>CM077147.1:6855704-7015704 GCA_039583875.1 Platanthera guangdongensis | reverse complement strand
TACCAATGCTCGATTCAGGGATACCAGGACACTCTCTACACCTACGCAAACCGCCAATTTTACCGAGACTGCGACATCTCCGGCACCGTCGACTTCATCTTCGGCAACTCCGCCGCCGTATTCCAAAATTGCGTCATCCAGCCCCGGAAACCCGCCGCCGGCCAGAAGAACTCCATCACCGCCCAGGGCCGCAGCGACCCCAACCAGAACACCGGCATCTCCATTCACGACAGCCAGATCTCCGGCTCCACCGGCGGCGCGCCGACATACCTCGGCCGGCCGTGGAAGCAGTACTCGAGAGTGGTGTTCATAAAGACGGTCATCGACGGGTCGGTTAGCTCCGCCGGGTGGGAGGAGTGGTCCGGCAGCTTCGCGCTGTCGACGCTCTACTACGGCGAATATGGGAACACTGGCGCCGGGTCGGCGACCTCGGGGCGGGTGAGGTGGCCGGGAGTTCATTCGGACATGTCGGCGGCGGAGGCTTCCAAGTTTACGGTTGCAAATTTTATATCGGGGACTTCATGGCTGCCGGGCGCCGGCGTGGTGTTCACCGCCGGCCTCTAATTAAATAATTAATTAATTGAAAATAATTCGGTCAGAATATTCTCATCCAATATTTTTACAAACAGCTAGCAAGGCTTGTAGATATTTCCGTACCAAATTAAATATTGGCAAAAATATCTGCATCACTCTTTTATTAAGTGCGCTGCTATTTGCACCGCAGTTTTGGCTATTCGCATCACACATTCTCTTAAGTTTTCATGTTTTTTAGAAATACGGCTTGTACATGCATTTTTAGCAAAAATGTCCAACACGAAAGTTGTAGATCTCCACGAGATCTACAACTTTCGTGTTGGACACTTTTCCTAAAAATGTGTACAAAGTATATTTCTAAAAGACGTGAAACCTGAACGTATTTCCCAAATAACCCTTGTACATGCATTTTTAGGAAAACTGTTCAACACGAAAGTTGTAGATCTCGACGAGATCTACAACTTTAGTGTTGAACACTTTTCCTTAAAATGCATTTACAAGACGAATTTCCAAAAGATACAAATTAGGAGAAAGTGCGGTGCGAATAGTCAAAACTGCAGTGCGGATAGCAGCGTTATTGTTGAAGAATTAAATGTGTTTATTTAGAATTCTATGTCTTTAAATTATATTTAAAATAATATGTATTGTGATGGTCTTGAAAGTAATTACCAAATTTATAATAATTGTAATATTGCCTGTTTTAGCTGAGTCCAAACATTATGATTCCATTTTTGCAGTCTCTCATTAGGGTTCACTTAACTAAAATTTATAATTGTATCAAATACTCTCAAAATGTGACTCAATTATGTCTAAATTTGTAAAAAAAAAAAACAATACAGGCCAAACTAGTACGCCCGCACTTCAAGAAAAAATTTACATTGATTGCTAATTTACATTAGTAATGAATTTAGCAACAAAAAATTTATTTCTAAATTTAGCCAAGCTAAATTTTGCAAAGAATTTTTTCTTTCTATTTTGCAAGGGAATTTTAGCAAGTCATTTTTCCTAGCTTCTTAAATTTGCAAGCAATTAAATTTTTTGTTGCTAATTTTTTTATTAATGTTGCGGACTAACTCGACCGTCCCGGTCGGATCGGAATAACCTGGACCGTCTTAGCTCTCGGAACGGTCGAGCGCGCACAGAGTTAATGTGATCGATCAATAGTACACACGAAGTTTTAACGTGAAAAAACCCTTTGGCCGGGTAAAAAAAACACGTGACCGAGACTGCGCCGGTCAAAGTCCACTATTTGCTCTTGGTTACAATCTGTTTGCTGAATCTAGAGTGACAGGCCGCTCCTTGTTACAATTTGGAGGTGAGAGAATATTTTGCACCCGGCGGACGACAGACCGTCTCGCTCGACGTCTTACACAAATTACACTTGGCGGTGATTAGCATCTTTGAGCGTCACGTCGTTGGCACTGGACGCAGGAGCAGAGCACTCGGAATGGTGCTGGTTGTTGAATTTTCTCAAAGTGGTCAGCAAGATAGCCTAAAGCCAAATTAATATTCTCAGAACTATGCAGTTAACACCTTGATCATGCGAAAGCCCAAAGAGCAAGCTTAACATCAAATACAAATGGAAGAACAGCATGTCTTATATTCATTCACACTTCTTTACAAGGCAAGGTATACATAGCGAGACATGATTTCAATAGTACACAAGCTACAAACAGAAAGCACAACACAAGCCGGGCGGACAGCACTAGAGACTGCCCAGTCCGCCAAGGTCGCCGAAGCCGCCCGAGCTGAAGCTGCTGCACGCCGAATAGACACGGAGACCGTCGAGACCGCGAGGTCGCGCGGACACACCGTTATTTGCTGACTGCTGATGAACTGAAGAACAGACCGCTTACCCGCCTGAGACCGGCGGACAGGTTATTGGAACTTGGAAACGTTGAAGCAGAGAACTGACAAGCCGCAGAAGCGACCAGCTGAGACCGCAGAGACCGCACACTTCAATGTACTTGACCGAAGTCAAAGCCAAACTTCTGGCTCCTTGAAGCTAGCTGCGCGACCTGCACACAGCAAACCGTCAGCTCTACTCAACCCGCGGGGACAGGAAAATCCAGACCGCAATAATTGCCCAAGCCCCACTTACTGTTCACTCAGCTGTCAGCGAATAACGGTGTGTCTGCGCGACCTCGCGCTCTCGACGGACTCCGTGTCTATTCGGCGTGCAGCAGCTTCAGCTCGGGCGGCTTCGGCAACCTTGGCGGACTGGGCGGTCTCGGTAGTCTCCAGTGTTGTCCGCCCGGCTTGTGTTGTGTTTTCTGTTTGTAGCTTGTGTACTAGCGAAATCATGTCTCGCTATGTATATCTTGTCTTGTAAAGAAGTGTGAATTAATATAAGACCTGTTTGTTCTTCCATTTTTACTTGGTGTTAAGCTTGCTCTTTGGGCTTCCGCATGATCAAGGTGTTAACTAGATATTTCTGAGAATATTAATTTGACTTTAGGCTATCTTGCTGATCACTTTGAGAAAATTCAACACTGGTAGATACTTCTAGGAAGTTACAGAATAGGCTTCGTTGGACGACTCAAAGAAGTCATGAATGTGGCTTGATGACTGCTTGAATGTTGTTCGTAGGAGGAAACCAGTAGAGCTCTGGCCTGAGAAAGAAGAAGACTCGAATGATAAATGTGAGAAATGAGGAGCCTTGAGGCTCCTTTTATAGCTTCTAGGAGATCGTTATGGTAGTTATGCGGCTATACGCACACCATAACCACCCAAATTAATATTTTTCATTTAGTTTAAGAGTGCGCATTATGATCATCAATTTCGCTACTCGTAGACCAATTAATTTAATAATAAAATTCCATCACTAACCTGGCAGTTAGTGGGTGGTTACACGTGAATCAGACGACGATGAATGCTTTGAGAAGATCGAACAGCAGGGAAGCGCTCCCTCGGGCGGTCGATGAACTTGTCGGCGAACTCACCGGAGAACTTGCCGGCGAGGAACGGGGCCGCCTCTGACAGTCGGGAGAGCGGGCGGCAGCCAAGCCGACGACAGAAAGGGGGAGCGGCCGGGGGAGGCCGACTGGAGACGGAATTCGACCGACGGCGGAGGTCGGCCGAATGGAGGAAGAGGTCGGCCGAGAGGAGAGGGGGAGTAGGCCGGCGATGGTGGCGGCGTCCAAGGAAGAGATGAGCGATGGCGGCGACGGTCGCAAGAGAGAGGAGCGATGTTTGCAATGGCCGCGAGAGAGTGGAGCCACGACGGCGGCGTCTGGGAGAGAGGAGCGATGACGGAGGCGCTCGAGAAAGAGAGGAGTGACGACGGCGGCGGTGGTGCGAGGCGATGGCGGTGGCGGACGTGACGTTGGGAAACAACGACGACGATGGTCGTGACGTTGGGAGATGACTGTGGCGGCGTCAGCGAAAGGGAGGGGGACATGCGGTCAATGCCCTTTCCATCCAATGGGGAAAATCCACATTGGCTGGCTGGGAAATCCAGCTCCCGCGCGTAGCGCGAGATGATTCCCGCGCACGCATGCCGCATGAGAGGATTCCCGCATGCGCATGCCGCGCAGGAGGATTTCCGCGCGTGTATGTCGTGCAGGAGAATTTCCCCTCACTCCCTGTACGAGCCTTGTACACGGTGGTTTGTGTGCGTCCTTGGCGGTTGCGCTGATCGGGTCAGGGTCGCCCTTCGGTTAGACTTAACCATTCTTAAAGGGAACCCTATCAATTAAATAAAAAATAAATGTTTCTGGATGATAAGTAAAATAAAAGAACTTTTGAGATAGTTTTAAATTGAAAATTAAGTTGGATGAATAAATTATGTGTTTGTGTTCTATCTATTTTTTTACTTATATACTGTAATTAAGACAAGCGTATCTATCGAGTAATAGTACAGTATTTTTTTAAATATCAAGGACGTATTTTTCACGAATCTGTGTCAAGTACTCTACTTTAAGGAATAAAACTATTATTTTATCGAAAAGAGATATTGATTTTTAAAAGTAAAAATAATAGTAATACTTAAGGTTTTGAAAATAGATGAGGTAGAGAGCGTTCGATTTTGATTTACTTTGAAAACTAATTTTAAAACAAGAAAAACACTGTTTTTCTGTTAATTAAAATATTTGATCGTCGAGATTCCCTAAATATGAGTGTGCCTCTATCGAGGATACATCCACCTACCTACTTTGATTGAACTTTTGTATATAATCAAAAAAACCTTAATGGACGTTTTACGCTGTGAACCCCGCTATGGACCTTCTACTGATCTTCGAAGGTTCAACTCGGGAGGCTTACGTTCATCTCTTTCAAGAGTGAGACGTAATTTCTCTTTACCTGCGAGATATCAATTCGTGCTAAATCTTAAGTTTTTATTAATTTAGAAAATAGGGTTTGAAATTGCAGAATTAATATCCTTCACAAAGCTCATCTCAATCGAGTGCCAAAAAATTTTTAGCTTCTCATTTGGGATGGGGGAGATAATAAGAAAAAGAAGAAAACTATTAATGTTTTAAAATGCAAAAATAATATCCGTCTCAACCATCTTAATCAAGCGCTAAAAAGTTCTTAGTCACTCATCCGGGATGAGGGTGGTAGTAGGAAAATTTAAAATATATATAAAAGTGCAGAAATAATATCCGTCCTAACCATCTTAATCAAAAACTAAAAATTTCTTAGCCTCTCATCCGGGATGGGGGTGGTAGTAAGAGAATTACGAAAAAAAATAGAAAGGAAATACGCACACACCCTATCTCAACAGAAATGAAAACTAAGTTAAAAGTAATAAGAGTTGAAAATTTTCTAAAAGCTGAAAATTTATTATTTAAAAATATGTTACACACTAGGAAACTCAAACTAAAGTTAAGAAAATATCACTCAAAAACTACTCCTAATTATTATATACAACTATGTGGAACTCTATCAATTCTCCTCTAAACCTTAGTCTTGGTCATTTATTTATAGCCAAAAAATTTGAAGTACACGCCCCCCTAGGGCATGTCGTCTGGGCTTGTTGCTGAAGTGACATCTATGGATAGAATTTTGGAGGCCTCTGGATCGAATTTGAAAAATACACAAACGTGACATGATGGTCATGAGCGTGTCTGCGGGCGTGGCAGATAGACTTCGACACGACATGACAGCTGGACTTCTATCTTGGTCACGGCAGATGTCACGGGCGTGACAACTGGATTACGAGCGTATACCCGGAACGTGACTTGTTTTGCTGGCATCAAAACTTCGGCAGGGCGTGACAGAGAGCGGCTTGCTTGGTCACGAGTGATGTCACATGCGTGACCACTGGAACACGGGCGAGTAACCCGGGCGTGACTGGGATTGCTGACCGAAATCTGCCGAACTGCTGGAATTGCTGGTTTTAAAGTTACGCGCCCCAGGTCATTGGTGTGACCTTCCTAGGTCACGGGTGTGACCTAGGCGCGTGACTTTGGAAATTTTACCGAATTGCCCCAAATGTGCAGAAATACCTATAGGGCACAAAACAGGTTAAGTTAGAACTGAAAATAAAAAATGATTTATTTAGGTATGTAAATAATATAATTACATTTTGTATTAAAACAAAACTAAAATATAGACTAAAAATATGTATATTTCAATTTGTTGGTGCAACTGAGTTTTTTCTTTGCTGCGGTGGGGAGCATCTATGCTCTGGATTCTTTGATGTCCTCTGTTGGTGCTTGGAAGCTAAAGGGGCGAGCTCTGCACATCTCCACATCTGCGGCTTGTTTCCTACTGCGCGTGGATGAATTTGGTGCGGGACTTGAGGATGGAGGAGGCAAATTGTCTAGTGCACGGGAGGGGGAGGGGGGCTGTGCAGCCCCGAGGTTCCTTAGGAGAGCCAACATTTCAGTTTGTTGTTCTTCTATCTGGTTAACGCCCCTTGATAGTGCAGTCACGTGCATGAGTACTGCCTCCTCCATTCGAGGTGCATTTATGAGGGAATGGGAAGGACCAAGATCAGTGTGTCCCTCGGGAACCGATCCTATGGTTATGTGGTCACATCTTCTTGTCTTGCCATGAGTTTTGCTATTAGAGCTATCACTTAAAACCGAAAACCGTAAACCTAACCAGAACCGCAAAGAACCGGACCGAACCATTTGCAAATTATTTGTGTTCTGGTTGAATTTTGGAACCGTGAACAACTTTGGTTCGGGTATGGTTTTTATATATTATTATCCGGACTGGAACCGGAACTGGAACCGCAACACACAAGTCTCAAGCGGTTTCAAGATTTTTGGACCCGATCTGAACCAAACCGAAGTAGAATCGAACCGCAACTCGTTTATTATTATTAATTTTATTATAATATTGTTATAATTTTATAATCTATCGATAATATTTATACTTACTATCAGGGGTGGAACTGATGCAGTTTGAACCCAAACCGTAATCGCACCAAAATGGATCGGTTTCAGATTGAACAAAATCGCACCAAAACGTGTGGTAAGGTTTGACATTGGTGCGGTTTGAAGTCGGTTTTTACAATACAGTTTTGATTTTTATATAGTTATATAATGTATTTCCAATTTTACTTACATATTTTTCTGAAATATTTTATTTTAAAAATATAGAAGGTATATCATTACTATTAAATAGTAACCATGAAAGACAACTAATTGTAGTCAATTATTACGATTGCGCAAGCTGACCAGATGCGCGTAAGCCGACTAGATATTGTGACAAGTCTTTACACGTATTTAGGCGACAGATACTAGCTCACAGATCGTGGAAGAGACCGAGGAGGAGTGCGCAACTTAATTATTTTTATTTCGTTGTTGTTTTGAGTTTTACTATTTGCAGACCGTTTTTATTTCATTACGTCAAGTTTGGTTTTGTTTTAGTTGGAACTTATTTGAACCGGACCGAACCACATAGAAGCATGTCGACGGGACGTGCACAAGCCAACTAGACGTTGTAGCATGTCTACACGCGTAGGAAGACGACATATACTAGCCCGCCGATCGTGGAAGAGACCGTCGAGTAGTGTGCAACTTAATTATTTCCATTTTGAATGTGTTTTGAGTTTTTTGCAAACTGCTTTTTTTTCATTTTTCAAATTTGGTTTTATTTTTATTTGGAACCGATTGGAACCGAACCGAACCGCATAGAACCGGACCGAACCGTTAGTTTCTGTTTTGGTTTTGGTTCTTGTTAAACCGTAACCAGAACCGTTGACATGACGGTTCCAAAAATTATGATGGACCGGAACCAGAACCGGAACCGGTCAAACCAAATAAGGTTTTGGTTCTAACTTGAAGAACTGTTACCTTAGCGGTTCGGTTCATGGTTTTAGTAGAACCAGAACCGAACCGGAACCGTGACAACTCTAATTGTTGTGTGATGGATACTATTGTTGAAATATTTAGAACTTTGGGGAACTCTTTTCTCATGGATGATGTCAAACTGTTATGACCAACTCGAAGCTTCTGCAGACCGATCTAGATTGCGCCATCCTAGCCCGGAAGTGGTTGGGCATGCAAACAGTCAATTGAAATGGAATCGATTAAAAATTACTAAAACATGACAATAGGTCGACATTATAGCAAAAGTTGAAAAACTAGCAAGAGTTTGGCTATTGGAATTGTTCAGCGTGTGCAATCATTGCATCATTTTCAGTAATAGTTCGTCATAGGACATGCAACCTCAATATTTGGGGGTAAATCAGATAATAACACATAAAAATAAAAAACAAATTGAATAATTTATTCAAATTTTCTTGGACTTCCAGCATGTACACTTTTTTTGCAAATGATTCCAAGACTCCAATAATTGATATCATGCGTTATTCTTGTATCCATGTTTCAGAAATATGCAAATAGTACTCCGCTATAAATTTTTTTCAATTCTTGTTTTTCAATTGATGTAGCATAAAACTTTAATATGGACGGGCAAAAGAAAAAGTCTAGTCTTATTGCATCCATGTTTCAAAAAAGTTAAAATCTCAAAAGTCTTATTTAACTTGTACAACTCCAATTCAAGAACGTGAGAATGAGCAAAATGAGGAGTTTCCTTGTCCCCATCTACTGAGACTGAGAATATATCTCCTTCAATATCAGCACAAATTCAAGATATTGTAATAGAGTCTGCATTTGATGTGATGTTGCTTCCACATGATCCGGGAAAGAGAAAAAGTATTTCCACATATCTCTTAAGTGAACAAATGTTGAATGGTTGTCTGGTTACTTTTATTGAGCGAGAAATATTTTTGAAAGTCATTGATGATGATGTTATTGACCGTTTTCAAAAAATGAAGGCTCGTCGTGGACAAATCTAAAAATATAGAAGGTATACCATTACTATTAAATAGTAATCATGAAAGACAACTAATTGTCGTCAATTATTACGGTTGCGCAAGCTGACCAGATGCGCGTAAGCCGACTAGATATTGTGACAAGTCTTTACACGTATTTAGGCGACAGATACTAGCCCACAGATCGTGGAAGAGACCGAGGAGGAGTGCGCAACTTAATTATTTTTATTTCGTTGTTGTTTTGAGTTTTACTATTTGCAGACCGTTTTTATTTCATTACGTCAAGTTTGATTTTGTTTTAGTTGGAACCCATTTGAACCGGACCGAACCACATAGAAGCATGTCGACGGGACGTGCACAAGCCAACTAGACGTTGTAGCATGTCTACACGCGTAGGAAGACGACATATACTAGCCCACCGATCGTGGAAGAGACCGTCGAGTAGTGTGCAACTTAATTATTTCCATTTTGAAGGTGTTTTGAGTTTTTTGCAAACTGCTTTTATTTCATTTTGTCAAATTTGGTTTTATTTTTATTTGGAATCGATTGGAACCGAACCGAACCGCATAGAACCAGACCGAACCGTTAGTGTCCGTTTTGGTTTTGGTTCTTGTTAAACCGTAACCAGAACCGTTGACATGACTGTTAACCCAGAAATCGGCGATCCTTCCCAAGGTGGACAGCTGGCTAATCGCGACCCTTAGATTGTCCCTTTTGATCGTGATGAGCCCCAGCGTAGGCGGACAGTTTCCCCTATCCGCCTAAGTCTCCTAGCAATCGCGTGCCCTGCGGGACGGCGAGCTATTCCCATGGCTCACCCTCGCGGGACATGCGGTTGGGTCCACTAATCATGCAGTACTTTTCCTTGCAGGAGTCCGCCAACAGCATTGCCAGGAGCGGCCTCCTATTTCGCCCAAAGGGCGGTGGTCTCCAGCCGCCGTCCGCCGAGGCCGCCCACCAGGGGCGGCCTCCCTGCTGCCCGAGGGGCGGCGGCCTCCTGCCGCCGTCCGCCGAGGCCGCCCACCCGGGGCGGCCTCTGCCCGCCAGCCGGGCGGACTCCCCCCGGAGTCCGCCCAGGCCGCCCTCAAGGGGGCGGCCAGGCCTGCCGGGCGGACTCCCCCTGGAGTCTGCCCAGGCCGCCCGCTAGGGGGTGGCCCCGGCACCCAGCCGGGCGGACTACCCCCCGAGTCAGCCCAGGCCGCCCGCAAGGGGGCGGCCAGGCCTGCCGGGCGGACTCCCCCTGGAGTCCGCCCAGGCCGCCCGCTAGGGGGCGGCCCCGGCAACCAGCCGGGCGGACTCCCCCCGGAGTCCGCCCAGGCCGCCCGCAAGGGGGCGGCCAGGCCTGCCGGGCGGACTCCCCCTGGAGTCCGCCCAGGCCGCCCGCTAGGGGGCGGCCCCGGTAACCAGCCGGGCGGACTCCCCCCGGAGTCCGCCCAGGCCGCCCGCAAGGGGGCGGCCAGGCCTGCCGGGCGGACTCCCCCTGGAGTCCGCCCAGGCCGCCCGCTAGGGGGCGGCCCCGGCACCCAGCCGGGCGGACTCCCCCCGGAGTCCGCCCAGGCCGCCCGCAAGGGGGGGGGGGGGGCAGGCCTGCCGGGCGGACTCCCCCTGGAGTCCGCCAAGGCCGCCCGCTAGGGGGCGGCCCCGGCACCCAGCCGGGCGGACTCCCCCCGAAGTCCGCCCAGGCCGCCCGCAAGGGGGCGGCCAGGCCTGCCGGGCGGACTCCCCCTGGAGTCCGCCCAGGCCGCCCGCTAGGGGGCGGCCCCGGCAACCAGCCGGGCGGACTCCCCCCGGAGTCCGCCCAGGCCGCCCGCAAGGGGGCGGCCAGGCCTGCCGGGCGGACTCCCCCTGGAGTCCGCCCAGGCCGCCCGCTAGGGGGCGGCCCCGACAACCAGCCGGGCGGACTCCCCCCGGAGTCCGCCCAGGCCGCCCGCAAGGGGGCGGCCAGGCCTGCCGGGCGGACTCCCCCTGGAGTCCGCCCAGGCCGCCCGCTAGGGGGCGTCCCCGGCGCCCTGCCGGGCGGACTCCCCCTAGAGTCCGCCCAGGCCGCCCGCTAGGGGGCGGCCCCGGCACCCAGCCGGGCGGACTCCCCCCGGAGTCTGCTCAGGCCGCCCGCAAGGGGGCGGCCAGGCCTGCCGGGCGGACTCCCCCTGGAGTCCGCCCAGGCCGCCCGCTAGGGGGCGGCCCCGGCATCCAGCCGGGCGGACTCCACCCGGAGTCCGCCCAGGCCGCCCGCTAGGGGGTGGCCTCCGGCCTGCCGGGCGGACTCCTCCCGGAGTCCGCCCAGGTCGCCCACCAGGGGTGGCCTCCAGTTCTCTCCAGGTGCCTCCTTCCGCTTGCTTCATCAGTCAGTGTGGCGGACGCAAAATCTCAGTCTGCGGAGTCCGCGCAGGTCGTCATGCTGACGTCACCGGGCCCCGCTTCTAGAAGAACTCCCCCGGGACTATAAATAGCCCATGGTGCCTCTCATTCTACATCGCTCCAGAGGCCAGAAGGTGGATACAAGTCTTGCCAGCAAGCTCTGCGGACTCAGTTTTCCAGTCCGCGCAGTCCGTCATCAGCTTTCCAGCAGACTCTGCGGACTCAGTTTTCCAGTCCGCGCAGTCCGTCATCAGCTTTCCAGGAGACCCTGCGGACTCCGTCGTCCAGTCCGCGCAGTCCGTCATCACCCTTCTAGCAAGCTCTGCGGACTCAGATTTCCTGTCCGCGCAGTCCTCCACAGCTCTTCAGCAGCTCGCCAGCAGACTCTGCAGACTTAGTTTCTCAGTCCTCCAGCAGCTGGCAGACCCTTTTAGTTAATCTCTGGCAGCTTCTCTTCTCTGCTTTCTGGCAATTTCTTCTCTCTTAGCCGCCAGCTTCTCCTTGTACCCCTTTTATTGATTTGTTGTAAAGGTGTACTTGTAAGCTTGTAACCTCTCGCTATTAATAAAAGGAAAGCCCGTCGCAGGAGTGGCATTTAGGCCGCGGCGGGCGAAGTGTGTTGTTGCCGCTGCTAGCGGCCCCCTCTTCTTATCCTCTGCTCAGCAAGCCTTGCTCCTCTGCTCAGCAAGTCTTGCTCCTCTGCTCAGCAAACTTCTTCTCAGCTCAGCTCTTCTCGGCAACCAACCTGCAAGCACAACCGTCACATTAGCCGTCTGCTCGACAGCTCCTGATCAACCTCCTTCTCCTCTCTTGATCAACCCGCTCTGTTGATCAAGCTTCTAATCTCCTCTATCTCTGCAACTCTCTTTGACAAGCCGTTTGCTCCACTCTCGAGCACTCAGAGGCTTCCTTCCTTTCCTCTCCTCCTCTCCTAGCTTGTGAGACCGAACACCCCCTCCGTGTTAGCTGGCTGGTGCCCCGCGACGTTTCTGCGCATCAACAGTTAACACGCGACCTTCAGATCCGGTCAGACGGTGAACAGCGACAGTTAGCCATGTCAGATCAATCAGCCGAGAACTTTGCTCCAAGTCCCAGTGAAGATCCTCTCTGAGAAGCCTTTGAGCAGTCGCGCCGTGAGAATGCTCAACAGTTCCAAGCAATCAACCAAGTCCTTATTGCAATCACGCAGTGGTTAGACTCTCATCCAGCAGCTGCTCCAGCTGCTCCAATCAATCTAACACCAACATCGGAGCATAAGCAAGCTTATTCTCAAGCTTGTCCGCCGTTCTATCCGCCTTACACCCCAACCTTCCCGCAAGGCCCTGCTGCTCCTTTGCGAACTCAAGATGAAGAGTTTGCCGCTCGCCAAAACTTCTTCCCCAAGCAGCCCGGGGAAGTCCTGCTAGATTTCTTAACTTTCAAGGAAGTCATCATTGCCCCCCAGCTCCTGCCTCTGCTCCTCCCCCAGCAACCTTTCCTTTCTACCCCCTGCTTCTTTTGCAGCTGCAGCCTATGCTCCCTTTAATCCCTATGCTGTGGGAGAGCAGGAAGAGCCATCGCCCTTTATTGAGAGCGTTCGCCTTGAACCTACTCCAGCAAACTTCAGAGAGCCTCGACTACCAATCTACACTAGAGAGACTGATCCGGTCAAGCATCTTCAAGCCTTTGAATCAGTCGTTGCTCTCAAGACTCTGTCAGATGCAACCAAGTGCAAGCTCCTTGTGACAACCTTTGATGGGCAAGTGAGGGATTGGTTCTATGGCCTCCGTCCTCACTCCATCACTTCCTTCCTTGATCTTCGTAGAGAGTTCCTTCTCAGATTCTCTACCTCCTCCAAGAGAAAGGGCGGTCCTGAAGCCCTCTTTGAGATCAGGCAGCGCAGTGATGAAACTTGGTCTCAATTTGTTGATCGATTCCAGAGAGAGATTCTGGACATCGAAATCGTTGATCAAGAAATGTACCGAGTGGCTCTTATCCACGGTCTTCGTGAAGGGCCTCTCAAATTTGAAGCCAATGTCCGTGCTCCAAGGACATACCAAGAGCTGATCGCTCTAGCCAACTCATACATCCGAGGCGAGAAGAGCAATCCAGGTTTCGTCTCCAAGCTCGTATCAGAGAAAGATCCGTTTCGCAAGCAGCCTCCGAGGTATCCTTACAATAGTTTCCCAGCTCATTCAAGGAAGGATAGAAGGCTTCATCGCCAGCGATACTCCTTCCCGAGCCGCGATGCTCAAGATCCATTGCTACCACTAGCTCCTTCTCAAACAACAACTGTTCAACAAGAGCAAGACGATGACTTGCATGAGTCTGATCTCGACGACGTCGTGCAAGAAGTAAGCCAAATCTTGAAAGACAGGGCCAACTACAAGAAGCCCTATCGGTCGACCGATCAGTGGTCTAGAAACTCAGAGCCTTATTGCGAATTCCACAAAGAGTCAGGCCATCGAACAGAAGACTGCCGAGCATTCCGCCAGCTTGTGCAAAGGATGCTCCGGCAAGGCAAGATGCATGACCGGCTTCCTAAAGAAGATCGCCCTGACCCGTCAACTTCAAAGGGTAAAGAAATTTCAGATGTTCCTTGCTCCTCAAGGGGAGTGAACCACATCGAAGAGCCTCCTCTCCTCGTTGTTAACCCAACCGTCGAATGTTTCGATCCCGATGACGAGGGCGTGCTGGGAAGGCTATTCTAAACTAGCAAGGACTTCACAGTCCTCCAAAGCGATGGACTTCACAGTCCTCCAGAACTCCTTGCAACCTTCAGGGGTTATCTCAACCCTTACTCTCTCCCTCTTTCAAACATTTTCATTACAACACTTCTCAGTGTTCTTTACTTGCTTTCCAGCAAAGCTTTTATTCAGGGATCCCGTACTGACACAGTTCCCTTTTTGTTGCCCCTTCCTCTTTCTCTCTCTCTCTGGGATCAGTACGCCAATGAGATTTCGCCGAGTCTGAAACGTTCCCTCCGTAGTTTGTTCTTGCACTACCGCTTCGACCACATATGGCGGGAGTATACCCATGTGTGTAGTGGGAGCAGTTCATTCTACGATTATGGGCTTCAGACTTAGGATCCTAGCCGGCATCTGACACAGAGTGTGTGCTAGGGGAGCCCCATGTGTTAGCTCTGCTGTGCGTCTTATAGGAAACACTACGGTTAGGATGATCTTCGCTGGACAAGCAATGACGATCAAGCGTAGCCTTGTCTCTTTGATCATCCTTCAACTGTGGTGGCCGAGCACTCTCTGGTACCCTCGATCCGTGCCTCTCGGGTTCTCACAACTCCACTGATCAATACACAGACAATATAGGCCTCTTGGCGCAACCTGTCTCGTTGATCAGTGATGCTTGTGCCCAAGGCAAGAGAGCAGAGTTTCTAGCGATCCTTCTCAGGATCTTCCTTGTTTCTAGCGATCCTTCTCAGGATCTTCCTTGCTTCTAGCGGTCCTTCTCAGGACCTTCCCTTGCTTTTCTCTTCTGTGCCCTCCTTGAGGATGCGCGGCCAGCCCGCTTTGAGCAGGACCATACTCGGGATGATTTTCTCCGGCCAGTGATGCATAAGGCCCACGGGGAACACCTGTGGCAGCATTCAACCTTCTTTAGTCATTCCGAATATGGACCTTTTCTTTTTCCCTCCTTCAGGATGCGCGGCCAGCCCGTTTTGAGTAGGACTATACTCGGGATGATTTTTCGGGCAAGTAATGCATAAGGCCCACGGGAAACACCTGTGGCAGCATTCAACCTTCTTCAGTCATTCCGAGTATAGACCTCCCCTTTTTGGCTATTGCCTACTTTCACAGGTAAACAGGTTAATCTGACCTACCAAAAGGATTTCCAGCAATCACTTTGCTCATGCTCATCCTATATGAATTGCTTATTCAAAGCTCTATCGGATGATGACTCGCACTCTACCTATATAAGCTCTATTGCTCTCGTCTTCTATACATTGTTTGCTCAAGCACTATCAGTCATGCCATCGCAATCCAGTCATATCTGTCAGCAGTTAACACAGTTTATTGATCTGGGCTTCATATGTAACATCCCATGTTACTTCTGGACCCCTCAACTTAGATTGGGTTAGGCATGGGGTGAGACTTAAGGTGATCAACCAGGTTTGACCCTAGGTAGTGGGTGGTAGCCATGTGGGGCCCACTATAAGACCATAGTCAAACTAGGTCAAACTAGCCTAAGTGGGGACCCTAGCCACACCATGACCCCACCACATTGTCCTAACCCTAAAGACAATCTAAGTGGACCCTAGGGTATGTCACTGGGTCAACATTTTGACCCCAGTTGATCAAGGTCAACCTTAAGCTTAATTTGGTCAAACCCACACTCATAGGCCTAATTAACCTAAGTGGGGCACCCCTTGACCCAAACTTAGTTGGGTGGTGCCACTAGACCCACTTCCACCAAGTGGGGTCAGTCCACCCTCCATGGTTGACCAGTCAACCTTAAAAGTCAATTTGGTCAACAATTTGACCTAAAGAGAGAAAATGAAGGCCAAGCCATTTCCCCTTGGACCAAGCCCACTAAAATTGGCCCAAAGTCAGCCCAAGTGAACAAGACCAGTCCTACCCCTCTAAATTAGGAGAGAGAGTACATGCAAGGGGGTAAAATTGGAATTTTTGGGAGAAGAGGAGAGAGAAAAGGGAATGAAGCAAATTTTGGCCACATGGCCACCCCACCAGCTGACTTAGGCTGCCCAAAACCAGGTGGCCGGCCTCCCTCTTCATTTCCATCAGAATACCAGAGCTGAGAGCCACATGGCAGCTGGGTGAAACCTCCAAAGCTCAAAACCGAGCTAACATTGGAGTTAACTCCACTTATAGCCCACCTCAGTCCAAACAGAGCTCACCATCAGCTTCAGAAGGCCGAGAGGAGTGGAATTCGACTGCTTACTCATGGAGAACAGTGGAGAATTGAACTTTCGGGGTGGAGCTCGCCGGCGCACCACCACCACGGCAAACCGCCGCCTGACCCGCAGCCAAGCCCCGATTCAGGTGTGTTTCACCTCACCTCTTCCCGTACTAACTTTCTAGATCGAACTAGGGAGATATCGGGCTCAATCGAGCCCGATGCCATGAGAGGAAATGGAGAAATTCGAGCTTTTCTTTTCTTGCTCGGGTTCGCCGGAGGAGCCAACTCCGGCGGCCCCACCGCCGGGAAACGCTAGCCCCCACCTTAACGAAGGTGGTGGCGATATCCGCCGGCGGTGGTGGTGGCTCAGCTGGCCGGAAAAGGCCAGCCAACATCGTCCAGGTAGAATCAATCGTGGCCCTTAACTCATCGGGGACGATGACCAGATCCCGTCGATTTTACTTTAAGATTCGTGCGCCGATATTAATTTAAATTAATGTAATGTATTGAATAGTAACATTTCCTGTCACATATATTCAGTCCTTTTGTATGTAAAATTTAGGCCTCTTAGAGGTATTTCCAGAACTTAGTCCCTTAATGAAAAATGTAGCCTAGAGTCTTACCTTTAAAATGCCACCCTAAACATACATTTTGGTGTAGTGTACAGTCCTGTAGGACATTTCTCCTAGGACTGGTCCTAGAGTAGGGCAGAAATTAAATTGGGTGCCCTGGTCACAATATTAGTCACCATGGCCCCAAATTTTGGGCACATGCATGATTAGGGCATACTTACCTCCTGACAAAATTTAGGAATTTTTGGAAAACATTTTCCTATAGTTTTTGGTAAAATATCAAAATTTAAATAAATGGCATATAGGGAGTTCTACTCCTCCCCATGGCCCCAAATTTAGGTGGTGGGTCAGTGGGGTCATCCTTGGTGCATGATAAAATTTTCAGCACCTTGGGTTCACTGCATGTTGGAGAATCCACTTGCATGTGCTAGCCTATGTTAAGCCTTGGGGTGCAAATAGCAAAAAATGCAAATTGGTGAATTTAGCCCAATGGTTGCATGCAAGAGTCATGAAATTATTTACAGTGGTTCATTAGGGTAAATTTCACTCCTCAAAGTAATGATGGAATTTTTGGAATCAAAATTCCATTTATTGGAATTTATTTTAAAAATAGCTATTTTGGAGATAAAAATTGGAAAATAGGATTTATTCAAGTACAAATCCAAACAATTTTGCCAAGGCATAAAGAACAACACATTTGACTTAGGAAAAATATGATTCCTCTGTTTTGAAGAATTTTGGAATAGATACCCTAAATTCCTCATTTTACCCTTATTTTGTAAACTCTTGAAATGATGGATTTATACCTCTGAAAAATTTGGAAATTTTTTTACTGTCATAAAATGTTATTATTAGTCTTGCACAAATTTATCAGAATTTAATGGATGCATTATTTGTGTTAAAATTAGTATAATGGCATTTTGGTAAATATCTTATAATGGAATCCTATAGGCCATCTTACATTAAATGTTGATGATTCTCTGCCAATAGTCTTAAATTAGTGTCCTAAAAACTCTGTAATTTTTCTGGAATTTTTGTGTAAATAATGCCTACACATCATTTGGAAAAATGGAATTTTGTGGAATTGACATTAAATTGAAAATGATAATAAATAATTTAAGGAAAATTATGAAATTCTGTAGGCAGCAATATTTTGTCACTATACATCTCAGGAAAAATCCCCTAGGTCAGTGGATACTTAATCAAACTACTTCATGTGTAAAGTGACCTAGCATTTGAATTAAAAGAATTAATTAAATGACTATTTGGCCAAGAAAAATTATGAGAATCCTTAGGGTAGTTCCCTTAGTCCATAACACCTTAGGATAAATATTTAGAGGCAAGATGCCTTAAGTTTTGGAAGATCGCATTTCTAGGGTAATCATAGGTCATGGTCTGCATATAACACAAATAGGTTCTGCCTTAGGGGATTACCAGGGGATTGATTATCGGCAGAAATAAGAGAGAGTTCAACATGAGTAACCCTGGTGGGTAGAGTTGTCTTAGTGAGGGATTAAAAGTGCAAGTCTTAGCTAGCAACTGGAGCGGGGATCGGCGGAAGACCGTCGGTTTCCCGGTAATACCTTAAGTCACTAGGGTTATACTAAAGCAATAAGGAGAGCTGGGGAGATACATAGGTAGTCATCAACTAAAATAAATATCCTTGCGAAAGGGAACGCTGGGCGTAATCCCAACACAGTTCCTAGTGCCCCTTGAGAGCCCTTCACAGGGAATACCGGGGGCAGTCCTGGGATTAACCTTAAATCTCTAAGTATAATAAACTGTAGATAAGAGTAGTATAATAGGTTAGGACATTGTCGTACCTTCTCGCCCGTGTGGGTTGGAGAGATTCATGATATATGCTCACCCGTTTTGGGGTTTGAGGGAGTTGGCATAAAGGCACTGATGTGCGTTCTCACCCGGGTTTGGGTTTGAGGGATTCAGGACGGGTTTTGGTCCTGCGAGCGGAAGGCTCGGTATGAATTACTTGCATGTGCATAAATATCGTGGCGGGGCATGCGGTACTGGCCGTTCGTCACACCGATAGCAGTACGGTGCACCAGACGGTTGTGGGAGTTAGAGGGGCCAGTGGATTGTTTTACACTGCGGTCTGGAGGACGACCCCCGATAACACACATCCGACCCAACAAGACTGACGGGTTTGTCAGCAAAGTACGTACGCGAGACTCTAGAGTGCACCTTGGACGTGTACAGAGGCGTATGAGAGGGGTCTAAGGCTTGGTAGTGTGCATACCGGTCTAGAAGCGGAGACGCCCGCTCCGCTGCTGCCGTAGCCACAACGGTGGTACCCGAGAGTGATGCTAGCTCTCAAAAAGTTGGAACTAAAGGTCTGTGATCACAGAGTCGTTGTGTGTGAGTTGCACTTGTCTGCGCATAAAAATTGCATCATATCATTCATTCATATTAGGTCATACGCTTCATAGATCCTTATCATATAAATTAGTATGGGATCTTTTATATGATAAGTTAAATTTCCTGGAAACCCTAACTTATATATTTGTATGGGCATTTATATAAGTTAGGGTACGTTTGTGATGATAGCACAGTGGTAGCATAGCTTATTTACTTGTTCATTCTACTGCTTCTTTACTTTTCTTTACCGCACTGCTCTTACTTACTACTTGTACCGTACATAGAATTGCTAGAGTAGAATTACAGTACTTATTACAGCATTAGTTAGATATTGTCACCTGCTTCCACTTTGTTACCCCTTGTTGTCCTCCGCTTCGTCCTCCCGCTCGGTGCCTAGGAGCTGCGGGGCGAGGTGCGGAGGAAACGACTTAGTCTTTTTGACTAATGGTCGGTGACCAACTATTTTTAGGAGCCCGTGGAGATGGAGCACCAGCACGTCGAGGAGACAGGACATGAGGAGCAGATACCACTTCAGCAGGCTACTACCGCTACTGTGCGTACTCAGGTGGGACGAGATCTGATGATCTAGTTTAGCTTCCGCATTTACCATTTTGTGAGAGAGAGATTTGATGTACTGGGCATAAGCCCTTTTTACTCTTTCTTCTGTACTATTCTGTGGACTATTGATGTACTATTCATTTCTTTTATATGATTGTACTGTGGCTTGTGGACTGGTAGTTTTATATATATAGATTACTTCTTCTTCTCATATTGGCCTACATGTTTATGATCGTACTAGCCGGCAGAATCGGCGTGTTGCGGTGTCGACTAACACGTGAGTTAGTGCCACCGTAAGACGGCGGTTCTGGGCATAAGATCCGGTAGCCCTCCTTGGTAAGGGGGAGGGGGGTCTTACAAACGGGTATCACTTGAACAACGATCATATGAGAAAGAAGTCCACAACATGGGACCACCCCCGCCCGAGCATTAGTTTGCGGACAAACTATGCAGCGGAAGCAGTGGTGTGCCCATGTGTAAAGTCACATAAATGGTCCACAAAGTACAATTTATTAGTTCGCCCAGGTCGCCCGCCAGGGGTGGCCTCCAGTTCTCTCCAGGAGCCTCCTTCCGCTTGCTTCATCAGTCAGTGTGGCGGACGCAAAATCTCAGTCCGCAGAGTCCGCGCAGGTCGTCATGCTGACGTCACCGGGCCCCGCTTCTAGAAGAACTCCCCCGGGCCTATAAATAGCCCATGGTGCCTCTCATTCTGCATCGCTCCAGAGGCCAGAAGGTGGATACAAGTCTTGCCAGCAAGCTCTGCGTACTCAGTTTTCCAGTCCGCGCAGTCCGTCATCAGCTTTCCAGCAGACTCTGCGGACTCAGTTTTCCAGTCCGCGCAGTCCGTCATCAGCTTTCCAGCAGACCCTGCGGACTCCGTTTTCCAGTCCGCGCAGTCCGTCATCACCCTTCCAGCAAGCTCTGCGGACTCAGATTTCCTGTCCGCGCAGTCCTCCACAGCTCTTCAGCAGCTCGCCAGCAGACTCTGCAGGCTCAGTTTCTCAGTCCTCCAGCAGCTGGCAGACCCTTTTACTTAGTCTCTGGCAGCTTCTCTTCTCTGCTTTCTGGCAATTTCTTCTCTCTTAGCCGTCAGCTTCTCCTTGTACCCCTTTTATTGATTTGTTGTAAAGGTGTACTTGTAAGCTTGCAACCTCTCGCTATTAATAAAAGGAAAGCCCGTCGCAGGAGTGACATTTAGGCCGCGGCGGGCGAAGTGTGTTGTTGCCGCTGCTAGTGGCCCCCTCTTCTTCTCCTCTGCTCAGCAAGCCTTGCTCCTCTGCTCAGCAAGTCTTGCTCCTCTGCTCAGCAAACTTCTTCTCAGCTCAGCTCTTCTCGGCAACCAACCTGCAAGCACAACCGTCACATTAGTCGTCTGCTCGACAGCTCCTGATCAACCTCCTTCTCCTCTCTTGATCAACCCGCTCTGTTGATCAAGCTTCTAATCTCCTCTATCCCCGCAACTCTCTTTGCCAAGCCGTTTGCTCCACTCTCGAGCACTCAGAGGCTTCCTTCCTTTCCTCTCCTCCTCTCCTAGCTTGTGAGACCGAACACCCCCTCCGTGTTAGCTGGCTGGTGCCCCGCGACGTTTCCGCGCATCAACAATGACGGTTCCAAAAATTATGATGGACCGGAACCAGAACCGGAACCGGTCAAACCAAATAAGTTTTTGGTTCTAACTTGAAGAAACTGTTACCTTAGCGGTTCGGTTCATGGTTTTAGTAGAACCAGAACCGAACCGGAACCGTGACAACTCTAATTGTTGTGTGATGGATACTATTGTTGAAATATTTAGAACTTTGGGGAACTCTTTTCTCATGGATGATGTCAAACTGTTATGACCAACTCGAAGCTTCTGCAGACCGATCTAGATTGCGCCATCCTAGCCCGGAAGTGGTTGGGCATGCAAACAGTCAATTGAAATGGAATCGATTAAAAATTACTAAAACATGACAATAGGTCGACATTATAGCAAAATTTGAAAAACTAGCAAGAGTTTGGCTATTGGAATTGTTCAGCGTGTGCAATCATTGCATCATTTTCAGTAATTGTTCGTCATAGGACATGCAACCTCAATATTTGGGGGTAAATCAGATAATAACACATAAAAATAAAAAACAAATTGAATAATTTATTCAAATTTTCTTGGACTTCCAGCATGTACATTTTTTTGCAAATGATTCCAAGACTCCAATAATTGATATCATACGTTATTCTTGCATCCATGTTTCAGAAATATGCAAATAGTACTCCGCTATAAATTTTTTTCAATTCTTGTTTTTCAATTGATGTAGCATAAAACTTTAATATGGACGGGCAAAAGAAAAAGTCTAGTCTTATTACATCCATGTTTCAGAAAAAGTTAAAATCTCAAAAGACTTATTTAACTTATACAACTCTAATTCAAGAACGTGAGAATGAGCAAAATGAGGAGTTTCCTTGTCCCCATCTACTGAGACTGAGAATATATCTCCTTCAATATCAGCACAAATTCAAGATATTGTAATAGAGTCTGCATTTGATGTGGTGTCGCTTCCACATGATCCGGGAAAGAGAAAAAGTATTTCCACATATCACTTAAGTGAACAAATGTTGAATGGTTGTCTGGTTACTTTTATTGAGCGAGAAATATTTTTGAAAGTCATTGATGATGATGTTATTGACTGTTTTCAAAAAATGAAGGCTCGTCGTGGACAGATCTAAAATTTTACTCATGTATTTTGTATTTTTCAGTGTTATGTAATTTTGTATTACTTTCTATTATTATGGATTTAATATTAACTTGTTATTTTATTTTTAAAAAAATTTTGTGCCCCCCTATTTCCAAATTCCTGGATCCGTCACTGGCTTTACGAGGGATATGACGAATCAGCACTTGGTTGAGCTCCGCCAAAAAGGAAAGATCTTGATCCATGAAGGTTGGGTCGCACCACGCCGACCGTTGTAGGGATCGGCTGCAAAAATCAAGCACATTTTTGCAGCCCCCCTCTAAAATAACACCCTTCGCACACCCCTCTATCCAGCATCTCAGTTACGACCTATTGAACCTATCACTGATGTTCTCTTTAAGATCTCCAAGAACACAGTACCCCTATGGTTATTTATTCTACACAAATTCTTCCTTCTTTTTCATTGAGTGTATTCCTTCTTTCAAGAATGATATTCAGAAAAACCAATTCCACAGAAATTTCAATCGATTTGTAGCAATATTAATATGAAAGCTTCTTTGTACACTTCTAATTTGTTATAATTTGCTATTAAGGCTCCATTTGGCACGGTGGTAGCACTCATGAGCATGAGGGTTAAATTGTTATTTGTTAACGCCCACCTAAAAAACTTCATCCACTTTTATGTTCAAACAGATGATGTTTGTTAGTTGTTCCTTAACGAATGACGGTTTAATCCATTTATGACCGCCTCCACCCTACCAAACGTAGCATAATACTCCGTTTGGGGGGACTTATTTTCTCCGGTCAAGCGGTTACGACCGCATGAATCGGGTCATAATTAAGATATGGATCATCATTTGACCGGTGAAAATAAGCCCTCTCAAACAAAACCTCAATGTTAAATTTGCTAATAAAGAAAAGATTTGTAAAAAATTTCAAATAATTGTACCTCTACCAATATATCCTTTTAGATATAGTTCTTTGATGAACAAAAGACTCTCTTTTTTACTATAATAATTAATGTCATTTTCTTTCATTTCTACATTTATTACATATAAAAATAAGAACATCACCCCTTACAAATCATCCTATAGTTTCATAATAATTAAATATTAGTTATCTTTTATCCCTATTTTACAGTTTCCTCTCTCTATGAAAAATATATAAATAATTTAAATAATAAAAATAGAATTATGAATGCTAAATTAAAATAAGATTTTTTTTTAATAAACAACCTATTATTTTATTTATTTATGGCTAGCATCGAATATGGATTATGATTTGCTTATATTTTATGTATTTTCTACATTTGGTTGGAACGGCCTGTAAAGCTGGAGTCTTTGAGTTTCTTTAAATACTTTATAATATTTGCCTTGTGCTTTCAGCCTTTCATTAACAACTCATACTGTTATGAAAAATCATGGTAGCATTAGAAAATCAAATTTAAAAATCAAGCGCCCACCGGAATTCTGCGATTGGAGGGACTGTGAATGCCGTCGTGTCGGAGCATTGTCGTGGTTGGGGCTGTTGGTAATGAGTAGATTTAGTATTATTGAGCTAAATCACTAGCTCATACTGTCGTGAAAAATCGGATCTGAATGCAGATGAATAATCTTGTTTCAAATAATATTTTTTTCTCTAACGGCCAAACGACGAAAAGCGATAATCACAAAAATTAAGAAAAGTAAAAATAAAATAAAAACAAGCACCATAAAATGAAGAATATCAAATTGAAAGTAATTCCCCGAAATTAGGTACGTCCACTTTGCATGCAGAGGTAAATTTATTATTAATTTCTCAAACATACAATACGACTAAAATAGAGGAGAAGAATAGACCGAGAAAATGATGAAAATCTTGTATACTCCATGGTCCGCTCGTACACGTTGGAACGAGAAAATAGTTCCGGCGATGAGAGAAGAACTTGACGGCGAGAAGAACTCGTCGACCGAGAGTCAGCCGAGAGGAATAAGTGGGTCGAGTCGAAGAAGCCGAATATCTGACTGCCAGAAAACTGCTGCTCTGCGCTCACATGGATGGGTGACCACTCCTTTTATAGGTGAGAAGAGCCCTAAAATCGGGTGGAGAGGTGGGACCGGCTGGATCCAATCAAGGAAAGAGAAAAAATCTTCTTCCAAAAAATCTCCTCCATCAGCGGAAAGAAAATATATTTTGCCATCAATGCTCCTCCATAATTGCCGGAATTTGGAGAATTCCAAAAAGAGGAGCCACAGATTGAGCAGTCTCTAAAAAAGAATTGGAAGGCTTCCAAAAAAAACCAAAAAAGACACCACCAAGAATTTGATTCCAAAAACAACGGCATCATAGATTGTGTGACTTCCAATATTAGTCACGTCCATATGAAAAGAGGCGCAATTACTGAAACAATCTCCACCTTGACGCATCTTTCATGACATGCTCCACATGTCTAAGATAACGCCAAGATGCGTCAACGATCACCAAGATCCAAAGTCAAAGGACCAACAAAATGAAATTCGGCCAAGAACGGATCATAAGAAAACTCATTTAATCATGAGTAACACACAAACTAGACTTACGTGGCTATCTCAGAAACGCTCCACCTTGAAGCAATATCAACTGCTCCACCTCCAGCGGTGATCTCTCGTAGCAAAAATTGAACCTGCCAAGACTTCTGATGTTTGATGTGCGCGCGGGAGAGGAAAAGATAAATGCAGACACATCAACAAAAATGCAAACAACTGACCTCAGTATGGAAAAATGAACCCCTATGAGAACTAATCAAATTTGATTAGACACACTTTAAGCTCATGAAGAACGAATGAGTAACAATGAAATAACTTAGGTAATAGAGGATGACAAAACTGCATTCAAAAAACAAAGTTTTTGACCAGGAGAAATAAACTCAAAAGATACGAATTATATCAAAATAAGCATATAGATAACATGACTAAAATAAAGGGAAATAAAGTAAGCAAATGAAGGGAAAAAGATCATATGAACAAAACAGAAAAAGATAAAAAATACAGTAAGCCCAAAAAGAAAAACATAAGAGAAAGGTGAGAAAAATACTAGAGATCTTCATCGACATATTCAAGACATAAGGATGTAACAGACTTTTCCTTATTATCACCAGAGTTTTTCCCTTTCTCCCTATCCCTATTTTGAAGCTTCCTGCAATTCTTGATTCCATGACGCTTCTTTTTGCAGTAGTTGTAGTGGCTATCTGAACTGTTCTTAGACTTGCCTCCTATGACTGAATCATACTAACCCCGAGAGAATAAAGCTGAACTTTCAGCAACACCTAAGCCTGACGACTACTTTCGGATGTCATCTGAGAGTAAAGCTGTAGTAATCTCTTCCATATCCAGAATATGCTTACTGTAGGTAAGGGTAGTGACCATGCTCTCGTAGGATTTTGGAAGAAAGTTCAGAAGAATAATTGTCTCGTCATCTTCCTCCACTTGAATATTCATGCTGAGACACTCAGATAACAGTTTATTGAAACTGCTCAGGTGGTCATGTAGAGAGGAACCCTCCTTCATGTTGAACTTGTACAGCTGCTACTTGATGTAGATGTAGTTGGGGAGGGACTTCGTCATATAGGTACTCTACAACTTTGCTCAGAGACCAGAGACAATCGTCTCTGAAAGAACTTCATACAACACATCATGGTGAAGGCAAAACTGTATGGTGGACAGCTTTGAGATTCAAGTCCTCCCACATGCGATCGATAACTTCAGCATCCTTATGGGCCTTTCCCAGTAAGACACAGTGTAAACCTTCCTTGGTAAGTAGTGTTTTGACCTTTACCTGCCATAAGCCAAAGTTGTGCTTCTCATCGAACTTCGCAACTTCAAACTTCGCACTGGGTGTGGAAGTTGTCATAGAAAACAAAACCGAAGAGATCTACACTGAGATCGAGGCAACTAGATAAATTCACGGATCAAGATTGGGAAGGTAGGGAGCAGACCGATGTCGTCACCTACTGTTGACCCAACTCCAAACGGAACGTCCAAATAGTCGCCGATCGAACTTGACTCTGATACCAATTATTATGAAAAACCATATCCAAGTGCAGATGAATAATCTTATTTCAAATAATAAATTTTTTCTCTAACGGCCAAACGACGAAGAGTGAAAAGCACAAAAATTAAGAAAAATAAAAATAAAATAAAAACAAACACCATAAAATAAAGAACACCAAATTTAACGTGGTTCCCCTAAATTGGGTACGTCCACTGTGCCTGCAGAGGTAAATTTACTATTAATTTCTCAAACATACAATACAACTAAAATGGAGGAGAAGTATATACCGAGAAAATGATGAAAATCTTGAATCCTCCAAGGTCCGGTCGTACACATTGCGACGAGAAAATAGTTCTGGCGGCGAGAGAAGAACTTGGAGGCGAGAAGAACTCGCCGACCGAGAGGAAGATGCTGGCCGAGAGGAAGAAGCCGGCCGAGTCGAAGAAGCCGAATATCACTCTGTCGGAAGACTGCTGCTCTGCGCACCCATGGATGACTGACCACTCTTTTTATAGGTGAGACGTGCCCTAAAATTAGGTAGAGAGGTGAAGCTGGCTGGATCCAATCAAGGAAGGAGAAAAAATCTTCTTCCAAAAAATCTCCTGCATCAGCGGAAGGAAAATATATTCTGCCACCAATGCTCCTCCGATCCATAATTGCCGGAATTTGAGGAATTCCAAAAAAAGAAGCCATGAATTGAGTGGTCTCCAAAAAAGAATCGAAAGGTTTCCAAAAATCCAAAAAAGATATTACCGAGAATTTGATTTCAAAAACGACAGCATCATAGAATGTGTGGCTTCCAAAATTAGTCGTGCCCATATGAAAAGAGACGGCAATTACTGCAACATATTACATCACATTCTTACACGTCCGATCAAGATCACTGACACATCTTGGCAGTCTGAAGAGGAGCATAAGCACCACCGCCTGGATTAGATCAATTTTGAGAGAAGCCCATATTCTAACAATAAGCTAAAGGATTAGATTTTCGAGCAACAGAAGCTGACCAATGAAGAATTCTCCAGAGCTTAAGGCCAAAAAGGTTAATGTTATTTTATGGTATGTGCTAGCCAAGTTTTTTTTGGCTTAAAATTTTTAATTTATTTAAAAAATTTTCAAGGCGTTAATTAGTTAAAAAAATATAATTTATTCTCAAAGATGAGTTAAAATTAGGGTGCTGATATTAGCACCGCGGTTTTTGCTATTAGCACTTTTGGCTATCCGCAATCATTGTTTTTAAAAATTGGCTATCAGCAAGTACGAAAGCTATCCGCACTCAAAAATTGGAAAAAAGAATGAGCAGAGCACCACCACCTGGAGGAGGAATGGACGCTTGAAAATCGCGGAATAGAGGAGCACCGCCGTCAAGAGGAAGAGAGATCGTCGGATGTGGAAAAGATAGCTGCCAGATAATGGAGGAGAACGCGCTGGGATGAAGAACGCCGCTCTGAAAATGGAGGAGCACTTGCTGGATTTGGAGCCCTTTAGGCCGAACGGAAATGAAGGAGGAAGAGTTGCCGATGTAATCACGGTTTGAAGGGGAGGTAGAAGCAAAAGAAGGGCGGGTGCAAATAAGAAATAATTTTTGTGCAGTCCTTGCTAGTGAAAATTCTAAAAGTCCAAAAAAAATTTAATTTTGAATGCGGATAATCAAAAATACGATGCTAATATCCGCGTCCTTAAAATATTTACCAATCACTTTCACATCCAACAAAGCAATTAATTCCTTGATAAAAAGGATGCCAATATGCAAACACAACTATTCTTTAATTTTTTTAATGATAACGCAGACATTAAGATTATATTTAATAAAATATGGTTAATATTTATATTCTAAAACCTGTAACATTTTTAAAATAGCTTGCTCATAACAATTTTATTAATTATTTTAAGTTAATATTATAAAAAAGGGGCGTATTCAGAGGGAGGCTCGAGGGACACTTGACCTTCCTCATTATTTTGCAAAATAGTTAGTAAATTTGGAATCCTCTCGTTGAGGCAAAGATTTTTGATTACTTATAAATCAAAAAGGTTTGCAAAACAACTCTAATAAGATGGAATCGTACAGATTTTTGTTGCAGGAGGAAATTAATGTCTGATCCTTCATGTTAAAATTTCAAAAACCCAATGACGCATTCTTTTCATGAGGGGCTAACATAGAAAAAAAATATTGTGCACCCAGCGCACATGAGCTGAGTGCTGTTGGGGTTGTGGAACACTCCGGTCCTCTTGTTTCTCAAGGGTTCGCACGTGATTAGAGGAATCGAAGTGTGATCCCCCCCTCGACTCTCTGGGACACGACAGCGGGGGTCCGGGGGCGGCAGCCCCGACGGAGGTGTTTTTCTGAGATCTATCGGCGATCGTCGACCAGTACATTGATCGTCGACCGATTTCATCGCGATCGTCGACCGGCCTTTTGGGTCGAATCGGCGATCGTCGACCGGTCTTGCTTGGTCGAATCGTGGGCCGGCACGTTTATATACGTTGTTTTTTTCCCATTAGGGATACGGATAATTGTGGCGGCGTATTCTTTTGGAGGCGATCCTAGATCCAGAAGGTATTCTTCTATGGTTTTCTTGTCCAGAAGAGAGGAGAAGAGGTAGGATCACTGCAACCTTTGTAATCCACGTTTCTTTTTTTGGTGATACAAGGGAAGAAGAAGGGGAGAGAGGACGTCGTTTTGGGTGAACCTCTGCATGTGTTTGTGACTGCTCTGTTTTTTGTTCTGTGTTTGTTACGATATTCACTTTCTCGGCACCCCGGATTATGAACCATCCACTACATTGTTAGATCTAAACCAGTACATTGATATTTCATTAAAAAAAATTGGGCACCCCCATTATTAATTTCCTAGATCCGCCACTGTTTGCCACGATTGAACTGAACGCACTTGTTATGAACATTTCGTGACATCACCCTTGAACTTACATTACATGATGGTGGCTGTCATAATCGTTGTCTTATCAAACATACATTATATAACAGTGACGTTTTTATCTAACCTCACAGGAGCTAAAATGCCTCCGCCAAACGGAGCGAAAAAAAATTTCTCCGCGAGCCAATAAAAAAATCAATAAAACCGGTGTAACCCAATAACAACAATAATAGAATATTGCCATAAATTTAATATTTTGAATCACAAAATCTATGGCCATAATTTAACTTGGTTAAATGATAAGTTTGATTGAGTAAAATATCACAATTTTATATTACAAAATGCAAGCTAGCATGAGGCTCCTCAAATAGCCACCCATTCTGAGTCCCCTATCAAAATCATCTCTCTCACAGAAAATTAGAGCAATGGCCCTAAAGAAGGTGAGCAAGTTACCAAAAGCAGCAACCTTGAAGCACATTTTGAAGAGATGTGCAAGCCTTGTGAGAAAACATCAGGAGATGACGGGGGAGGAAGGATTGCCCGGCGATGTGCCCGAGGGTCATTTTGTTGTCTATGTGGGCGAGAGGATGAGCAGATTCGTCATTCCTATTTCTATGTTAGCCCGCGCGGACTTTCGGAAGCTACTGCAAGCTGCAAAGGAGGAGTATGATTTTCACCAAGACATGGGACTCAGAATCCCCTGTGAAGAAACTATCTTCACATCACTTGTATATTTGCATTGCTGACCGCCTCAAAAGGATGTTCTTCTCTGCTTCTGTTTTTTGTTTTCCCATGTCTCATCTGTCAGCTTTTGAACGACTTAATTGTTGGATGGAGTTGTCGTTTCGGCATAGCGGTGGAGGTTAAGCAGTCATTCATTAAAGATCGCCTAACAAACTTCATCGGCGAAGTTCCTTAGGTGTGCGTTAATAAATGACAGTTTAACCCTCATGTTCACAACTGTCATCGCTGTGCCAAACAGAGCCGTAATTTGCTCGGTATTTTTTTTTTAGCCTGAGGAGTCATTGAACTGCAAAATTTATCTAATCTATCCCACCAAAAAATGTATTTGCAGCCTGAATTTATATGTGCACACCAAATAAATGACAGTTAATGTATGATTTGTTAGTGTATATTTGGACAATTAACGGGTTCGGAGACTTAACAGGTCGGTTCGGATACACGGATATCCAATACTCGTAGTAACTCCTAGGATTTGTCAATTTATATCCACCTATGGACAACGGATAGATGATTCCACCTAGATCTCCATCTGGATGCTTCGATCGGCACTATCATGATTGTCATCTTTTTCATAGTCCAAACCAATAGAAAGAAAACAAAATATATATCAAATTATGATTGGGCATGCATACCACAATAATTTTGAACTAAACACAAAAATTGTGAAAATTTCTCGGAAACTGAGTAAAGTCGCAGGAACACTCAACCAAACCAAAGCAAAGTAGTAATCAGTAACAACAGAAGCACAAGAGACACTATGAAATCAACAATCTTCTTTACAAGGCTATGTATACATTGCGAGATATGATTCACAATGCATCCGATGGAAGCAAAAATAGAAGCAAGAGAAAAATTGATGGTCTGACAACAGTAATCGCCCAAGCCGCTAACTGTCAAGCCTGTCTGCCGAAACCGCCAAGTCGCCAAACTGCAACTCAAGCCGCACGGCTGCCTGTTATTGAATGCCGATGAACTGGGAAAGCAGTCTATCCGCTGAGATCGGGTGAACTGCTTGAACACTCCGCAACCCCGAGAAAGAATACTGCTGGGCTCACTAACAGCGACATGTTGTATACTACAGACTGTTATCCGCAAACTGTTTCACACTGAGCTTTCCAACTAGTTGCATAATCACACGGTGCTAGCCGCGCAGCCTGTACAACACAAGTCAACTTCACTTGTTCTTCCGGTTAGAAAAATCTAACTGTGAGTTCAAAGCACGAGCTGAGTTCTCACAGTTCCCGTTATATTTAACGAGTCGGGAACCTCTATTTATAGGCGACAAGGGGAGTGTGGTCACCGTCCAAAGTTATAGGATAATTGTCCGCCATCCTGCAACTTGCACCACCTATCCGCACGAGTGCGGATACCAGAGTCAGACTGCAAGAGATAAATCATCTATCCGCTCATGCGGTAAGATCCATCAGTCTGAATAGTCATGCAGAAACATCCATTTGTCGCGTGGCCTTAGGCAATCAAGCTGACAACCATGCATCCTAAGCCAATCCGCTCCATGACGAACTGCGGTCTCCGCAAACTCCACAACCAGACCGCGCAACCAACGATCTCAACGACTAGGCAACACCATGGACTTGGCACATCATAGTGACCAAGTCCACACATCAACAAACTCTTGCTCCAGACCGCACGAGCAGAGCACAACAAACTGTGTGGTTAGCCTCTGCTATCCGCGCTAACCTTCTGCTTCTACGCAAGCCAAAGAACCTGTCAACTCTAAGCGGACTCAGCGGTTTATCAACCCAGACCGCGACAGCCGCGGTTAGTGAATGCTAACCGCCCGGTTACCTCTCAGGGTGTTTGCTGAACCAGATCGTAGAACAGAGAACAAAAGCGAGAACCCGACTATCCGCCAATGCCTAGCCGCCTAACCGGCGGCAGACTCTCCGGTCTGTCCGGACTGCCCAATCAGACCGTCCACTTCCACTTCAACGATTCCAACAAAAACTACAATTCTATATAGTTACGCCAAGATTATTTTTTGTAGATTAATTATAGCGACATTCTTCAAAAACACGCACCAAAAATACGTCCCTTAGGTTATCCAACTTAGGCTCTGTTTGACAAGGTGGTTGCGGTCATGAACACGAGGTTAAATTGTCATTTGTTAACGCTCACCTAAGGAACATCATCCACTTTTATGTCTAAATAGATGACGTTTATTAGGTGATTCTTAACGAATGACGGTTTAACACATGAGTTTACGATGGTCACCACCATGCCAACAGAGCTCTATTAGGGTCAGTTTGTTTTGGCGGTGGCGGTGACAAAAGGAGCTGTGAGAATAGAGCTGAGAAAGTGAAGCTGTTGAAATGGAGCTGTTCTAAAGACAAAACAGTTTGATAAAATAGCGGTGACAGAGCTGTGCAGAATGCAAAAACAGTTTGGTAAAACAACGGTGACATTTCTTTTACATTTAATTATAATTAATCTTTATTATAAATTTAATTTATTTTTAATAATAATAATATTAATAATTTTAATACTAATCAGATATGGTTATGGTAATGTTATAATATTAATCCTATTACTAATCATAATATTAATATAATAATAATAATAGAATAATAATTAAATGAAAAAGACGTGGATCGCCGGAGAATCCAAATCACAGGAGGGGGAGGGGGAGGAGGAGGGATGGGGGGTGGCCGTGGCAGAAATCTTCACTGGAAAAAAAATTTAGATCACTGGAGGAGGAGGAACAGGAGGGGTGGGGTGGGGGGGGGGGGTCTCCTAGGTATCATCCTTCTCGCCGACGTCGTCCATGGTGGAGGAGATGGGGGGGGGGGGGGGGGGGTTCTCCACGGCGTCTCGCCGGCGTCCATGGCAGACCTTCTCCCCGCCGTCCTCCATGGCGGTGGAGGAGGAGATGGGGGCCTGCGTCCATGTCATAAATTCTTGCCGGCGTTAGTTAAGACAAAACTGAACGTTCTACTTACTCATAGGCATAAAAACAAAAATATGAAAATTAGTTTCCTCCTTCAAGCATCAAACATATTGACATCTACGGTTTCGAAACACCTCATGCCTCATATTTCTTATCGCAACCTTGCTGCACTGGGTCCTCCAATTGTCGATGCTCATGCCACTCATGTGGCTTCCTTTGGGGAAGTAGATGCAACACAATAAACACACATATTTACGCGGCTCGACAATCTTGCCGGTATTCACGGCCGTACTAGGGTTTCTCCCTTTTGTTCCTTTCAATTTTTAGGTTACAAAAATAAGAAACAAGAAAGTTTTTTTATATTTCTACTATCATAATGATACAATTACATAAATACGACACAAAATGTTTCTCGGGGCGCGCAGCCCCGAACCCACCAGCAAACTCATCGTAGAATTGGATCCGCGAAAATCAATGGATGAAGTGAGATCTTAGGTTATATTTGGTTCGACGGTAGTGGGTGTATCTGGTGTGTCGAAACATTACTTTGAAACAGAAGACGGAGAGACGGTGGTCAAAATGGAGCGGATCAGGCCCAATATTTTTTGAGGAAAATTTTTAGGTACAAGCTTGTACCATGCTCCCGTGCCCAAATAAATAACCCTTAACTCATGGGGCCCACCTTTATTTCCCCCCCCCATCTCCCAAAAATTTCCCGCCATCTCTCTCCCAATTTTTTTCATCATCTTCCCCAATTTTTCCTTCTCTCATGTGAACCCGTCTGCTCCATTAGAGTTTCGGGAAAGCTCCTGCTGCCGGTTCCGACCGTCGGGAAAGCTCCTCCTACCACACCTTACCTACGGAGTTCGGATAACGGCAGAAGACCGTGAGTGTGTCATTACTACTCCGCCATTACTTCCCCGTCTATTTGCCCTCATCGTCTTTCTTCTCCCGGAAGTTTCAGATCATGCAGGAGTCACATGAGAAACCTGTCATAGATAGTTTTGGCAATGTGAGTCTTCATTCTTTCTTCTCTTTTGTGGATCTTCCTTTAATTTAAGTTCAGCCTCTTTCTCTTCGATTATCATCAAAATTATAGCTGTAATACACACTGGAATTGACTCCGTTACAACTGGAATTCATTATGTTACAACTGGAATTTATTATGTTACAACTGGATTTTATTCTTTTACAACTGGATTTTATTATTTTACAATTCAAATTTATTCTTTTCCAACTACATTTAACTTGCGAGTATTTTTTCCCTAAATGATAGAAATCTACAGTATCATTCCCTATTGTACATAGTGAAGAGGAAGCATACTCTATGTACTGCGATTATGCCCATAAAACTGGATTCAGCGTGCGGAAGCAAAATATTGTCTATTGGGCACATACCAGATTTATTAAGGGCCGAGGGTATAGTTGCGCAAAAGCTGGCTTAAAGGTTTCCAAACCGTTGAATGACGAACAACAAAAATACCGTAAATTGGATACTCGTACAGATTGTTTAGCCTGCATATATTTTAATGCAGACAAAGAAGGTAAGAATTTGGAGGTTACGAAGTTCGTCGAGGAACATAATCACACACTTGTATCAGAGAATGACAAGCACCTAATGAGGTCTCATCGCAGTATATCTACTATTCAAGCTAGTCTTCTAAAAATATGACAGGGGTTGATATTAGAACAACCGATGCATACAATTTCCTTGCAGATGAAGTGGGCGGTGTTGAAAATGTGGGGTTTTACAAGTCTGATGCTTATAATTTTGTCCAACGCGAAAGAAGAGCGCTAATAGATAGTGAGGATGCTATCAGCTTGTCCAAAGTATTGCAGGATAGACAATTCAAGGATAATATGTTCTCTTATGATATCCAAACTGATGAGATGAATAGACTTATTAGTTTTCTTTGGATCGACGGTCATAACAAAATTGATTACGATTGCTTCGGTGACGTTATCGTGTTCGATACTACATATCGGCTGAATAAGTATAATTTGGCATGTGCGCCCTTTATTGCTGTTAATCATCATTGGCAGAATATTTTTGTAGGAGGGGCTTTCATTGCAACGGAGACCATAGATTCCTTTTGCTGAGTGTTCGAGACCTTTTTGAGGTTTGTTGGAGGAAAACAACCCACCACTATATTTACAGATCAAGATCAGGCAATGGCCGTTGCCATTGAGAGAATTTTTCCCAATAGTCGACATCGGTTGTGTCAGTGGCACATCTCAAAGAAAGCTCCGTCAAAGGTACCCGCTTTCAATAATGATAAAGTTATACGATCACTTTTCTACCATTGTATGAGTAAATGTGATTCTGAGATTGAATTTGAGAAGTGCTGGAGCGATATGATTACAAGAGGAAACTTGGGGGACAACAGATGGTTGTGTGACTTATATAAAGTTAGAATGAAGTGGTCCACTGCTTTTAATAAATCAAGATTAGATCTGGGCATATTATCTACACAAATAAGTGAATCGGCTAATAATGTTTTGCATGGTTGTTCTAAAGCAACCAGTTCCCTAGTTGAATGTTATATTGGGTTGGATAAATTGACCTCGAACTGGCGTCGATCTGAACATGATGAAGACTTTCGATGCAAACATGGTACCGTAACTCCTAAAATTCAACATTGTCACCTACTCAAACATATTTCAAAAATATACACTCGAAAGAGTTTCTCCATATTTGAGCCAGCATATATGGACGGCGCAGTTGGTGTATGTGTCGTAAAAGAATCAAGAATAAGTGAAAATCACATTTTGTATGCTACCCAACATTGTGAATCAACCGAGGATCATAAACACTGGTTTGTAACAGTTGATTCAACAAATTTTGATGCAGATTGTTCGTGTAAGGGTTTTCAAACCAAAGGAGTACTATGCAAACACATATTGAGGGTGTATAATCATAAAAATGTCAAGCAAATTCCTGCCAAGTACATACTCAACAGATTTACTTTAAAAGCGAAGAAGGGTATGTATCTTTCAAAGGAAGCAAGACCGAAAGACTTTGATTCAAATTTAGTTTTTAGAAATCATATGATGCGGTTTACGTATGATCTCACCCGTCGAGTAGAGAATTGCAAGCTTGCGAAAGAGTACCTACACAGTGCCTTGATTGAGGTTGCTAATAAGGTAGATGAAATAATAGATGAAGATGAAATGATGAAAAATGGTGTTATTGATGAAAATGACAAAAATAAGGGACTCGTTCGAGATCTACCGGCAAGGCGAAGTAAGGGCCAATCTAACAACCGACCTAAGAGTCATTGGGAAAAATCATCGAAAAGAAAAAGTAAGATTATTTAGCTTAAAATTTCTTTGTTTGTTTTACAATATTTAATTCGCATTTTCTACTTTTTCCAGCTGCCAGAGATAATTCAAAGAGGAAAGCTCATTTCGTGAATGACGTGAAACAAGAGCCCAAGGAATACAACTTCTTAGATAATATATCCCTTGAGAGTTTTGCGGCTCCCGTTGATACAACTCCGTCCTGCCAGAACTTAAACGTTCCAACGAACTTGGGAGGTCCAGTGGATATACATTGTAAATTTTCCGCAATTCCCGATGTTTTAAAATGGTAACGAGATGTGTATTGCATGAAGATGTATTTATGACTATCAATGTAACGATCAGCATCATCAAGCAAGTTTAGCCCATGCTTTTATGATCACCACAATCGTGCCAAACGGAGCCTTAGTTGCATCATCAAGCAAAAAAGATAAACATGAAAAAAATTCAAACACTAGCTCCGTTTGCCACGGCGGTGACGTTTTGAACATAATGATTATGAACGGTCGTTTGTGAACGCCCGACCTCAACTAAGGAACTTCATCCCCTTTATCATGAAATGTTATTCAAGAAGGGTGAAGACATTTCTTTATGCCTAATCATTAAAGAAGAGTCCACCGCATCATACAAATTATACTATGCATTTCTGATCAGTGTCATTGTCCCAGTAGGTAATATTTCAAGTTTTATCCAGATAATTAAAAATTAAATCCATTTTCTTTAAGCAATGAAGACTGAAAAATCCGGCAAAAAGAGGCAACCAATTCGGCTCGGATCCTCGGCATGTCCTTCCCCCAAGTCTGGTGACTCTTCCAATCCACTGGTCCCTCTACCACATTGGCTTCCATATATTTCATCACAAATATCCCGCAATCGTTGCCGGTGTCCTGAGTAGGAAGCCCTTCAACGACGCGTAGTGGCCATAGCGCTATATCTTTGGGAAGCACATCATTTGTGTCTTCTTGAAGGTACCTCATCTGCACATATGAAGTAGGGGTAATCATATATTGAGTGTCAAGATAATCTGCACATATGAAGTTATAAGTTATTTGAATAATATAACTACGTACATGGTCCCGTAGGGGTGTCCTGTGCGTGGGATTCGGCATTGAGTCATAGAAATCCCAGTTTTGTTTTTTAAGATTGGCAACCAACAGGACCCAATGGCTAGCAACATGGCATGTCATAACAATAACCTCAGCAGCTCCAACTGACTCATGGGTGATATGCTCGACCAGTCTATGACTGATCTTGCCGCATGATTTTAAATACTGCATATAATAAGCAAAAAATAGTCAGTACGTAAGAAATAAATAGTCAGCATTTTCATGATTTATCTTTCATTACCGCATGATTTGAAGAGACGAACAAAAAATTGACCATGTGATTCACATCTTTCTCTTTGAGGCTATTTAGAACGTACGCATATGCGTCCAAATGCGAGGAGCACACCCATCCAGTCCCTAGGATATCAATCAAGCTTGATCGAGAAATAAAAATATTCCCTCTCTCAATGACAATCGAGTCCCTGAATATAGAACAAGTGGTAAAATTACACGAATATAACAGTAAAGTAAACAAAAAAAATTACGAACCGATTTGGATATCGGTCCATCACGAATGTGATCATCTCCCTATCTTCGGGACAAAGTGCATCCCTACCCGGGTATATTGGCCAGTATTCCTTGTCAGCCCTCTTCTTTTGTTTCCCCTTTACTGGTGTACGTCTCACTTTGCTTAGCACTTTTGCAGAATCATCTACTATGAAGCTGACCTCCTTCTCCTTCACCTCCCCTTCCTTAACTTCCCCCCCCCCTTCACCTCCTTATCCTTCACCCCCTCATCCTTCACGTCCTCCTCATTCACTTTCCACTCATCGGCAAGGTGTAACAGGGCCGCCAAACGATCAAATTTTTCTTGAATAAAGATCCTCAATTGGCCAACTGCTACATCAACATAGCTTTTAAATCGAGCCTCCATACTCTTCTCTCTCTTCTCCTTCACTGCCCTCCTCTTCTTTTTTTCCTTACTCACTTCTTCCTCCTCCATCACTTTTCCCTTCCTTCTCCTTCTTCACTTTCTTTTCATTCTCTTCCTTCTCTTCCCTTTCTTCTTTATCTCATTTATCTCCTCCTTCTTCCCTCTTAACCTCTTCTTATCCTTCTTCAGCCTATACTGCTCCATTTTCTCCACTTTCTCCCTTTTCTCCTTCTTCATACTTCTCCTCTCCTACTCTTCCTCAAAGCTTGATGAGTCTTCCTCTCTTTCTCCTCCTAACAAGTCTTGCTCCTCAACCGATATATAAACAAAAGACTTCCGAACCTGTATGCAAACAAGCACGTCATGTTACATGTTCATAAAATAATTAATCCAATAAATAATGATGTACTACTTACAACATTGGGCATTAACAGCTGGGCTCGGAGTCTTGAACAATGCAATGCGCTAAATGTAAGCTGGGAGGACCATCGGTGCAATCAGGGAGTGGTCATTTCTCTGCATGTCGATGCTATAGAGGTATGCTCCAAAAGTCATACCTACAACATGATATTAAATAGCTACAAGCAATCAATAAAGAACAATGTTATGACAAGTACAAATTGTACGTGCTCTTGCTTACCACTAGAATAACAGAGCACCCCTCAAGGTAGCCTAGATTTTTCATCTCCTCCCCAATATCAATCTCTTTCATGTAAGCAAAATGCGAGTAGAGAAAGGTGTGTATGGCCTTCGGCCAGTTTACTGCTGCAAAATCCTCCAACCCTTTGAATTCCAAAAGACAGGTTGACACTTTCAGTCCTTTCAAAGGGAAGAAGAAAGCTGCCAATACATATCTAATAAGAGCATTTATTCTCCTTGACTCTAGGGTTGGTGAACTATCCTCTACTGTCAGGTCAGCTAGCTCTTGCACCAATTCCTTATGCTTGAGGTTAGACAAGAGAATTCTATCGAATTGAAATTCTTTTCCCCGGTTTGGAAGACCCAATATGAGTGCAACATGATTCACTGTAAATTTCACATAAAACTTACCAAGGAGAAAAGCATTCCTTCTGGCAGAGTACGATCTAATAATATAATATAACAGAGGAATATTTTGTTGAATAGTGGGCATGTTAAACAATTGTAGAATTCCTATCTCACGGAGAGTCTCTTTGGAGTCTTCGGAGAGGACATCCAACAAAGATTTGGCATTCTCTTTGAATGTCTTAATAGCACATCTGCTATATAAGTAACTGGAACCTGACATCTGTGAATGAGAAGGAAAAATAAAACAAGCTCAAACAATATTACAACTGGAAACAATACATCATTACAATTGGAATCTAACAAGAATCAAACGGAATCAAACTGGAATGTAACTTGAATAAAAACAAAAGTAGTTGGAATTAAAAACCTAGTAACTGCAACTATAAGCGCAAGTGAAATGTAACTACAACTGGAATTAAACTGGAAGATAACTACAGAGCAACTATAATTATGGTGGACACTACAAAATAAACTACAATTGGAATGGAACTGAAAATCAATATTGGAACCTGACATCTGAGAATGAGAAGAAAAAATAAAAGAAGCTCGAACAATATTACAACTGAAAACAATACAACATTACAATTGGAATCTAACGAGAATCAAACTGGAATGTAACTTGAATAAAAACAAAAGCAGTTGGAATTAAATACCTAGTAACTGTAACTATAAGCGCAAATGAAATGTAACTACAACTGGAATTAAACTGCAAGATAACTACAGAGCAACTATAATTATGGTGGACACTACAAAATAAACTACAATTGGAATGAAACTGAAAATCAAAATTTTTATACCTTGAAGGAGTAGTAATGACAACCTCCGATAACGAACGTGTTCCGCTCTAGATGGAACTGAAAATCCGTAGGATCTGAAGACCGATTTTTCCGGTAATGGCAAAAATTTTCCCTCACGGAAGCACTGAGTTTTCAGCCCGAATCAACGCGCTGGGGCGAGTATGGTGGAGTTCTGGAGTAGAAACGGAGACCTCCAGTTGCTTCCGCCGTGAAGGGGGGGAGACCTCCGGTTCCTGGATTTCTGCCGTAACCCTAGGAATGCACGGAGAATGCACAGCGAGAGACGAGGAAGGGGAGAAAAATTCAAAATGAAATTTTTGGGAGATAGGGGGGGAAAGAAAGGTGGGCCCCATGAGTTAAGGGTTATTTATTTGGGCACGGGAGCATGATACAAACTTGTACCTAAAAATTTTCCATTTTTTGATCTGTGGAAATCTGAATCCGTACAATAAGATCACTAGAGATCTGGCATCACCGGCCGGATTAATAAAGTGGTCCCCACTGGAGGCTTGACGGAGACTTGACGTTTTTTTACCACGTGCAATGTCGATCGATCGGATGGACGGACGCCTCAAGAATCTTAAAATCCCGGAAAAATCACAAAAGACGATCAAGAGAGAGAAACCACGCGATCCCGAAGCTAGAGGAGAGAGAGAGAGTGATCGAATTTTGTGTTACAGGGCTAGTCGTCATGAATCGGATCAGCAAAAGCAGGATGGAAGAAAAGGATTCGACCCGAAACCCTAAAAAAATCCAAATCCCCGAGCCTAAACACGGAATCAACAAAGCCCTATTTCTGGGTTCTAAACGATTTCACCTTTACTACTATTAATTCGTTTTTTTTTTAAAAATTCTCTGCTCCCCTTCGCCGTACAGGATCCGAGCATCAAAGCTTTCATTAATTTTGATGATCTCTCGACGATTTGTAGTTTCCCCGATAATTCTTGTTTGGTTTGGAAATCCCTTAATCCGTCTTTCTGATGAACTGGGATTGCCGTCCTCCGAATCTTTCCGGCATTGCCGTCGCCGGCTTCTCTCTCCTGCCCTTTGGTTGCTTAATTTCTCCTCGCCTAGTCGCGGAATCTCTAATTATGGTTTTCCTTTTGTTTTCTTTGTGCTTGGATTTTATTTCGAGAATCGTCAATCAATAGCTTTTTTTAGGGTGGTTTTTATATAATTCTAACAATTTGCCTCTTTTTTTATGGTTTAGTGTTGACTTACGCGTGTGTCGAGGAAGCGCTGATGGGTTCAATTGATGTTGTTGTCTGCCCTCTCTTTATTTTTATTTTTCTTTTTTTGATTCTTCTTAAGGCGAGGTTCGGTCTGCGCTAGGGTTTGTTTCCGTCTTTCGTTACTTTCCTCTTTCTCATCCCCCTTTCCCCTTACACAGCCTGCGATTTTCGTGTTCGCGGAGATCTTTCGGGTGATTTTTTCGTGGATTTGCTCGTCCTGTTCGCTGATTTTACCCGTTTCCTCGTCCCTGTCGCCGATTCGTCTCGCTTGTCATGTTGGTATGTGTTATCTCCCGATTTTAGGGTCTTCGATTTTAAGTGATTCAGATTTTGATTAGTTTGGGGAAACATTTCAAGTGTTGTTGATTTAACCAATTGGATGCAGTTGATGGCGATTGGTGTGGAAGAATTTGCTGATTCTGTGGTTTGATGAGAGCAAGGACTGATGGGGATGAGATAAGAGGATTTACTTGGTCTCAAGTGGCGTGTGATCGTAATGTCTCATTTGCAAGTTTTTGTGAAGCAGCAGTGCACACTTCTTGCAGTGCTATGTGGGAAATCTGTGGGTAGACAGAGGTTGGAGACTGGGCTGTGGTCTTCTTATCCCTTTCCTGAGCTTGTTTCATCTGGCCGATTGGAGGTTTGATTCAAGTTTTCTTTTCTTTTCACGAACAAACAATTTTGTCTTTCAGATTTGCTTGTCTTTGGTTTATTCACGGAATGCTGATTTTCAATCTGTTGTACTAATAACCTTCTTCCTTGTGTTTGAATGCAGGTTCATACGCTTACTAATCCTACATTGGATAGCTTTCGGGCAACACAGAGAGCTTTGGAACCCAGTGTATTGTACTTTCAAGGGGAGCTGCTTGAAGATGAGGAAGAGATTGGATCGATGGTATGGGAAACTGCAGATGTGTCAGATCCTCAGACACTCAGCTCACTTCTGTCGCCTCCTTTGCCTTCCATTGTATGCTCCAAACCATTTTTTTGTTTGGTAAATGTTTTTCTTGAATTATTGTTGTGGTTAAGGAAGCTCAGTTACAATTTTTTTCTATTTTCAATGAAATGTTGTAGTGGTTATATCTAGTTGTGTTTGAGCAGACCAATCTTAATTGGAAATAAAGATTGCATTTTCTATTTTAACTCAATTAGATTCCAATCAAAAGTGATTAATTTGAGAAATTTAGCATAGTCTATTAATATTGTGAAATATTATCTTATTAGGAATCATTATTCTTATCTATATATGAATATTTATGTATAAACTTCTATTGTGAAATAGAGTGCTTTTATACATTCTAGTTATGTGTCATGTAACAACGAATAGTGTCATAATGTACGTGTTAAATAACTCACATATGCACGCATATATCATACATCAAGTCGATTTTCAGTTGAATCGAATTAATTTTGAGTGGGTTAGAGAAAATTTGATTTCAAATTCGAGTCAATTAAAATTCTAGGAATTTTCAAGCAAGATTCAAGTTTACGACCAACAATTTCTCTTCTTTTGTGCTACTCAGGGATAAGTGGAGATTTGACCTAATATAGTTCAATATTCATATCCAACCCATCTATAATAAATTAATAATATCCCAAAGCTTCCTTTGTAGCTCGGGAACTTCTTCATAGTCTATCCATCCATATTTCATTGATAGAGAACTTCAATGTGGCTCTATTCATCTTCAAATAGAACTACAAAGTTGATGATATGTAATTGAACTTTTTTCTAAAGTAATATCTTACTTCGGTTGCATGATGTGCTTTGTCGTGGAACATTATTTTAAGGCGTTGAATTCTTTTGGAGTGGGTGTATTGTCTCCAACATTGTCGTCGCGTAGTTATTGATATATGTTTTGAAGAAGGCAACAAAATGGAAGAATGAATGTTGACATCTTGATGGGGTTTGTGGATCGAGTGCGTGCCGACACTTATCGAAACTTACACAAGTCTACATATGCCGAAGGCAGGATAAGACCATGTGATAGATGATCCGTGTCGATGGTCGCTTTTCTAGTGACGACGATATATTTTTATGTATATTATTATTATTGTATTTTTATTCCATGTAAATTTAGTAGTTTTATGTTTTGTACAATTTTGACCATCCGCAGTAGGTTCTAAGTTTATAAATATGTTGTTTAGGGGACTGATTTTTAGGGATCACCAAATTTGAGATATTTTCCAGAATCTTGCGGTCTTCCCACTGCGACGATTCCAAGGAACCTAGCTTGGGAAGCTTAGAACTTCATTTCAGAACTTTCATCCAGCCCATTATTCCCTGTAACTATCCCTTTACCCACAAAAATGAGTTATAACTACCACTGCAATTGCTCCACTCTCTCCTTCACCCAGCGGCCTCATCTAGACTAAACGAACCTTCCAATTCCTTGTAATCTACTGACGCTTGCCCCATCCCTATCTTAAACACCCATTCACGGCCCATCCCATCCAGCAACTCCTCAAAATTCCTTGGTCGCATCGTCTATTTGAATCAAGAATCATAAACAACCATTAAAATTTCATAATTCCTTTCTAATATCGATGTTACCGGATGCCCCATCCAGCGCTAAAGAACCACTAACGACCCACCCATCCAATTAATTCTTTGATAATCGATTAACCTTGCTGTTCAGAGACTGAACAACCTTCCACACTCCCACTGTCCTTAAAATCCAAGCAGTGGCGCCTCTGAATTGTTGTACAATCCACGAATCCAACAGTCTATCATTTCACTAGACACATTACTTATGTAAGTTCTCGTATGAAATTTTGCTACTTATTGTTGAATATTTGTTGGATAATCACACCATTTGGGATATTAATTTTAGATTTTATTTTAATTACATGTTGGGCAATTGCATGTGCGTATCATCATTCTAAATCCTCACAACACTGGATTAGAAGGGACTGCGGGTTTTGGACGGTAAAGTGGGGCTTGTGGTAGCTTGATTGGAGTCAGGTAGGAGGGAAGAGTGCGGGAGATTTGGATGGGGGTGGGGCAGTTGGGTCGGCCGAGTGGAGGAGTGCAGCGGAGGGGTAAGGCTTCCTGGGTGGCTTCGACCTGGATCGAAGCGGCGCACGGGCGAAGAAGGCGGCAAGGATGCGGGGCAGTATCAGGAAGGTAGTCAGGAGGCGCGAACATCAGAGCGAGAGCGGAGCCTTCAAAGTCCACCGAAGGAAGACCGACAAGTTGCAAGACCGCAACTCTCGATCCCTAGGGCCGGCCACTAGTGTGCATATTTATAAGAGGGGAGTGCAAAAACTGAATTAGGGCTCCCAATCAGACAGCTATAATTGTTCGGGCCGATCGGGGCTAAATACATCAAAATAATAAAATTTAATATATGAAACTGGCTCGGAACGACCCTCCGGGCGCATCCGCGCACTCGGATCGCCGATCACCGCCTCCTGCGGGAATAGATGCGCGTGTGCCGTCGATCGCCATCAACTCCCCCCGACTTGAAAGCACTCATCTCCGGTGAGTGAAGATGATCATACTCTCTGCGTAGGTCTGGGGTGAGTCTCTTGAGCTCCTCAACAGAAATCCAGGTGTCGTCAGAAGTCCGGCGGGCAAGCCAATGGACCAAGTACCGCAGGACCACCGAACTGCCCTACGTCGTGAAGTCATGACCAACGATCTGTAGGGTATCTCCGGTAGGCATGTGCGATTGAATGTATCACCGTTTGAAAGTGGTGCTGGTGGAACTGCCGGCGTGGTGGTGTGGTCCTCCGAGCGGTGCTCAACCGTCCGCGACTGCCGGGGCATGGTAGGTGGAGAGGTGCTAAGGAAGGGTGGGGCAAGCTGTGGCTCAGGGGTAGCTGGATACAATGGGTCCACATATACTCGCTTCTCGCAGTATGGAGTTAAATCATCCACATTGAACACCCGGTGACTTCCCATTGTCGGTGGGATATCAAACTCACAAGTGTTCGCATCAATCCGTCGAGTGACTGTATAGGGGCCCATTCGGCGAGCACTTAACTTCTTCGCCGCCCCCAGTGGGAGCCTCTCAGGTCTATGGTGGATCATATCTCGCTCTCCAACGTCAAAAACTTGTTCCCTCCTGTGCAGATCATCCTGAGCTTTATAAATTTCATTACTGACAGCGTTTTTTCTCTGGACTGTCTCATGTAGTGCGCGTATATGATAAACAGACGACTCAACAGACCAATGATGTGAATGATGAACCCAAATGATGACATAAAGTGCATGTATGAGCTGAATGAATGACTCGAAAGACTTATGCAGATGATGAACCCAAAAAATGACATGCTTGCATGAATGATGCATGAAAAACACGACATGCACGACACACTGACATTCAACAGATTGTGTGGCGAAGGTTCCTTGAAAGAGGTGGTTTATCAAAGGGTTTGTCGGTAAGGGTGTAGTGAAACTCGGTGAGTGTGCGATGTGTGTCAGAATGACCGTGTGAGACACCAATGCTCGCATACAAACTCATATGGTCCCTAATATCTCTCAAGGAACGAGACGCATCTGGCGGCTCACCCGGAGGTATGTATGAAAATTCGTCGCGGAGGTGATGATCACCCGAGTGAGCAGCCCAAAAATCAAGATTAGGATGCAGTATTCGAGTGAGGCGAGTGTCGTGAATAAGCAAGAACCCATCTGGTGGGTCAGCAGGCGGTATGTCTACGAACTCATCACGAGTGTGGTAGATCATACACTCAATTCTCAATACATCGGGAGGATGCTCAAGCGTACCTAAGAAAATCCTGACATACTCAAAGTCGCCCTCAAGACTCGCTCTCCCAAGCAAAATAAGGGACTTGCATTAGAGAGGTGTCAATAAGTCGGCGCTCACAGATGACTCGTTCAACGAGATGTCAACCTCACGGGGAGGTGGTGGTTCATCAGGTGGCTTGTTAGAGGGGTTATTAAAGAACCTGGCAGTAGGTTCATGTCCTCCAAGTGAATACTACTACTAAGGGTGGTGTCCCCAAAGCGGGTGGGACAACCGCCAGGATATCGACGCGAGGCTCGAGGCTCTCGGTCATGACATGACTCAAAATAAAGCTAAGGGGAGAGTGAGAAGAGTTTGTACTCAGGTGGGGGCCAGCCACCTTGGTGTCAAGAAAGGGGTTTATAATCAAGGGGGTAACGAGACCAACATAAGGTATAGGAGACGGATAGACCATCCCAGTGTCACTGGGTCGCTCGACCTCACTCTTATGTCCAAACTCGTGACCGAACTCACTAGACGTGCTAAAGGCGCTCCCCAACTGTAATACAAGGCCATGGTCAGACTCAGCCTCAAAATCGTGTGGGATAGGAGGCTTATCAAGGGGAGTGCCACACATATAGCGAATTGCTCCCGTCTATGGGAGTATTACTCGCATCAGTGGTTTGACCTGACTTTTGATGTGTCGCTCTATAAGTTTCCCCTAGGGCAGATTTCAATCGTTCCATTTGGGCATGTACGACATCAAATTGATCAAGAACCAATCGCTGAAATTTGGCTTCCGGTATCTCTATTAGTGGAACACTTGGGCGATCCAAACGCGTGCAATTATCAACATATTGGTGACCTTTATAGGGTTCCAGACAGTCATCAAAATGCTCACCCCTAATAGACCCACAACGTGTCAGAGGGTGACTATGATCCCTACGAGCGAGTGGCGAAGGGAGAGAATGCTCATCAGAATAATACGACGATCTCCTCGGTGGGGCTCTACGAAGATCCTCAACTCTACCAACATCAAGTCGTGGCGTGATATAGTGATGATAGTGTGAAATGTTAGAATCATAGCGATCGTCTCTAGTAAATCGTGGCGGAGGGTCGTCACGGTATCTAGAATGAGCGGATTGCGAATACGGATGTTCATCGTAATAATGTCATGAGAAACTACCTATAGACTCCACTACTGCGAAAACAAATGCGACGCTGCGTAACCTCGCTCTAATACCAAATGATGCAGCACAAGTATGCAGATGGAGGACGACCGATGCCTTAAACTCAAAATGCAATGCTAGTGACAACACAACACATGCGAATGAAGTTACGATTGTGCAAACAGTCCGTTTCCAGATCATTAAACAAGTAATTGAAATTTAGAAAGCATCTAAACAACCAATTGCACAATTAGATAACAAGTCATGACGAGTAAAGAACAGTTAAAATTAACCAACGAAGTGAGGCGCAAATATCGTCCAAGCGCACCGAATGCGCCCCACAAATCAATCGACGAATTAAGATAATAAACGGGTAAGAAAATCAACATCGCATGACAACAGTTCATTACCAAAGCATCCAAAGAGAGAAGTTAAAGCATCCATACCTAGATTTGCTTACGCACTCAGCGGCTTGGCTTCGGGGTGGAGGGCCGATGGGGTAGTGCTCTCAGTGTGACGGTGGTTCCGCGGAGGGGCTGCGGGGGATGAGCGGGGAGTGGATCTGTAAATGTTGGGAGGGATTAGAAGGGACTGCGGGTGTTGGGCTGTAAAGTGGGGCTTGTGGTAGCTTGATTGGAGTCAGGTAGGAGGGAGGAGTGCGGAGATTTGGATGGGGGGGGGGGGGGTCGGGTCGGCTGGGTGGAGGAGTGCAGCGGAGGGGTCGGGCTTCCTGGGAGGCTTCACTCTGGATCGAAGCGGAGCACAGGCGCTGGGGTAAGCGGGAGACTGGATAAGGCTGAAGGCTGGCTGGAGCAGTCAGGAGATGGAGGCGGCAGAGATGTATGACGGTATCAGGAAGGTGGTAAGGAGGCGCGAACAACAAAGCGAGAGCGGAGCCTTCAGAGTCCATCAAAGGAAGACCGACAAGTTGCAAGACCGCAACTCTCGATCCCTAGGGACGGCCACTAGCGTGCATATTTATAAGAGGGGAATACAAAAACAGAATTAGGACTCCCGATCAGACGGTTATAATTGTTCGGGCCGAACATGAGCTAAATACATCAAAATAATAAAATCTAATATATGAAACTGGCTCGGAACAACCCTCCGGCCGCATCCGCGGACTCGAATCGCCCAAACGGGTCGCTGATCACTGCCTCCTGCGGGAATAGACGTGTCGTCGATCGCCATCAACTTCACTATCACCACTACGTTAGTGTTTGCTTAGGGCATAGATACATTCACTACATTTGTCCTGCATTTCGTTTCCTTTGTTCAATAATTTATATGCTACTAGAATAACGGGTACATGTTCCCCTGTGCATAATATTCGGCCGACGACGTTCATATTTTGATCTTCTCAAGTGTTCCCCGTCTGTAGTGTCTACATCAACACTTTCAACCGCCACATAAATTTCTACCACGTGATATTGTATTTTACTTTCTTCCATGTAATAATTTATTTTAATGTTTGTGTAATTATTTTATTTGTCTCTTTTAAGTTTATTTATCTTTTTCTATTTTAGTTTAGTTTACTATCTTTTATTTTATTATAAATTATAAATCTGGTTGGCTAATTAAAAATATAAAGTTTATTGGACAGCTCTGATAAATTTGATGGCATAACGCCTTCCTACCTTATTAATAATAATAGATTATAACGTTATTGTTACAATGCATAGTAGATATCTTATTAATTTTAATTTATATATCCTCGTTGCAGGTTTATCTGGAGGTCTCAAATAGCGATAAGGTTGCCCAAGCGATTCACTCTAAGGTACATATTTGAAAACATAGGCAGAAATTGCGGAATGCTACGTTATCTTGTTAATTACTATGCTTGTAATTGCTTAATTCTTAGTGTAACACCCAAAGTGAAACTAAGAATTGGAATTCCAATTGTCATAGGCGGTATGTCGCCAAGTTTATTCGATTATTAGTATGTGATGGATTTTTGTTTTCAATTTTTTTTTGCTTTTTAAATTTTTTGTCTTATTTGAGGTAAATTACATGTTTAGCCTCTATTTCTATTTCATTTTTTCTTAGATTCTCACGGATCATCAAAATGACCCTTTCACTTGCCTTTAAATCATATTATAGGACCCAGTAGAAAGACGGTTATTTAAGATCCCAACTATTTGACTTTTCTCTTAGTATCCCTTTATGTTATGTCTTACCTCTTATCATTGGTAATAATCTAGTTCCACATCAGGAAACAATCACGAGCCAACTCCATCTACAACCAATTGTTCCTAGGTTTAACGCATATGTTTTAGAGGCTAAGGACTCTTCAGGTGAGGGTGTGTTGAGAATTTAATTGCACATCGGGAAACAATCACGAGCCACTCCATCTACAACCGATTATTCTTAGGTTTAACGCATATGTTTTAGAGGCTAAGGACCCTTCACGTGAGGGTGGTGTGGAGAATTTAATCGAACATTGAGAAACTCATATCGACTTATGCACTTAATATAGATCTTGGGCCCCTCCACTAAGAACCATTTGATTTAGGATGGATGAATGAGTACATATGTTATTGGAGATTCACAGTTGTATTCACCTGACTTGTATTTAGCCCTAAGCATCAATTCCATGTATACTAGTGAGATAATCATGCTTGCTGAATCACAATTAGACCCAGAGCGCACTTGCACTAGACTTAACATTGCTCTCATGTTGGGCATGAGAGTTAATCATGCTTAATTTGCATACGTTGAAGGATGTTTTGCTCAATCCTTTTGTGAATAAGTTTGCAAGTTGATTTTTGTATGGAATGGAAGAAATGCAAATGAACTCATTCTTAATCTATTACATATCGCACATATGAGTCATGTCTTTTATTTAGAGTCTTTATGTTTCTTTATTACGAGTATACGTTATGCATGACCTTATGAGTCATTGTTGTGCGTTCTTATTTTGAGTCGTTGTCCTTCAGTGTATTTTAATATTTTTGGTAGTTTGTATGTTTTGATTTATTTACGGCTCATGCCATTATGTAACTTGTAAGTAGAGACCTCTTGTTTCATTGATGAAATAAGTATTTTGAGTTCCTCTTTCCTGGTAGTTCCTCTAGCCCTCATAGTTAGGTCAATGGGTTTTAGAGGCCCCCTCAGGCACCCTGTCTCTGGTAGCTACAACAAGGCTCTGTTTATCTCCGCCTCCGCTTCCAGGCATACCGTTAGAGTCAAATCGGGCTCCCCTCTACGGGCGAGTACCCCAATTTCACCGACTTTGAATCCTACCAAGAGGTTCTTAACATTTTGTATTAGAGCTTTCCCTTCCTAAGATCCAAGCTTTGTCGAAGAAGCACGTCGCTGAAATAAAATCCATACAATGAAATCCATTCTTGCTATCTCCCAGATAAGTCGTCGATCTCAACAGGGTTCACAATCCTTCGGTCCGTAATCGCAACAAGATCATTTTTTTTCATTGGATCGATGAATCCCTAGATGCTACCTGCAATTCTGCGTTCATCGTCCCTACTCGCACAACATGATACGTCGACATTCTTGTCCTAAGTAGGAGCCATCAAACACCCTCTAGGGTATGAAAAACTGAATGTCTGTGTCTCCCAGTAGTGAGATGCATCCTTCCCTTCTTCGGGCTTCCCAGTAAAACTAACTTCTCTCTTTTATCGCAAAGGCCCGCACTTTGGCCATTTACTTTTGCTTCTCACCATCGAGTCGCTTGTAAATTGCTATTATTCATCGAGCCACGCACAATCTCCTTCTCAAACCTATCTCCCGACAAAATTGTTGGGACAAGACCTTTCATTTAATTAATTGGTTATCTTCTATTGGATTAATTGATTAATTAATTCATTTGGCATGGAGATGAGTTTTGTCGAGCAAAATGATATTTTTGCAATGCTACAATATGGAGATGTCAGCAGCAATGCTAGTCATTGTTTCACAGCTCTCTGTCGTCCTTGACAGACTCACAAATTGTGAATGAAAAACTCAGTTTGCCATGCTACACTGCCTTTGACTATGCTTGTTAGGTATACTAAAATTTACGAATTTATATTTTAAATATTAAAAATGTGATCTTTTAAAAACTGCGGCGCTAGCAAAATTTCATGAGTAATAATATGTGTTATTTAACCTTGAGTTCGCAAACGTGCAAAAATATCTAGCATTCAAACATTGATTTAACATGTTTTATTATACTCCACCAGCAACAACAAAAAAACGAACAAGAAGATTCTCAAATTAACGACAAATAGACTAAAGAAATAATCAAAGATAAGCTCTAATTTTTTAAAGATCGCAATAAACATAGATATAAAATTAAACTAACAATATTAATGCAAAAGAGCGACAGAGGTATACCATAGAGCACAAGTGAAACAACGGACCAATCGGGCTCGGGTGGTAGTTGGCTGGAGAATGAAAGAGGCTCGAAGGTGACTGGGAATGGTCAGGATATGTTTGCAGGTGACTGGATAGAGGGGAGGGAAAGAGATGGCAAGGGATGGTCAGGATTCATGGAGGGTAGCGACAAGTTTAGGTGAAGCTACTTCTGGTGACTGGAAGAGGGAAGAATAGCTAAGAACTTGTTGAATCCCCTTGCAGTAGGCAGTGAAAGGTTCGCCAGACCTCGGGAGGTTCTCCAGAGGTGGTGTCGGTGCTAGAAGTGTTGTTGTCGAGTGGTTGTAAGGTTCTATACCAGCAACAACAACAAAACGAACAAAAAGATTCTCAAATTAACGACAAATAGACTAAAGAAATAATCAAAGATAAGCTCTAATTTTTTAAAGATCGCAATAAACATAGATATAAAATTAAACTAACAATATTAATGCAAAAGAGCGACAAAGGTGTACCTTAGTGCATGAGTGAAACAACAGACCAATGAGGCTCGGGTGCTAGTTGGCTGGAGAATGAAAGAGTTACTGGGAATGGTCGGGATATGTTTGCAGGTGATTGGATAGAGGGGAGGGAAAGAGATGGCAAGGGATGGTCAAGATTCATGGAGGGTAGCGACAAGTCCAGGTGAAGCTACTTTCGGTGACGGGAAGAGGGAAGAATAGTGAAGAACTCACCGAAACCCCTTGCAGTAGGCGGTGAAAGGTTTGCCAGACCTCAGGAGGTTCTCTAGAGGTGGTGTTGGTGCTAGAAGTGTTGTCGTCGGGTGGCTGTAAGGGTTGGTAAGGAATGTCGGGTTGGCTACAAAAAATAGAGGATGGGACAGCTAATAAGGGTTTTAAATGGGGGATTTCAACGATTTTCAAGTGGTGCCGGCTAGAGAAGAGATAAGGGTTAACTTTGTTTTTAATGGATTTTAATAAAGATAGGTAAATATTTATATATTAAAATATATAATTTCAGAATTTTTTAAATAATACCATAATTTACTTAATTTATATATTCTTAAGGTTGCCCCATGATACGATCCTACAGAGGAATTCGACAAGGGGAGGGCCGACTGCTAAGAGAGAGAAAGAAGGGGGAAAGAGGAAAAGAGAAGAACTAGAGAGCAACCCTAAAAATCTATTCATCCCAAGATAAAACTCTAATAAAAGCATACAAAACCCTTTATATCAGCGGGGTGTGAATAACAAAATACAGTATGTAAATAGTAAAAAAACAACAACATTGAAATAAAAATAATCAAGTAGATCGAGCATCGACAGTCTCTTCCACAACCAGTGGGCTTGTATACGTTGCCTTCATATGCGTATAGACTCTTCATGACGTCTCGTCGGCATACGCGACCTTAACAATGCCGACTTCTAGAATATGCCTTGTCCTCAAGCCAGTAGTCGGAAGACTAGCGGCGGAAGTCATCCCGAGTCAGCCACGTGGCTTCGAACTATGGATAGTTAAGCCCAACAACAAGGACCTCCTTCGAACCAGAGTCCCCCTGAAGGTGGTGGCGGCGATCAAATATCTTGGCTTGGTAGTACGATGCCAACCGTCGTCCTTCCAAACCAGAAGAGTCGAGCTAAAAAATTGGCTCGCACCGAAACGGATATGCCCTCCCCCATCCCCATCACCATCTCTTGCACCAGATGATCGAGCTCATCCTTTTGCGCATGGTCAGAACGGTACGACCACGCCGAGATTGTTGCAGTCCTAGGCTGGAGGGAATTGGTGCAGTCGGTCTTGCTGGAGGTTTGTCTGGAAAGGGTGAGGCACATTAGACAGTCCCAAGAGGGGCCAGAACCCCGTGGAAAGGCCGACATCCGTGGCCCGCTGGATCGTATAGAGGGAGACCGGAGAGCGGAGTCACCGTCAAGGCGACATGGCCGCCCCCGTAAAGGAATTGCATGGTTATAGTCTCCCAATTGATGCGTACATTGTCGAGCATGCGGAGCCAAGCCACCCCCAAAATGGCTTCAATACCGCAAAGTCAGAATGCGTAGAAGTCCGCGACCACGAAACAGGACCCCACATAGAGAGTCACGATAGCGCAACGGCCCTGAGTTGATCGGCGTCGCTCATTGCCAAGATGGACCGAAAAATCCGGGAGGGAACTGTGGGAAGACGGAGCTGCTACAACAGGCGCTCAGAGATGAGGTTGTGTCCTGCGCCGCTATCCACCATGATGATGATCAGACGAAGCGTGCCCCAGAGCTGCATGGTCTGCTGGCCGGAGATCCCACGAGACACAGGATAACTCCAGGCGGTGGAACGTAGCCATGGTGGGGTTGAAGGAGGCATCCTCTGCTGAAAGCTCCAGGGCCTCAAAGTCAGCCAGGATAACCTCAGGGTCAATGTTGCCGATGATGGCGTGGAACTCCTTCACGGAGCACTCATGGTTGGGGGAGTAGGTTTGGCGGCGCCAAAAACATAGGCCCTTGCTGCGAAGCTCATTGTAATCATTGTTTGAGAGGCACTGAGGGGCTGGTTGACGGCCCAGTCAACGTCGCCGATGATGGTGTGGAACTCCTTTACGAAGCACTCTTGGTTGGGGGAGTAGGTTAGGCGGCACCGAAAACATAGGACCTTGTTGTGAAGCTCATTGTTATCACTATTCGAGAGGCACTGAGGGGCTAGTGGACGGCCCGGTCGGTTTCCACCATGCGGTGGATGCGGCGGAGGAGTCGTGACGGGTGATCGCCAAGGCGGCCGAGACTGATGATGGACGAACGCAGAAGCAGGTTTCCGAGGGAAAAGAGCGGCCTTCACCGGACGCGCCATGTCTAGGGCGTCGGAGACTGTTTGAGGGTGGTGCGTGCGGAGACGAGAGAGGATGTGTGGTAGTAGACCCTCAATGAAGAATCTCAGGTAATGGTCGGGAGGCAGGCCAGGAACATGGGTGACCAAGGCGACAAACTCATCAATATAATCGTCAAGACCGCAAAATCGCTCGATAGCGGAGCCGAAATAGCGAGTGTCATACCTCCGGATCATATCTCATGCTTGAGCTCGGGCTATAAGAGAAACTGGTTAGATTGGCAGAGCCACCGAGCCCAATGGAGCGCGAAGCTATCAAGGCCGACACGAACGGTGGAGACTTTGTCCTATTTTGGCGTGAAGTTGAGGTCGAAGTATTGCTCTGCCTTTGCGATCCACCCCATCGGGTCAATGTCGGCGAATGAGAGAATGTCGAGGGAGAGAGCGGAGCGATTAGGCTGGGGTTGTTGTGGCGGCTCAGTCGGTTGTTTTGGCTGCACTGTGCTGAAAAGGCAACCCTCGTCCATGGGTGAGCCGACGCCGGAGGTGGCAGTCGAAGCTTGGAGGGAGTCGAGTTTGGAATGGAGGACGAGAAGCGAGGTGTGCATAGAGGCGAGGAGTTGATCGCGGGCCTCCATGCGCCCGCTAAGGGAATCATAGGCGATATCCAGAGTGGTGTCACCAAAAGAGCGAATGTTGGGAGCCATGGGGCTGGATTGCGGGCCGAAGGTTGGACTGCACCGAGAGAAACAGTTGATCTAAACCAATTGATCGAAACCAATTGTGGTTGACGTGATATTTGACCAGGTAGATACGGGGCTGGGCAAGATATGGTATCGGCCCTGGAGAGCGAGACCGTCGATGTTGGACACAGGCGGCATGGGATCATCCCAAAGGACGATAACCGAGAGCTGCATACTAAGGGTTTGACACAGTAGTACTGATGCAGATGGAACGATGATGGTGTTGGACGGCGTCCACACGATCCAGTAGATGGGCATAAACCTTGCACGGAAATGAAAGCTGCCAAAGCGAGCTCCAGCGGCGGACCGGTGGGCGATGTGACAGGTCAGACCAATTTGATACAATCCCAAAGAAGAATCCGGAAAGGGGAGGACTAGCGACTAAGGCTTCATCTGGGAGAGCGGCTGCGGTTGTAAAAGGAGCTGTTGTAAATCAGGTCTGTAAATGAAGTTGTTGGAAACTGATTGTTGGAAATGAAGATCTATTTGGATAGTCTATGTTTGCAGAACTGTTCAGAACAGAGAACCGTTTGACAAAATAGCGGTGATTATTAACTATATATAGAAATTCACCAAAAATACAACTTCTCCACAAAATATCACCTCTGCACATTGCCTCTCCAAATCTTGCTCTCCATCCACAATCATCACCCATCTTCCCAACCAAGATCTCCCCTCCTTTGGTCTTGCCTCCGGCCGCCAAACCTCTCCGGCAACCTCGACGCCGCCAGCGTAACTCCAAACCCAAGCCTCACAACCGCCAGCCTTTTCTCTCGCCTACAAACAAGGCACGTGGAATGGGATTGCAACCACACATCAATACACCCTGCATAAAACAAGTGCTTGCAGTCCGGAAACACCCTCACTGAATCCCTTTCCTCTGGCGAACTTAGACAGACAGCGCAGTCCTCCGCGCCGCCGCTCTGCGGCCGACGATAGAAAAAGATGAGCAGGGCGGCGATGGCGGTGGCGGAGAGGCCTTGGCTGATGGCAACGGCAATTAGGCGTGCCGCCGGGTGTGAATGGTTGATTTCTATGCTGGGGTGGCCGGGGATGTATTCCCGGCAATAGCGGGCGTTGAGGTGGAAGTTTATGATGATGATGATGACGATGAGGGAGAGTATGACGATGAGCATGAGGTTGCTGCCAGTGTTGAATTTGCTTTTGTCGAACGCCAACGGAGCCCATTGTTCGCCGGCGGTGCTGCTTTTGGGGGCGGCAGTGGAGCGCCGCTGGGATAACAGGAGCACGAGAGGGGCTATCAGGAGCACGACATGGAATTTCTTCCTCCTCCCTAAATGCGAGAAACTGGAGCTCTGGTTGAGGATTTCAGGACGTGGACTTTTTGCACCTTGAGTGAAACGACACCATTCAAAACTTTGACGAAAATACAAATGAAAAAAAGCCATATTGCGTTTTATCAAAACGGGCTGGCGCTAAACGCTGGGCCAAATGAGCCCTAAGAGAGAGGGAGGAGTCTGACAAGGGGAGATCTAGCGACTAAGAGAGAGGAGGGGAAAGAGGAAAAGAGATGAAGTTAGGAGACACTATAAAAATCCATTCATCCCAGGATAAAACCTAATACAAGCATACAACACCTTCTATAGCGGTGGAGTGCGAATAACAAAATTCAGGCTGCAAATAGTAAAAGCCAAAACAACATTGAAATAGAACTAATCAAGTAGATCGAGCATTGGTGGTCTCTTGCACGACCGGTGGGCTCGTATTCGTCGCCTTCCTTCAAAATAACAAAATTCGACCTGCTAATAACATGTGCAAAAATAACATACGTAAAAACAAATGAGAAAAATGTGCGCTGAGACATGCGATGCACAAATAAAAATAACTTGAAATAAAGTAAAAAATAAAGGTGCGGCTCATGCTGCGTCAGCTTGTTTCCTCCCCGCAGTTCGCGCAACAAGCACCTCTCTTACTGAGCTCGACGGTTATGCCACTACAATCTGTGTAGCTGACGACGTTCGCATTTCTCCTTCAGTGGACCCCTCCTTCATTCGAGAGATCGCGCTCCCAGTCCCCCAGCACTAAAACTATCCGCCGCCAGTACTAAATTTGTCTCCACCACCTTCATGCAACAACACTCCCCCTGACATCATCACTGCCCTCCTCCACATCAATGAGCATGGCTGAGGCTACTTGATTATAAAGACTCAACCTCGGCAACTCTTTATAAGGAGTTGTTTTGGCACAGAATAAATGAATTGAAGGATATCACACAAAGATATTCTCTTCTCCGAACTTCAGGACAAGCTCAGTTTGACGGGGGATGGATTGTTACGTATCACACATATGAGTCGCTCAGTTTGACGGGGGATGGATTGTTATGTATCACACATATGGGTCGTATCTTTTATTTAGGTGTTTTTTATGTGTCTTTTATTTAGGTGTTTTTTATGTGTCTTTTATTTAGGTGTTTTTTATGTGTCTTTTATTTAGATGTTTTTTATGTGTCTTTTATTTAGATGTTTTTTATGTGTCTTTTATTTAGATGTTTTTATGTGTCTTTTATTTAGATGTATTTTATGTGTCTTTTATTTAGATGTTTTTTGTGTCTTTTATTTAGATTTTTTTTTGTCTTTTATTTAGAATGTTTTTTATGTGTCTGTTTTACTAGTCTATGTTATGGCAGTCGTTGAGAGGCTATGTTGTGCGTTTTTATTTTGTGTTGTTGTCTTTTTGTATATTTGGACTTGATTTATGGTCCATGCCATTATGTAACTCTATAAGTAAGCCCCTTGGGTCATAAATGAAAGCATTTTGAGTTTCTTTTTCTCTCTAGTTCCTTTAGTTCTTATGGTTAGGTCACATGGTTTTGGAGCTCTTCCTTGAGCACTCCGTCTCCATGCCACATTGCCACGACTCCATTTTAACTTTGTCGGCTTCGCCTCCTCCTCCGGCCTAACCACTAGAGTCAAGGCATGCTTTCCTCTAAGGTTGAAACCCCCAACTCCACCGGCTCCTCAACCAGGACTTCAAATCTTGCAAGGATGTTTGTAACATAATCTTTACTTTGATAATGTTCTTGTCAACATCATTGTGTTTTGATCGATATGTTGAAAAGGATTATTAGCAATGCCAATATCATCCTTATTGCCACAATTTGATGGACTCAATCCCTAGGAGATTCATATCTTTCATGAGAGTGGTCAACCATAAACCTTCACAAATGCCTTATATTATGGATATGAGCTCAACTTTCTACAGTAGATTGAGCGATTATATTCTGCTACTTCCTCTGCCTGGTTATAATATTTTCCCCTAGAAACTAACAATATTCATTGATTGATTGTCTATCCACGAGGGAACCTACTCAATCAATGTTTAGAGTTTCACACTCTACCTGCCGTGATTAGTTGAATCAGTAAAGAAGAATAAAATCTTTTTTTTTTCTGGATAAATCTTCAAGTACCAAAGAAGCTACTTCTTGGTAACAGGTCCTTAATACATGCATGTGGTGCTAAGGACTCCCAGCGTAGGAAACATTAGGTCTAATATGAGAGATGTAAATAAGATTTCAATGAGACAGATAATTGGACATATCTTCAAGATGTTTATCATCCTATCTGTCAATATGTTGATTCACCTACATTGGTTACTCAATTGGCATGCATCCTGGTATCCTTACCTCGGAAGGTTTGAGGTATATTTTCTTTGAGATCTCAGGATATGAAATCCCCTGTCTATTGTTACTACCTCAGTCCTCAAAAAGCATGTCAATAATCTAATGTTCTTTACCTCGAGTTCTTTTGCTAGAGATGCATCTTTAAAGAGGTCATTTCTTTGTAATCCACAATGATACAATATAATTACATAAACAATTAGAGCAATCAATTTTTTTTCTTTGTGATTAATAAACATGGTGTGATTTACTTCACTCTGGAAATACTCAAATTTAACGGCAATGCACACTCATTCAAATCATATCATTTGAAATTATTTTGACCCATCAGGATTTTAATCTGCAATTTTTTCCTTTGAAATCTTATATGTAAAACCATGTGAAATACTCATGAAGATTCATCTGGGTCACAATAAAGGATTGCATCTTTTACATTATGTTGGAAAATCAAGTGGTAGGATAATTTATTAAGCATTGGACTTTATATTTTGGTTTACATGTGATAATTTCTTTGCTACAAAATAGTTAATTTTGTTTCAAGTGAGCTTTTATGTAAAATACTTGGCAAATGCATATTAATCTTTCCTTCATTGTTCCATAGTTTGATATTTTCTTAAACAAAGATATTTTAGAAAACATAATGCTTTCGTTGTTTTAGGGGGTTCCTTACGTGATATACTGGAAGAATGTATTTTCCATCTATGCAGCTGCAAACTTCAGGCAAGCATTATTATCAGTTGTGCAAAGGTAGTTCTTTCTTTAATTGATTTTACTAAGACAGTTCTATCAATGTCCATGTTGTTTTAAGTTGACATTTGGTTTTGCAGTTCATGTATTCACACATGGGATGCCTTTCAACTTGCAAATGCTTCATTTCAACTTTTTTGTGTTAGAAACAATTATACGTTACTTGATAATAACCAACAAAGCAGTGCCATGCTTGGGCCTCGTCTTTTGGGGGATGCTCCCAAGATTGATGTCATTCTTCCTGAAAGAGAAATGATTGAAGATGAAACTCCATCAGATAATTTTCCACCCATTAAAATATATGATGAAGATATTGACATGAGATTTCTCATATGTGGATTGCCGTGTACATTGGTAGGTTCGAATTCATACATCTTATTTTCTTTTATTAGTTTTTTTTGTATTAAGAACACAATGTTTATTGTTCTTTTTTGTGGTATCTTTTGCTATTTGTCTCCAGGATGCATTCTTGTTGGGTTCACTAGAAGATGGTCTCAATGCACTTCTAAATATTGAAGTAAGTTGAGTATACTGATGTGCCTTGCTAGATTGTTATCTTTTTCCTGAATGAACAATAATTTACTGAACTTATAAAAAATTAAAACTAGAATAAGGACATGCATATTAAATTTTTTTCAATTTAAAGAGATTTATATTTTCATAGCTTATAATACATTTCACATTATTATGACTGTATTTTTAAGATTATTCAAGGGTGTCAATTTCTTACTGACACTCCAAACTGATGGAAAATCAAATAAAAGTATCTCAAATTTTATAGGATTAATTTTTTAATCACAATCACAATTCAATCAGTTAATCAATAAGATGGAAAAAAATGGGATTGGATTCAAGGGCATTTAAGTTTTAAATCTATCTAGTTATTATGGTGTGGATTTTTTCACTGTTATCTAGTGAATTTTTTTTACTTTTACGAACCTAGTTAGTGCATGTTACCTATCAATCATTAATAGGAGAATGAATGCACCATGATAAATCGAATTCCATAGTTTAACTATTTGAATTGAGCAAGCTTGTCGTTAATGTGAGAATAAGGTTGGAGATAAAGAGGGTTGATTTGTTGGGAATTAAAGAGAGCTGAACAGTGCTGAAATATAGTGGGTGGATTTGTAGGGAATTAATGGGGACTGATTTTCTAAACTAATAGTCTAGCTTTTCTATTTAAATGAAGCATTGTATTAGGGCAGTGGCATCCATAAATTGTGATCAAGTTTTCGACTGTTGGCTAGGTAGGCCAGAGTTCCCTTTCAAGCTATATCTCAGAAGTTGGCCTGTTGGTTGGGTAAGTGTTTCTTTGACTTGATTTTATCTCAAACTTTCTTTCCACTATCTTTTATCTAACACTTGGTCTTACTGCCTGAACCTCCTATCCTTTATGTCAATCACTCAGTCCGTAACTACCTGAATCCTGATTAAAGTTACACATTACAACCAAGGTTGTTTCACCTGCTCCGGTCCAAACTGATGTTGCTACTAATCACCCTTCAGTTGCCAACTACTCGGTCGAACCTGCTTCTCTCTCTCAGCGACAGTTCCAACACTGTATATGCCTTACCACACTATCTTGAGATTCCCATGTGGGTAACTGACTTGATAAAGTAGATAGCTTGGGGAGAACAATTATTTGAATTTCAAAATGTTGTTGTGAACCAAAGAGTACCGTTTGTTATGATTTGATAGAAGATAAGCTGATTGCAGCAAACCAACCTTGTCATGTCCTGGACGATTCTCGCACTTGAATTAGTACATCGCTATGATAGGTGACAACCAGGCAATATGTTTGAGTGTCTATGTTTGGTCTACCAATCAGATTCGATGTAGGACTATGATGATGTGTTCATCGAGTTGGTAATCCATATTTCCCGCTTGGCCACTACACATTATTTTATTTACTTCATTCACGATTTGCAATCGAACATTTGCACTCGTCTACAAAGTTCATGATCCATCAACCTTAACTCTGGCGTTTGGAAAAGCACACTTTATGAAAACTGAGCACCACATCACCCGTACAATCCCACCCATCGATACTCCCCTTCACAGCCCAGGGATCAACAATTTTCCACTACCAATAGACTACCTACTATATAAGTACCTTTCCTTCCACTTTGGACCACCTGTTCCTGCCATCCCACTACCCCATCACACAGTTGATCATCTGCAAAATTCATTACCACATTTTTCAACACCGTCTGATGCTCATACAACCACCTAAATGGCATCTTATACATCATTTTTCCCAGACAAAAGTACATCACAAAATTCCATAGCAGATGCTTATATTTCAGGTGCAAAAACCTAATTCTCCTTCGTACAAGTGCTCAAATGAGTTACATGCAACTATTGGTGGATGTTAAAACATGTTGTATAAAAGGCCCAGTCTAGGGCCAATTTCTTCATATAGTGTTTAGTCCCACATCATAGAATGGAGTTGGGTCTCCACTCCTTATAAATAGTTGTGATTACTCTTGTAATTAAAACTTGGAAAGGATTAATAAGTCAGTATAGATTATTTTTCCTTTTCATTGTCTCTTTACATGGTATCAGAGGGAAAATATTCTCGCATGATTGAGCCTATGCTCTCATAATTTTTTTAATCCCGCTCGTTGTGCGCTTCTCTTTTACCCCTCCGATCTCGCCCGCTTTTCTTCAACTCGTCCGGCTCACTACCAATCTCGTCGACACCAATCGTCGAAGTCCAGGGTCGCGTATTCAGATCCCGCCTCTGATCCCCCCACTTCGCTTCTCCTTCGCACTTCCAGCGCTCGTACGGAGGCCAGGGCTCGTTGCTCCCGTCTGTGTTCATTGCGTCATCCGCTCCTGCTCGCTTCTTCCGAGCTCGCATTCTTCGCATATAGTCGTTACTGCAACATCCGCTATTGCTCTCTTCTTCTGAGCTCGCCTTCTACGCTCTAGGACTCACTACTGCTAGCTTCTAATATTCGAGCCCCTGATGTCTCACTTTACGAGCTCTTATCGATCCCTTGCTAAGCTCCTGCTTCCTCCTCACGACCTCCTTGTGACGAGGTCTTCCTTGTCGACCCAGTCGATCCTTGTCGAGCTCTTCCTTGCCAGGGTCTTCCTTACTGTGCTCATGTCACCCTCTTGTCAAACTCCTAGTGTCGTGGTCCTCTCGTTGTCTAGTTCCTATTGCCGAGGTCCTCTAGTTGCTGAGGTCTCGTTCCCGAGCTCACCCCGTCGCGTGGTTATGGACATGCCTACGGACTCATCTACGTCTCTCCCAGATTTCGCTCTGGCTCCAACTCCTTCTGATGTACGGATGAATTAAGGATTACCACTATCTCTCTCAGTGGGAAAAAAATTTCGTGGAATGGGTGCACTTCGTGCGACGTGTTCTCTAAACCAAGGGGCTACTTCATTGTGTTACCCACACTCTTACTGAACCTACGGAGCAGTGGCTCCGTGATGATGGTCGAGTTCAATCGTGGCTTCTCAACTCGATGGAGTCTGAGCCCAATCAGATGGCCATGTACCATGAGATTGCCAAAGCTATGTGGAACGAGCTTCAGTCTCTTTACCCTGGGCAGGACAGTCTCCAACATCTCTTCGACATCTTTACTGGCTTCCAGGAAGTTGATTGGTATTTATGGTGACCTAACCTCATTTGTGGCCATGTCCAATACCTTTGTTGAGGTCTGGCTTCAACACCAGCCTCCTTCTTGGATTTTGTCGTCCAGCGCATGCAGAAAGAGGCGGTTAGCATGGCTCTCATGATGGCCCGTCTACATCCACATCTTTAGAGTGTCCGTGCAACCATTCTCTCCTCACCCACCGTTCCTTCTCTTTATGATGTGTGTTATATGATTCTTAATGTTAATCCGCCCCCTGATGTTGTGTTACCTCCGTCACCTTCCCTTCTGGATGCCCCCCAGCCATGCACCCTCCTCCTTGGGGTGGTCACCAGGGCTTTCGAGGCGGACGTGATGGTCGCCCTCACTCCTCTCAGCCCTATATTCGAAACTGTGGCAGCTCAAATCATACTATAACCACCTGTTTCAAGAAACTCAGACTCCTGCCACCCTCACATACTGCGCCTCATGCCTCTCCTGTGGTGGATGTTCCTTTCACCTCCCACACCGACGTTGACATCCTACGCGAGGAACTCCAACAACTCCGGGGGATGTTTACTCGGGCCTTTGACTCTTTCGCTCTGCCTCCTTTGCAGGTATCTTATGTTTTTCCTACAACCTTGTGTGGATCGTGGACTCTAGGGTCACTTGCCTCATCTCCCCTTACAAACCTTCTCGGTATTCAGTTAACCCGTCTCCGAAGTTCATCACGATGGCTAATGGTGATGCCACCCCTGTTTGTTGCTCTGACAATGTGCCTCTTACTCTCCCTCTCTCTTCCTCTCTGCTCTGTTCTTCATGTCTTCAGCTCTTCGTTTCATCTTCTTTCTATCAGTCGTTTAACTCAAGATCATGTTTGTCTAATCTCGTTTTCTTCATCTTCCTTTGTCTTGCAAGATCAACGAACTATGGATATCATTGGTAGGTGTTGTTTATCCAATGGGTTGTATACTCTAGATCTTCCCTATTCGGCTCTCACCTCCGTCACTTCCACTGATTGGTACCGACGTCTCGGGCATGCTCCTCTTTCTATCCTAAAGTTGGCTCTCCCTTATTTACTTTTCCTTCTTTACAATGTGAATCTTGTATTTACGAAAAACATCATTGTTTTACTTTTTCTTCGCATTGTACTTTGAGCGTTGCTTCTTTTGATTTAGTGTATTCTGATGTTTGGGACTCTTACAGAATGGCTGGTGTCTTTGGTGATTGCTATTTTGTCACTTTTATTGATGATCATTCTCGCCTAACTTGTCTATATACGATGCACAACTGCTCTGAGTTATTGTGCATCTTTCCCTCATTCTCGCCGAAACTAAGACTCGGATCTCGCAATCCCTAAAAATCATTTGCATCAATCATGCACATGAATAGATTAGTTAAAACTTTCAGAACACCTGTGTTGAGTTAAGCATTCTTCACCAAACCTCATGCTCATACACATCTCAATAGAATGGAGTGGTCAAACCCAAGAATTGTCATCTCCTAGAGGTTGCGATGTCCCTCATATTCCAAATGCAGGTTCCCGATGTCTACTGACATTTCACAGTCTCCATTGCGTGCTACCTCATTAATCACATGCCCCCATCTGTTCTAAACTTTTCAACGCCATTTTTCATCCTCTTCTCCTCCACCCCTCCCTTTGCCTTAACACCTCGCATCTTTGGTTGTGTCTGCTATGTCTACCACCTTAGTCCCGTCGTGGTCAAATTATCTCCTCATGCTACGAAGTGTATGTTCGTTGGCTATTCTCGCACCTAGAAGGGCTATGTTTGTTACTCTCCCTCTCCTCGAAACTCGTCACCTCTATTGATATCACCTTCCATGAACATCAACCTTTCCACCAACCTGATAACTCTCTGCCTTCCACCCCCGGCCTGCTATGTCCTCACATGCCTACCACCATCGACTTTCCTCCTCTTCTTCCCACTCCTTTAGTAGTGCCTCTCCTCTCATAACCTCCTCTTTGTATCTACTCATGCCGCCTTCGTCAGTCTACTGTCTCACATGTTATGTTATTAAAGATGTGCCTCAGGCGTGCCTAAGGCTCAAGGCTCACCTGGCTCAAAGGTTTGTGTCTCTGTGTGCCTTATTTGCGCCTTTCGAATATAAAAGGCACGTCTGAGTGAGGTTTTTGTTGTGATTTTTTTTCAAGAATTAATAAAAAATAATGTAACTCAATAATTTTTTAGTGATGTAGTATTTGTGAAAGATAATTGTGTGTTGAGACTTAGATATGATGTAAGTGATCACATTGATTCTATTTTTTAAGAGATATAAACGATAGTAATGACTGATTAATTAGTAGACTAGATGAAGAATTTGATCGGGAAGCTGAAATAATGTTTGATGTTGATTATTTAAATTGGATGTGGTTGCGCCTTTCCTTCGTCAAACGCGCCCCTGCGCCTAGGCTCCAAGACCCCTTTGCACCTTGGTGCGCCTTGCGCCTTTAATAACTAAGCTCACGGGAGCTACCCTACCTATTGATTCTTCGTCGGCCATTGCTCTGATATTGGTTTCCACTGCTCACCCTATTTAAAATTATGTCTCGTTGCATCGCTTATCTCTGGCAGTCCAAATATTTGAAACCTCCTTGTCCTCTATTTCTGCCCTTCTTCTCTATAGGAGGCTCTTCAGCATTCGGGGTGGAGGGCCTCCATGGATGAGGAAATAGCCTCCCTTTGGGCTAATAACACGTGGGACCTTATTTCTCTTCCCTATGGCTACACTCCTTTATAAGTGGGTTTTTACTGTGAAGCACCATCCTGATAGGACAGTTGACCGTCTGAAAGCTCTCTTGGTTTCTTGAGGATTCACTCAACAATACATCTTCAACTATGAGGAGACATTCTCACCCGTTGTGAAGTTGAATACTGTCCGGGTCTTGATCTCCTTGGTTATTCATCGGCCATGGTCGTTGCATCAATTGTACATCAAAAATTCTTTCCTCAATGACGACCTCGTTGAGACTATTTACATGCAATAACCTTCTGGTTATGAGATCGCAGAGGAGTCTCTTGTTTGTTACCTAAAGAAATCTCTCCGTGGTCTCAAACAGTCTCCACAAGTCTTGTTTGATAAGTTCTGTCGGGTCATTCACATGTTGGTTTCACTTGAAGCTTGACTGACTTCTCTCTATTCACCCGTCATTGCTCAACCGACACGATGCTACTTTTGGTATTTGTCGATGATATCCTCATTACAGGCGATGATCTAGATGGTATCACAATGCTAAAGCACCTGCCATTCAAATTCAGATGAAAGATTTGTGGCCCCTCTGATACTTTCTTGGCATCGAGGTGGCCCGTCAGCCTGATGACCTCATCATGTCTCAATGAAAGTTGTCTTAACCTCCTTCATGACACTGACTACTCTGGATGCAAATCTTCTGACACACCCATGGATGCCAACCATAAGCTATGCACTAATGCTTCTGACTTTGATCTTCTCCTCCCTAACCCAGAGTAGTATCATCGACTGGTTGGCAAGCTAATCTATCTTATAGTTACAAGACTTGATATATCATTTGTTGTTGGGGTTGTCAGTTATTTCATGCATGCACCATTGATCTCCCTCTCCCTCCTTATCTCTTGTTGCTTACTCTGATGTTGATTATGCTAACTCCCTTGATGATCGTCGATCAACGAGTGGTTTCTGCACATACTTCAGTGGACATCTTGTCACATGATTGAGCAAGAAACAAACTGCGGTTGTACGTTTATCTGTAGAAGTTGAGTACTATTCTATGACTTCTGTCGTCATTGAACTCACATGGTTGGAGAGTCTTCTGAGTGATTTGGGTGTAAAACTATCCTCTCCAACTGATCTTTTTTGTGACAGCCAAGCAGCTATTCACATTGCCAAAAACCCTATGTTTCATGAACGTACCAAACATATCAAATTCGATTGTCATTTTATTCGGGAGAAAGTGCAGCTTAAGAAATTGGACTTGCGGCATGTGACTATTGTTGGGCAAGTTGTTGACATCCTGACAAAGGCCTTACCCCAACCTCTATACGATCAATTTTTGTCCAAGCTTGTCTCCTACGATTTGTACACTCCAGCAGGCGCGGGAGTGTTCAAATAAGTTGTATAAAAGGCCTAGTCTAGTGCCAATTTCTTTATATAGTGTTTAGTCTCACATCCTAGGATGGAGTTGAGTCTCTACTCGTTATAAATAGTTGTGATTACTCTTGTTGTAATTAAAACTGGAAAAATTAATAAATCAATATATATTATTTTTCCTTTTTATTGTGTCTCTCTACAGTGGAGAACATGAAAATATTAGTTTTCTATGTCAGAGGCATTGGACTTGGGGTAATCACACTCTTCCGCTATATTCTCATGCCCAACTCACACATCTCAAACCGTTATTCATTCTGCCTTGAGGACGAGGTATGCTTTCATTGGAGTGGGCAATGTTCACATTATTAATAGATGAATTAAGTATAAATCATAATTCCATAGTTAAAAGAATTGAATGGATTTAGCCCGTCCTTAATAGAAAATAAAGATTGGCAGCAAAGAGTGCTGATTTGTAGGGAGTTTGAATGGGGCTGATTTCCTAATGTAGTTGTCTAACGTTGTTATTCCAATGAATCATTGTGTTAGGGAGGAATATCTGGTTGACTGGGTTGAAAACCAAGAAGTGAGTTTTTTTGCATTCTTCTTATGTTATGGCTAGGATACAATCTTCTGGTCCTGCGGAAAGGGAAAATAATTATATGCTCTCCAAAAGAGAATATTTGGGAAATCCTATTGATTGCTGCTTTCTTCATTGCACCATTGCAACAGGGACAAGCACAGGATACATTGTGAGCATTTTTTTTCTATATTATGTATAATTTATTTTACTCTACTTCGACTCCCATGGACAGTTGGACACCCTAATTTCATATCCAATTTCTTGTTAACGGTTTCTCTCAAAAAAGTTTATACACTTGATTTTTCAACCTACATTGCACCAACATAATATGGACAAACACGAGATACATTGCGAGCATTTTTTCCATACATTATGTATAATTCTTTTATTGTTTCAACTCCCATGGATTCCCTAATTTCATTTCCAGTTTCTTGTCTGGGTTCTCTCAACTTCTCGCATTTGAAGTCCCTCTTCAAGACCTAATTTTTCATTAGTGAATTTGTTTCCCCGATTTCCTTATTGAACTTGAGCAGATGACTTTGTTTCTCCATGTTGTTTCTCTCAACCAAATCTACTACTCTTTCCCATGTTGTTAAAGGCGTGCCTCAGGCACGCCTAAGGCTCAAGGCTCACCAGACTCAGAGGTTTGCACTTTTATGCGGCTTTTTTGCGCCTTTGGAGCATAAATGGCTCGTCTAAGTGCGATTTTTGTTGTAAACTTTTTTTTTTCCAAAATAATGAAAAATATAATGCAATAACTTAATAATTTTTTGTATGATTTAGTGCTTTTGAAACATAATCGAGCGTTGAGACTTAGATATAATGTAAGCAATCATATTGATTTTATTTTTTAAGAGATATAAATGATAGTAATGAATGATTGATTAGTTAGAATATATGATGAATCTGTTTAAGATGAACTGATGTTTGATGCTGATTATTTAAAATGATTGTGGTACCCCTTCATCGATTCTACTCCTTTGATGCAACACAAGTTGATACCTTTTCTGCTCAACAACTATTTCCTCTTCCCCCTCCCTGCTGTATCCTTAACTTTCCCCTCATAACCCTAAAAAAGGACAACCCGGTGCACAAAGCATCCCCGTGCGGCAAGGGTCCGGGGAAGGGTCCACTACAAGGGTGAAATGTGGGCAAACTTTGCCCTGCATATTTTATAAGAGGCTGCTTCCAAGACTCGAATCCGTGACCTCAAGGTCACGCAACAACACCTCAGCTAGTGCGCTAAGGCTTCCCTTCTTTCCTCGCATTACCTTAATTTTAAATAATTCCTTTCTTGACCTAGTTTTGCTCATCCACCCTCAGAAGAAACTTTCTTTTGTATTAATTAAATCAAAATTTCATATTATTAGGTTTCCTTATTAAAAAAAGAAAAAATTTACTCTATTGTTGAAAGTTTTAAAGTGATGTGTATATATGCATTATATGTGTACTGTGCAAGGGGGACTTGCGGTCGGGGACAAAAGGTCTCGCAAGTCTCGCGCGTCTCGCCGCTGGGAAGAACCCGCAATTCTCGCCGACAGGAACAAAAAATCGCAGGTCGTGCAGTTCTTGTAGGGCTAACAGGTCTCGCTGGTCGGGCATAACTCTCAAGTCTGGCAAACGACTCGTAGGACCCGAAAGTCCTCGTAGGTCTCGCCGATAGAATTGTCGAGAGAACTCACATGTCTTGCAGTTCTTTTGAGAGAACTCACAGGCCTCACAGTTCTCTCAGGAATGTTGTGGGAACTCACAGGTTTTTTGAGAGAACTCGCAGTTCTCACTGAGAGAACTCACATGTCTCTTAGGTCACATCGATAGGGATGGAACGAAAGAACACACAGAACGGAAGAACACGCAGGACTCGTCTGTCGCTAACAAACGTCCCGGTTGAATGTCTCGACGATGACTCGTCGTAGAATTTCTCTCCCCGGCGATGTAAATATGTGAAGAAAAAATGGACAGATAAAACCCCGATAAAAAAAATGTCTGTCTCTGATACCAATTTGAGAGATGAAATAAGATATTATTTCTCATATCTAACTTGTCTCTATTACAATGCTCTTCTATATATGCACAAAGGAGGAGATCCTAAAGAAAGATTAAAAGTGTGGAACTAAATACAAGAAGGAAAAAATGAGCCTTATATGTGAGCCTCAACAATGGGCTATTTAACTCATAAAGTAGGCTAGAATTCAACTTGTACATCCTACATGTCTTAATCATTGACAAAATTCTTAAAAAGTGTCTTTACAACCTCTGGAGATATTGCGATGCCTGACAACTTTGAAATTGCCCTAAGGAAACACTAGTGAAGGGATGCTAGTGGAGTGTCATGGAAATCTAGAATGATGTGATGCGCAAGCAATTATCCAATAGTTAATTTACAATATATACTAAAATTAATGAAGAAATCCGCAAACAATCACAATTGATATTTAAGCATTATCAATTGATAATCGATTAAATTAAGAATGCTTCAATTAAAAACTTGGCAAATAAATCTTGAAAATAGTAAAATCTTGGGTAAACACATACGAAAAAACGAAATATTTTTGACTTCAAACTAGAACTTATACAACAGCAGTCTGTAGAAGTGGAGGGAGGCTGATTTGAGGTCTGGACAACGAAATTGTGGTAATCATGCACTGATTTCAGGATTCCGGGGAAGAATGCTGTTGTAATTGAAGGTATCGGGTGTTGGTATGCTGTTAAAGTAATGAGGAATTGTGCAAGGGCTATTGGAATTGGGAATTTGAAACCCAGGCAACTGTTAGCAGATGCCATGAAGTGGGATTATTGGAGTGGAGGGGCTATACATGGATCAAGCGGTGGCTGGAGGAATGGGGGGTTCAGACAGGAGAAATGCCTCCCAGGGCTTGGACGAGTGTGCAAACATGGGTGGTTTGTTGAGGGAGAGGCAGAAGCGCTAGAGTTTACTCACGAGTAAAGGAAATTTAGAATTATGGTTTGTGAAATGGGAATTGCTGGCTGGGAGTGCATGGAATTGTTCCTGGTCCGGAATTGGGCTAAGGAAATTAATAGGGATGAGGATAGGAGTGCTCGAATATGCAGAAAACTGAAGAAGCGTGGATGGTTACTGTTGGAGGGAGTAGATGGAGATAGTTGTGGGTGCTTGCAAGTGGGGAAGTGGGCAGTTATTTAGTGATCTCTATTTATAGATATAGAGGTCACTATAGACTGTCTAGATTGCCCGAAACTTTAACCCATAATAGTACATGACATAAAAAGTATAAATAAATAAAAATACAAAAATGTATTCTATCATCGCTCTGAACGCGGCCAAGGGCTTGGATAGTCCATAATATGATCCTAACTCTATATCCTGCATATGTAGACCCGTGTTGCGGGTTCTGTAAGAGTCGTCCGGCTTGCAATCTGTGATCCCCATCACATTATCATTCATATGAAAGAGCACATCACAATTATGATTCAACATCATCTAATTAAGCGTCATGAAATGTAATATCACCAAGACAAATGGAATTATTATGTTCCTTTGATGTCATATCACTGCAAGTCTGCAAGCCATATGCACAGTAACGCTCACATCAAGCTTCACAGTTCATCTTACCAAAGAAAAATGTCCCTTCATGGTTCAACCTTTTGATTATTTGAATGTCTCACCTGTGTTGTCGTAGTTGCATTTTGTAATATGTAATGTCTTTAATTTCTTTTTTCTGTTTTGCATTCGTGTATGTACTGATGTTTTTTTTCACTGCTTCCAGATTCGTGGGAGTAAACTACACAATCGAGTCAGGTACATTTTAGGCTCCCTATACTTCTCATGCATCATAAAAAATTTGTCTGAAAGTATTCTAATTTTTTGTTATCATGTTACATATTTACTGGATGTCGTGAGTAATATATTGGTATAGCCCCATTCTAGGCTATTGATTTAGCACTTGTTTTTCCCTTTCAAGATATTATTTGTTAAATTTTTCTTTGACAATGGATGTTCTTTTACTAATCACTGTTAGGATTGGCGTCTCTGTTTTGATTATTTTTTATGCATGAAGATCTTGTCAGTTAATGGGTGAACGGAGCTCAGTAGTAGCGCAATGTTGCTCAATATTTTTGACCTAAATTATCATTAGTTTTCCTTTGTTAGTTGAGCATATGCAGAATGCTATTGTGTTTCTTGCTACAGGTGTTGAAAAATGTTTTATTTTTTCATTTTTTTGCCACTTTTGAGCTAATTTTGCATCATACGTTCTTCAACTTGTACTGATCATTATGGAGGCATAATCCTAAATGTTTCATACGGCCTTGGTCTTGTAAGCAACACATATCCATGGAGAAATTCTGGTCATAAGGTTTGTCTACCGAGGTATCCCATGTTAAATATGATGCAACTTCAGAAACTCCGCTCACTGGAAGTCCAACAACCCCAATATTAATGCAAACTGTGTCACACATGTCTTATTTTATTTTACGCATTTTTATGTTATTGTTATTTCCCTTTTTTTGTCGCACTTGTCTTCGCGCACGTACATTTATTTATCGTGTATGTGATGTTCTAATGTATCACACATATTGCTCGAGCTATAGATAGGAAGAGTAGAGATTTAAGTCAAATTAAATGCATAAAGTATGAAATAAATACGGTTTTGATGGATGATGTGTCTCTTAAGGAGCAATGAAAATGATATTTTTATTAACTTTACAATGAAGAAAAAAACAATGAATTGAACTTAGAGGAGTTAAGTAAATCGGAGGAGTATATGTATATAATTTTTTATCGTAAAATTCACGCATCGGAGGTACATGATGCTCCGAAGAAGATGAAAAATGGAAAAGTGTTTGCCCAGAAGATATACTAATTGAAGCATGAAAATGCCTAGAGAAGGAAAGAATTTTGTGGCTTACATGTTTTTTCAATAGGATACTGAAGACAGGGGATGTCATTTCAATGGACAATGTTGGAAAAGCCTACTTAAATTAGGCCCATTTGTATAGCATTTATTGTTTTTTCTCTCCTCTCTTTAGTCTCACATTGTGTATAGGACTTTCCTCTCTCCTTCTCTCATCTATATATATGTACTCATTCATTGTATTTGTACCAAGTGGACATATATACAAGGTTGGCTTTCTCCATTTCTACATGGTATCAGAGCGAGGTTCCGGACTCCTGCGGACTCCCTTTTCTATCCGCCCTGCGGCCTGCGGTCTCTGCGGCCTGCTTTTGTGTGTCCGCGCCTCCTAGTCGCATCACCCCTGCAGCCTCCCTTGTCCAAACCGCTTCCTCTCATCCCGTGGAACCACTCCTCTTCCCTCCTCTTCCCTCCTCTTCAGGCCCCTCTTTATAGCCCTCTCTCTGATCCTGTTGGGTCCACTGCTTCCCATAGTCCGCTGCGGCCTCTTCTTGTCCGGCGCGACCTCGGCGAACTCGATCCCTTGCTCCGCGGTCTCCTTCTGTCCGCTGCGAACTCGGTATTCGCCTCCTCTTCTTGCTCTCGTTCGTCCGCCGTAAGCGCGGCAGCCTCCTTCTGTCCGCACTTCTCTCCTGTCTGCGGCTGCTCTCCTTCCTCTTCAGGCGGCCAAGTTCTTTTCCCTGTCCGCCGCGGGCTCGCCTCTCTGCGATTTTTCAGTCTTGCGGACTGGTCCAGCCCGCTGTGGTCGCTCTCTTGTTCCCGCGACGTGTCGTGCTTCACCGGCGTGTCCTCTCTTCTCAGCCCGCTACAGTCCGCCGCGGTCTGATCCAGTCCGCCTCGGCCTATCCAATCCGCCGCTGCCTCTCATAGTCCGCTCCTTGCTGAGCGTGTCTGTGCTCACCGCAGCCTCCTCCAGTCCGCCGCGGCCTCCTCCAGTCCGCCTCGGCCTATCCAATCCGCCGCGGCCTCTCATAGCCCGCTCCTTGCTGAGCGTGTCTGTGCTCACCGCTGCCTCCTCCAGTCCGCCGCTGCCTCCTCCAGTCCGCCGCGGCCTCATCCAGTCCGCTGTCTTCCCGCTTCCTCTCCTCCAGGTCTCCCCTATGTCTACATCTGCGGACTCTGTCGGCACGGCTGTTCCTCCTCCTGAACGCCCGGACTCTTTCCAGGAAGTCCGCGACGAGCTTCGGATTATTACAATTTCTCTCACTGGCAAGAAGAACTTTGTGGAATGGGCACACTCGGTTTGTCGTGTCCTGCAGTCAAAGGGGTTCCTTCATCACTTGACTCAGCCCGTTATCGGTAACCCTACTGAGGAATGGTTACGCAATGATGGTCGTGTGCAGACTTGGCTTCTCAACTCTCTTGATGGCGAATCTTATCGCCTGGCCATGTATCATGAGACGGCCAAAGGCATGTGGGACGAGCTCCACACTCTCTACTCTGGCAAAGATAGTCTCCACCATCTATATGACATCATCACTGCTCTCCAGGCCCTTGATAGCAGTGGCGCAACCGACCTGACGTTCTTTGTTGCTCAGGCCCGGTCTCTGGTTGAGGCTTGGATCCACCATCAGCCTCCGACTTTAGATCTTGCTGCTCAACGTACCCAAAAGGAAGTTGTGGGTATCGCCATGATGATGGCCCGGGTACCGCCTCATCTTCACAGTGTCCGGGCTCACATCCTCTCCTCTACCGTTACACCATCTTTTTTCGATGTGTGCTCAATGCTTCTTAAAGTCTCCCCGCCTCCGGATGTGCCCGGACTTCCTTCTCCGGCCCTTGTTCAACAGGCACCAGCTCCCTTATTGACTCTCCCTACTTTTCGCTGCGACACATGTATTTTGGGCAAACAGCCCCGTTCATCGTTCCCTCCTCATTGTACTCGGAGCTCCGCTCCTTTTATTTTAGTACACTCCGATATATGGGGTCCGTACAAATTTACTAGTATTTCTGGTTATCGATATTTTCTTACTTTTATTGATGATTACTCTCGCATGACGTGGTTATATCTCCTTCGGGATCGCTCTGAACTTCCCCGCGTATTCCGGGCTTTCATACTTGAGACTCGCACTCAGTTCTCTGCGCCTATTCGCACTATTCGTACTGACAATGCGCGGGAGTACACCAGTCATACCTTTGTCACTCTCTGCTCTGAGTTCGGCATTCTTCACCAAACCTCATGTCCGTACACTCCACAACAGAATGGTGTCGCCGAGCGCAATAATCGTCACCTTCTTGATGTCGCTCGCTCCCTTATGCTTCAAATGCAGGTTCCCAAACCGTACTGGAACTACGCGCTCTCCACGGCTTGCTTTCTCATCAACCGCCTCCCGTCTTCCGTCCTTCAGTATGCTACTCCCTTCAGCCTCCTCTTTCCCACAACTCCGCCTTTTCCCGTTCCTCCACGGGTGTTTGGGTGTACTTGCTACGTTCACCACCTCGGTCCCTCCACAGACAAATTGGACCCTCGTGCCACCAAGCATATCTTTGTGGGGTACTCGCGCACTCAGAAGGGTTATGTATGTTATTCGCCTGCTACCCGCAAGGTTACTGTCTCGGCTGACGTGACTTTCCGTGAAGATATTTCATTCTTCCTTGCTCTAGATATCGCTCTGAGTCCAGATCCCGTCGTTCGTCCTGTCATTCCTGCTCCTCACTCCTCATCCTCTCTGCCTTCCATACCTCCTGTCCGTCCACCACCACCGGTTATCCGGGTCTATTCTCGTCGCTCTCCTCATCCCGTGGCCCCTCTGCAGTCGGCTTCGCCCTCTGGTGCTCTGCTCCCTGCTGCTCCGACTCCCGTCTCTACCGCTCATCCAATGGCGAATTACGTCTCTCTCCATCGCCTCTCCCCCTCTCTTCTTCACTTTGGCACATCATTATCCTCTGTTTCGGTCCCTAACTCTTTGCAGGAGGCGCTTCACCATCCTGGCTGGCGGGCTGCCATGGACGAAGAAATGATGGCCCTCTGGGCCAACCAGACCTGGGTCTTGGTTCCCTTACCTCCCGGTCAGCACCCTGTTGGGTGTAAATGGGTGTTCGTCATCAAGCATGCTCCGGATGACACTATTGCCCGACTGAAGGCCCGTCTTGTGGCCCGTGGCTTCACACAACAGGAGGGCCTCGACTATGAGGAAACCTTCTCTCTGGTGGCCAAGCTTAACACTGTCCGCGTTCTTCTCTCCGTCGCGGTGCACCGCCGCTGGCCCCTTCATCAGCTTGATATCAAGAACGCCTTTTTGAACGGCGCCCTTCAGGAAACAGTCTACATGCGCCAACCGCCCGGGTTTGAGACCACGGGGGAGTCTCGGGTCTGTTTTCTCAAAAAGTCAATTTATGGTCTCAAACAGTCCCCTCGGGCGTGGTTTGACAAGTTTAGCAAGGTGGTTCGGGACATGGGGTTCACTCGGAGTTCTGCAGATTTCTCCCTTTTTACCCGACACCGGGCCACTGACACCATTCTTCTGTTGGTTTATGTTGATGACATCCTTCTCACTGGGGATGACTCAATGGGGATTCAAGACATCAAACAACATCTGAGCACTGTTTTTCAGACTAAAGACCTGGGGAAACTTCGCTACTTCCTTGGTCTCGAGATCGCCCGGCGGCCGGACGGGTTGGTGCTCTCCCAACGAAAGTACTGTCTCGATCTTCTCAAAGATGCTGGTCAGTCTGGTTGCAAGCCAGCGTGTACCCCGATGGAGGCAAATCACAAACTATGCGCTCATGCTTCGGATGACGATTTGCTACTTCCGAACCCGGAATACTATCGACGCCTTGTGGGCAAGTTGATCTATCTAATGGTCACAAGGCCGGATATATCGTTTGCAGTTGGGGTTGTCAGTCGGTTCATGCATGCCCCCCGGGCTTCTCATCTCCAAGCGATTGAACGGATTCTTCGATACCTTAAGGGAGCTCCGGGTCAAGGGCTGGTTTACAAAACCTCCGACTCTGCTCCGCATTGGTGCCTATTCTGATGCCGACTATGCGGGTACCCTGGACGATCGAAGGTCAACTAGTGGGTTCTGTACTTATTTTGGTGGTCATCTTATTACGTGGAAGAGTAAGAAACAAGTTGTGGTAGCCCGTTCCTCTGCAGAAGCTGAATACCGATCGATGGCCTCGGTTGTCTCAGAACTCACATGGCTTGAAAGTCTCCTTACTGACCTGGGAGTAAAACTCCCCTCCTCTGCTGTTCTATTTTGTGATAGTCAAGCCGCCATACACATCGCAAAGAATCCGGTGTTTCATGAGCGCACAAAACATATCGAAGTTGACTGTCACTTTGTTCGTGAGAAGGTTCAATTGAAGAAACTTGAATTGAAGCATGTTTCAGGAACTGATCAAGTTGCCGACATCCTCACAAAGGCCTTATCAAGTACCCTGTTCTACCAGTGTTTGTCCAAGCTGGGTGCATATGACCTATACGCTCCAGCTTGCGGGGGAGTGTTGGAAAAGCCCACTTAAATTAGGCCCATTTGTATAGCATTTATTGTTTTTTCTCTCCTCTCTTTAGTCCCACATTGTGTATAGGACTTTCCTCTCTCCTTCTCTCATCTATATATATGTACTCATTCATTGTATTTGTACCAAGTGGACATATATACATGGTTGGCTTTCTCCATTTCTACAGACAAAAAGTATTTTGATATCTTTGTATAAAAACAAATGAGATATACAAAATTATGTTAATTATAAATGAATTAAATTAATGAATCATATCATGAACCTATGAGAACGAGTAATAGAGAAAGATGAGTAAGACGAGAAACTAATATCTCAGAGAATCAATTTGGATTCATGCCAGGGCGGTCGACCATGAAAGTTTTACACCTCTTGAGGAGACTACAACTATCGGGGAAAAAACAAGATTTACATATGTTTATCTATCTTGAGAGAAGACTTACGGTAGCGTTCCAAGAGAGGTCTTATGGAGTCCTATAAAAGAAAGGTGTAAATGTATCATACATTGATGTAATCAAAGATATGTATACAAATTCAGTGACAAGGGTGAGGACGTCTGGAGGATTAACACATGAATTCTCAATCACTGTTGGCTTATACCAAAGGTCAGCTTTAAGCCCTTATCTCTTTACCCTTGTCTTAGATGAACTCACCAAACATATCCAACAAGCATTACCTTAGTGTTTATTATTTGCAGATTATATTGTTTTGGTTGATGAGACGCTCGGGGGTGTAAATGCTAAACTTGAATCTCGGCGAGACACTTTAGAAAAAAGGATTTTAAGTATACTGTGTCTTGCATTTAAGGAAGCACGATCACCCAAGGTTGTGTATTAAGTAGTTATCTACTTCATTAAGCTCAAAATTTGAGAAATTTTTCTAAAGTCTTATACTGACTTTCTTGATTTCAAGAGTCGCATATACATATAATTGGGCAATCCCGAGCGTCTAATCGCAGTAAGTGCTTAAATATCTGGTATTAATAGTTCAAAAGGATTGAGGTGTAGATAAAAATGTGATACATAGAATCCAAGCAGGTTGGTTGAAGTGGAGAGGTGTGTCTGAGATCATATGTGATTAAAGTACCATTAAAACTTAAAGACAAGTTTTACTGTATTGCAATTAGACCAGTGATGCTCTATGATTCTAAGCGTTGCCAGTGAATTATGTACATGAGCAAAAAATGGGAGTTGTGGAGATGAGAATGCTTAGGTGGATGTGTGGTCATATGAGGCTAAATAAAATTAGGAATGAATGTATCTGCGATATGACAGAAGTACACCAATTGTAGAGAAGATGCGAGAAGTTCGATTAAGATGGTTTAGACATGTACAAAGGAGACCATTAGAGGCACCTATTAGGCATTTTGAGAGTTTAGCTACTAGGCATGTTAAACAGGGGTGGGGTTCACCAAAAAAGACTTGGAGAGTGAGTGTCAAGAAGGACCCAACCTCCGGATGCTTGACTTGGGGGTGGGGTTCTCTCCTGATTGTATCTTTATTTTCATTTAATGCAATGCAAGTTATATGTTCTTGATCTTGATATGGATACAACGTATCAATTGGTCCGACCTGCCACTCTCCGTCTGCCTCGTTTGGTCGTTGGGAACCAACCGATTCTTCTGTCCTTGTAATGGATCTCCCTCACCGTCGGATCCCACCTCACGAGATGGACAACATCCACGCGGACATCCGCCACCTCTGTGCGGCTTTACCGCCGACACGCAGCGTGGATCTACCGTCCGTCGTCGACGAGCCGACCGTCATGGCCTCCCGTACAACATACTTTCAGGATGGCTTCGACCGAATCGAGACCAAGTCGACCGCTCTCTTGTCCATGGCATAGGAATTACGTCACCAACTCATTCAAGTTTTGTTCACTCAGTTACCCGCTGTTCTCGATGGGCTACAAAGCCTCTCTCTAGTTCCATTCTCATTTATCATCACCTTGTCCATGTTTTCCTTTGCTCTGCTCTCAATTACTATCGCCTGGGCCCCACTACCTCTACACACCTCCTCTATCCCGTTTTCCCCTCTCCTTCAATGTTGTCATGACGCCACCACGCACTACAACCTTCCAAATATTTTATTCACAAATGCCCTTCCTCCAATGGGCTTTTGTCTTTTTGTTGGGAGCACCCCCTCTACTTCGCCCCACAATTTTTTTGCGGGCTCGTCTTGCCACATTTCCCCAACACTATTTCCTTATTTTGGCGGAACTTATTTTTGCGCCTCCAGTTCTCAAGGACCCTGACAAATTAAATTTGCGTCCATGCTTAACCCAGTTTTTTATTTCACGACTATTGGGGTCGACATCTTTTCAGTTTTTGGATAGGGTCGTGAAGAGATTGGCTTTCCAACACCTGATGTTTTACCAAAACCGCCCACCAAAGGAGCCACCTGAGTCTCCACATCGCGCTCAGGGGACCCTGGCTGACTCGACCTTGAGGACCGGGTCAATTTTCAAGCCGAGGGTAATTGATACGTATACGCCTCATGTACGCACGCTCAGACGGCAATCCTCACTGCACAAAGTTCTCTCAGAAACGCAGAGACCTTTAGGGATTATCTTATATTTCATAATTTATTATGTATTGTCCTTTATGCTTTTTGTCCTGTAGTGAGGGGCTTCATCTATATAAGAAGCCCTAGGGTTAGAGTCTTGGTCTCTTTTGAGTCTTGAGTGTTTGGCTCTCTTGGAGAGTGGAGTGTCAAGGAGGACCCAACCTTCGGATGCTTGACAGGTGTTCTCTCCTGATTGTATCTTTACTTTCGTTTAATGCAATGCAAGTTATCTGTTCTTGATCTTGATACGACTACGACATATCATATTATGACTAAAGATAGGGTGCAATGATGACAAATGATCTATATAGCTGACCCCACTACGGTGGGATAAAAACTTGAGTGTTGTTTGTATTTTTTTACACCCGAAATATACCATGATAATTGTTCCATGTTGCATGGTCAAAGACCTTTTTGGAATCACCTTACAATATTTTTTTATCTTTTCTTCTAATTAAAAAGAAGCCCGTTTATGATTTGGCGATATTTGCTTTTGTAACTAAGTGTTCTTCTCATTTTAAAGATAATTTTTCATTATTGTGAGGTAATAGGCTTTGGAATTAATTATAGTTTGTCTTGTCATAATGTTAACACTAATTATTATATTCCCTTCCTTGGCTATAAATTGTATTAATGCGACCATCTTTTAACATACTTTTTTAAAATTATCTTCTGATCTAACTTGATGAGCACAAACACTAACCCCATTTATAATATCCTTAACAATAATTATCTTAATAGTGATCATCAAATGCACTCTTTTAACTGATTATTTGTCACCTTACAATGTCATCCTTATTATTAATCTTTCCAATATACAGTGACTTGTAACCACCCCCAATGTCCTTGAATTGTTCTTCTTTCCTCCTATTCTCTTCTAAACAACTGTTATTTTCTTCTAATAATTGTCCACTACATTTTAAGTACATAAATTTAGTGTGGCGAATATAATGATACTGGATTTACATGACCTTTGCATATATTTCACAAACAACTAGGTTAATCTATGGCTCTTCTCCTGTGGCTTTCTTTATAGCCAAAGCCAATGTTTGTCTACTTATCACAATCTGGCTAAACGGTGGCACTACACCTAAAGAGAACATCCTAGCTTACGCTTCCATACTTTTTATTAGAATTGGGTTGGTGATGATGACATGCGAGATCTTTTGGAATACGAGTTTGGGCCTGTTCAGGGCTGATTAGTCATCTGTCATATTTTGCATCGCTTGATAGATGATTTGAGTCTAGTGCTGTGTTCGGAGCAACATTTCCATATTTCTATGTATTTTTATTTATTTTTAATGTATTATTTATGGAGATCGGACACATGTCGCAAACATTCAATCATAGCCAACCACAATGAATGCTCTGTGGAAACCACCCGTCACCACACATCTTCCCAAAACCCCGAGGTTGTAGGAAGGGGGGACGGGGGTATATAAACACCAAGGACCACCCGCTGCAGGCAATGTGGACTAATCCAACCACGGGATGACGGGGATATTCCGCCACACGGGGGGGGGGGGGGGCCACCGGGGTCAACACCCAGACCAGGAACGCGATGGGGAGCCCAAATATGCGGTCCCACACACACCCAATCCCGCTGGACCTTGGTTCTCAACACACCCCCACAGCGGGATGGCTCTGATACATGTGGGAAACCACCCCGTCACCCCACATCTTCCCAAAACCTCGAGGTTGTAGGAAGGGGGGACGGGGGTACACCAAGGACCACCCGCTGCAGGCAATGTGAGACTAATCCAACCACGGGATGACGGGGATATTCCGCCACACGGGGGGCCCACCGGGGTCAACACCCAGACCAGGAACGCGATGGGGAAGCCCAAATATGCGGTCCCACACACACCCAATCCCGCTGGACCTTGGTTCTCAACATGCCCTAAGTAGGTTTAATATATATATATATGAGGCCATGAGGGTAGGGTGCTGGTTTGATCTTTCATTGCAGATTTTCGGAACATTCTTCCCTGGAATTCGTTGATCTCTCATGGTGCTGACTCCACGAAACCTCAAGGTGCCGACTCCTTAGTATGTTTTCTTGTTCCTTTTGTTTCCCCTTACTATCTGACACTTTCGCCTCCTCCCAAAGCCTCAGCCGCACACTGTAGGAACCTTCCAGCAACAACCACCTGCCCTAAAGTCCTCCCCCAATAGCCTTCCTCCATTTCCCTACACATAAACCCTTGGCTGCACCTCCCTTCACCCTCCCTGCACCACATCGCAACCCAGCAGCCCTCCATTTCACCGCGGGCCAGCAGCTCATCCACCTCCAACCATCACAAATCCCCTCACCCGACCCATTTTCCCCTTCTCCCAGCCGAGCCGATCGGTCCAGGCACCATCCAAGGCCTGACCGACTGGCTGCCCGTTTACTGCCCCCACACATCATGTCCAGCCCTTCTCACCACCCCGCTGATGTTCTAACCCAACCCCTTTACTCCCTAACAATCTTCATTCATCGGTCTCCATCTCTCCGCATAGCCACCACAGCTTTTCCGATCATTGGATCTCCGCTCCTATGCCTACGAGCCCTTATTTGTGAATGTTTGTTGTTTGGTTTTATGATTCTTCATTATTGTTGCATAAACTTGGCCTCCTATATGATTATGGATGTTTTGTTATGCTTGTATATTTGTTTTGTGATTAATTGTGACTTGCAATACCTTTATCGCTTGCGTGTGTTGGCTTTTGGCCCTTCAAACGGAGGAAAGTCTTATTTACTTTTCTTTTAAAATTGTTTGCAACTGTTTTGTGATAGATGCATGTGGTTTATGCTTCCATTATTATTTGTAATTTATTGTTGGATCACTTGCTAAATGCATGCTTTTGGCCCTTCAAATGGAGGAAAGTCTTACCTACTTTTCTTTTAAAATTGTTTGCAACTGTTTTGTGATAACTGCATGTGGTTTATTCTTCCATTATTATTTGTAATTTACTGTTGGATCACTTGTTAAATGCATACTTTATCCTAGGTTAGATAGGAATTACTTTCCTGGTACCACACCCAGGGTTGCAGTTGTTTTCGTTATACTCACACCCACCCTTCATAAGTTTGGTTGTAGCAGGACACTTCTTGGGAATGTACTAGAGTTAATGAAATTCAAATTTGGATTAATTTCGTTTGTTTTAACATGTGTTTTACAATTGACTACGCTCAACTTTTCTCATGAAATGTTATCATATAAACAGCATATTCAAATAACATTTATTAGTATATTAAAACATACGATATAATCAATTAATGTAATAACAAATATTGCACAAGCTATTTGTAGTAGTTTATTGGGGACTTCCTTTTATTTTGTTGCTCTTATTAAAATGAGAAATCAGAAACTGAAAACTGATGGCTTTTAATGGGGTCTCTCAGCGCGACACCACCACCTCTCCAAGCTGGAACATTTACGCGTGGGGTTGTGACGATGCGGTGTGACCTTACTACTTGCAGTTCTGCTCACATATCCCTTCTTGTATCTGGTAGCGCCCAGACTTGTTTTGATGATCAGGTATATGCTCTTATTGTGGAATCATTATTCTGTGAGCTTCGCTCAAAATGAAATTTTGTTCAAAGACTTCAATATTGTTCAGTGTTTTTACTAAAGTCATATTAACATTTTAAGCTAGAACTTGATGGGAATCCATCGAATCATGCACCTGGAGGGGTTCGCCGCAAGGCGGGACCCACGTTCATTTATTCGCGCAGGAAGACTTGATCGGATCGCCAATCGGACTCCGCAGTTGCGTCCGGGACGTCGCCGCGAGTCAAAAAACTATATTAGTTTGTTTTTTTTTTCAGTTTATTATTGATGTATTTCAAGGGCCGAACCCACCAGACAATCATAACCGTTGATGGGGAAGCCCTAGCTTTTGCTTTTCTTATAAACAGGAGGCTAGAAGGCTGAATTGAACCATTGCAAAATTTGGAGAACTCTAATCCCGGACTCTAGCGATCCCTCCCCGGTGCCGACGCCGTGGAATCCTAGGTGACGACTCCTCGGCTGCCAAACTCCTCCCCAAGGTAATCCCTACCTCCACCTTCGTTTTCCCCACCTCGAATCCTCCATCCACCACTCGGAATCACCCCTACAGCCCGCTGAAATCCCCCACCGGCCATTTCCTGTTTTAGGTACTGTTCATTAATACATATTACTATTTATCTCCAAAGTTTTTTTAAAATTGTTCCTGTACCGGCTCTTCACCTCCACCGCCAGGCGCCAACCTGTGCCTTCCGCCTCCTTCCAGCCAGCCGACCACTCCCTTGTACCCTTTCAGCCAGCCGACCACCCTTCGTCCCTCCCCACCGCTCGGACTCTCCACAAACCCTAGCCAACCACTCCTTTTAAATTCTCTTCGTGGATCCACCATCCTAATAGCCCTAAAACTCATGATCAGTCCAGATCTAGGGTATAGCCTCCCGATCCGTTATTTCCACCGCTCATACCTTCCACTTTTGCCCAGATCTGACCTTAAATAGCGGATCTACCCATCCCCGGTCCGGATCTACTTATTTGTGTCCGGATCTACCACTTTATTGTCCATTCCCACCGTTTTCCACCAAGGACAGCCACCACCACCATCGCCTCACCACCGGTTCCATCATCGATCGCCGATCTACACATCCGGCCCTACAAATCTTCAGTACCTCGGTTTAGCCCTCTGCTTTGTGAGTTTTTGTAGTGTTGTACTCTTGATTCAGCATTTTCATTTGGTGATTCATTATAGTTTGTTGCGATTCTTGTTTGTAGAATTTTGTTTTGATGCTCTAATAACTTGCAGGAGGAGACAATCGCCGCGCGCTTTGCTTTGGCCCTCCGAGCGGAGGAAAGCCATTATAATATTGCCCAAAATAAATATTTGCTTGTTCCATTTTAATATTTGTGTGGTGCTGACTTTTCATTGCTTATATTTATTTGTCGAAATCTTGCTCATCGCATCGCATATAGGTTTGGGTTAGCGTATCACCCGTGCACTCACACCTAGCATTGTAGGTTTGTGTACCACTAGCCTACCCCTACATCATTTTGGTATCAGAGGGAAGGTTAGGTCATTTGCATGCTTCGTAGTGGTAGGACATTTAGAGAAAGCATGGTAAAGCCTCAAGTCACCGACGACCGTCCGACGAGCTCGAATTCGTGCGCCGCTTTTGCTGAATTCCAACGCCTTGTCCTAGACCGTTTTGACGCATTAGGTGCCCAGTTCAACGATGTGCGTCATGATCTTGTCGAGGTGAACCTTCGCTTAGAGCACTTAGAGAATACAAGGGACACCCCGACATAGCGTGACGAGTCACTTGAGGACGACCCTGATGCTCCTCCACGTCAGGGCCAACGTCCGAGGGCTGGTCCGCCTCCAGCAGACCGCCACCGTCGTGATATTCCTCATCGAGCCCCAATCCCGCCGGTAAGGGGAAATCCTGATTTTGCGATAGATCATAGGCAAGTTCCGGCGCGGGATAGACTTCCCCATCAGCTTGATGAGTACCATATGCCACGTCAGCCTCAGCCTGACCCTAGAGATCGTGTACCCCCACACGGTCGCCGTGACCATCAGCATGATGAATATTATCCCCCGGGTCGGAGAGAGCGTGGTCCCCCACCCGCTCGATACGACTACGCCCATGATGATTACCCCGAGGATTATCCTGACCCACAGAGAGGAGGCCACCACCATGACATCACTCGTCGCATCCGACTCGACGCCCCTTCATTCGATGGTCGCCTAGATCCGAAAGCCTTCAGCGATTGGCTCTTGGACATGGCCCACTACTTCGAGTGGTATGACATGAGTGACGAGCGTTGTGTCCGCTTTGCAAAAATGAAGTTGATTGGACAAGCTAAGGTGTTGTGGATTAGCGTCGAGAGAGCGTTGGAGCGAGATGGGTATTACCCCATCGCCAGATGGGGGGAGATGAAGCAAAGGTTGAGCGAGAAATACCTCCCCGCCTCCTACTGAGACCAGTTATTTGAGCAGTTGCAGAACTTACGGCAGGGGTCCCTTACTGTTGCTGAGTACATGGCTCGCTTCGACGAGCTAGTTGTTAGGAGTGATGTCTTGGAGGAGCCTATCGCCACCGCCTCCCGATTCAAGGCGGGTCTTCGTTCTGAGATTCGGCGAGAGTTGATTCCGCATCGCCTAGAGACTGTCGACCAGATATTTCAGCTCGCTCTTGAGTACGAGCAGTACCTCCGATCTTCTAGCACAAGGCAGTTCACCTCTCAGACTGAGTCCCCGACTTTTAGGAAACCCACTCAGCCCCAGACCACCACGGTTGCACCCTCACGTATTCTCGCGGATGCGATGGGCAAAGCCATAGCCACTGATGGCCCGCGGTCTGGGGGTATTGTGTGCTATCGATGTTCGGGCAGGGGACACGTGGCGACGTAGTGCCCTACGTGGAACCTGCTAGTTGAGGGCGAGGAGCAGGATTTAGAGGAAGTAGAGGAGGGTACGGAAGAAGTCAAGGTCACTGTCGAGGAAGGCTGGGAGAGTGACGCTGAGAGATCTTTAGAGGTGGGAGTGATTAGACGTCTCCTACACACCACTCGTGTAGATGAGCATTGGCGACGCACCACCATCTTTTACACATACTTCCCTAGTGCAGGCGGTCCCTGCAAGTTGGCTATCGACAGTGGGAATTGTGTGAACATCGTGGCCCAGAAGGGGCTTGACTGTATGCAGGTGAAGGCAGAGCCTCACCCCCACCCATATCGTGTCGTCTGGGTAGACAAGACGGCGATTCAGGTCACCCAGCGTTGTCTAGTCCTGATTACTATTGCATCCTTTCAGGATAAGGTCTGGTGCGATGTTATTCTCATGGACGTCGCTCATGTATTGTTTGGCCGCCCCTGGCTATTTGATCGAGATGTTACGTGCTTCGGCCGCTCGAACACGTGTGTCTTTTATGACAAGGGGCGGAAGATTACGTTGACGCCTACCCAGCCCCGAGATAATTCCAAGGGTGTGGTTGAGCCATCTGTGAGTACGAGCGCCTCGAGGACACTGCATATTCTGAGGCGATGTGAGTTTTTGCGAGAGTGTGTTGAGTCGGATATTATTTACGTTGTCGCCGCTACTCAGGTCATTGAGGACACCCCTGTTGACCACCCACCTGCGGTGTGTCCCCTTTTAGGCGAGTTTGCGGACATCATGTCTGACGAGCTCCCCGACGAGCTGCCACCTCCACGGGACATTCAGCACGCTATTGATTTAGTCCCGGGGGCTTCCCTCCCGAACCTGCCCCATTACCGTATGCATCCAGATGAGCACGCTGAGCTCAAGAGTAGGTCGATGAGCTTTTCTGGAAGCAGTTCATTTGCGAGAGTATGAGTCCGTGTGCGGTCCCCTCCCTTCTTACCCCTAAGGACGGTCGTTGGCGTATGTGCATCGATAGCCGCGCCATTAATAAAATCACGGTCAAGTATCGTTTTCCCATTCCACGACTCGATGACCTTCTGGATACTATGTCTGGTGCCCAGATCTTTTCCAAGATCGACCTCCGTAGTGGGTACCATCAGATACGAGTTCGTGAAGGAGACGAGTGGAAGACAACATTCAAGATCAAGGATGGTCTGTACGAGTGGCTAGTCATGCCATTTGGGCTATCTAACTCCCCTAGCACGTTCATGCGAGTTATGACGCAGGTGTTGCGGCCCTATATGAGCAAGTTTCTTGTAGTATACTTCGATGACATACTAGTCTATTGCCAGACCCAGACTGCTCACCTCGATCATCTGAGACTTCTTTTTGGCACCCTCCGCCAAGAGAAACTGTATGTGAATCTGAAGAAGTGCTCGTTCTTTTACGGGTCTGTTCACTTTCTGGGGTTTATTATATCTTCTACTGGAGTATCCGTAGATCCCGAGAAGGTCAAATTCATTCGGGATTGGCTTGTGCCCGCGAATATTCACGAGGCACGAAGCTTTCACGGACTTGCCACCTTCTATAGGAGGTTTGTCCTGGGGTTCAGTACGATCATTACCCCCTTTATGAGCTGTCTCAAGAAGGGAGAGTTTCAGTGGACCACCGCAGCCACTAGAGCCTTCGAAGAAATTAAGGAGAGGCTGACGACGGCTCCTGTCCTACGATTGTCGGATTTTAGTCGCGCCTTTGAGGTCGCGTGCGATGCGTCAGGGGTTGGTATAGGTGGTGTATTGAGTCAGGAGGGACGCCCAGTTTCTTACTTTAGTGAGAAGCTGAACGAAGCTAAGCAGAAATACTCGAATTATGATCAAGAGTTCTATGTCATAGTCCAGTCTCTGCATTACTGAAGACACTATCTCCTTCCCCGAGAGTTTGTATTATATTCCGACCACCAGGCGCTACGTTATCTCGACTCGCAACGCAAAATGGGACACCGGCACGCGAAGTGGGTCGAATATATGCAGGACTTTCATTATGTTCTCAAGCACCGCGCTGGTGTTGAGAACAAGCTAGCTGATGCGTTAAGTCGCCGCGTATCCCTGTTGCAGACGATGACTGCGAGCGTAGAGGGATTAAAGAGATTGATGTTGGACTATCCGACATGCCCTGATTTTGGCGAGATTTACACCGCTCTGTCCCGAGACCCACCCAACCCTGTTGAGGGATACCAGATCTATGAGGGATATCTGTACCGGGGCTCCCGCTTGTGCATTCCCCAGACATCTTACCGTGATTATCTGATTTAGGAGTTGCACGCGGCCGGAGCCGCGGGCCACTTCGGGTGAGATAAATCCATAGCCATTGTCGAGGACCGTCTCTACTGACCCGGCCTTACGAAGGACGTAGCTCGCGTTGTTCGCTACTGTCGTATCTGCCAGACGGCAAAGGGCACTAAGCAAAACACGGGTCTATACACGTCGTTACCTGTCCCACACCGCCCTTGGGAGGACATTAGCATGAATTTTGTTCTCTGAATTCCCCGCACCTTACGAAAACACGACTCCATCTCCGTGATGGTCGATCGGTTTTCGAATATGGCTCACTTCATTGCCTGCCGCAAAACGGCAGATGCGACTCACGTTGCATCTATGTTCGTGAGGGATGTCTTTCGACTGCATGGCCTGCCCAAGTCGATCGTGTCAGACTGCGATGTGAGATTTATGAGCTATTTCTGGAAGACCCTGTGGCATAAGACGGGCACTATTCTTAGGTTCTCCTCGACATATCACTCACAGACGGACGGACAGACCAAGGTAGTGAATCGAAGTTTAAGGAATCTTTTGCGCTATCTGGTAGGAGAGCAGGTAGGTAGTTGGGACTTAGATCTCCCTGTTGCAGAGTTTGCCTGCAATAGCTCAGTCAATAGGTCTACCGGGTTGAGTCCATTTCATGTAGTATCAGGATATGACCGTAGGAAGCCTATAGACCTCATCTCGAGTCCTTTAGAGTCGCTCCCTAGTGAGTCTGCTGAGTCATTTGCACAGCATTTGCATGAGTTGCATGAGTCGGTTCGCCGACGAATAATAACAAACAATGAAAATTATAAAGCTCATGCAGATAAGCGAAGGCGAGAACAAATATTTACTGAAGGCGAAAAGGTAATGGTACGAATCGGCCCAGAGAGGCTCCCTTCGGGACCTGCCAAGAAGTTAAGCCCCATGCGAATGGGTCTGTACTCTGTTGTTAGTCGTATTGGGACAAATGTCTACCGACTTAATATCCCGGCTAGTATGGGAATTCACCCGGTGTTTAATGTTGAGGATCTGACTCCATACTACGAACCTCATGAGTATGTGGACCCGAGCAGTGGAGATACCCAGCCACCCCCACCCTCACTGTCGTTACTGTACCACCCTCATGCGTCCCCACTGTCTGATGGCCACCCCAGTCCACCCACTGTTGACATCCACCCACCTAGGAACTCGTACTCTTTGATTTCACCGCAGACACCGATCGCACCGGGACCCACCCTTCGAGAGATGAGAGATGAGTGCATCACAGAGATCAGATACCATCAGTTTGTTCCCACCACGGACGGATCATGATGCCGCTACTTGGTACACTGTCAGGGCCGCCCCGACGCGGACGACACTTGGATACTACCGACAGAGCTTGATCGACTCGCCCCTGGACTTCGACCTCAGTACGATCATCTCCATTCATCGGAGATGAAGACTTTTCAGTCGGGGGGAGTTGATGTGAATCCATCGAATCATGCACCTGGAGGGGTTCGCCGCAAGGCGGAACCCACGTTCATTTATTCGCGCAGGAAGACTTGATCGGATCGGCGATTGGACTCCGCAGTTGCGTCCGGGACGTCGCCGCGAGTCAAAAAAACTATATTAGTTTATTTTTTTCAGTTTATTATTGATGTATTTTAAGGTCTGAACCCACCGACCAATCATAGTCGTTGATGGGGAAGCCCTAGCTTTGCTTTTCTTATAAATAGGAGCCTAGAGGGCTGAATTGAACCATTGCAGAATTTGGAAAACTCTAATCCCGGATTTCAGCGATCCCTCCCTGGTGCCGACGCCGTGGAACCCTAGGTGACGACTCCTAGGCCGCCAAACTCCTCCCCAAGGTAATCCCTACCTCCAACTTCGTTTTCCCCACCTCGAATCCTCCATCCACCACTCGGAATCACCCCTGCAGCCCGCTGAAACCCCCCACCGGTCATTTCCTGTTTTAGGTACTGTTCATTAATACATATTACTTTTCATCTCCAAAGTTTTTAAAAAATTTTCCTGTACCGACTCTTCACCTCCACCGCCAGCCTGTGCCTTCCAGCCAGCTGGCCACTCCCCTATGCCCTTTCAGCCAGCCGACCACCCTTCATCCCTCCCCACCGCTCGGACTCTCCACAAACCCTAGCAGACCACTCCTTTTAAATTCCCTCCCTGGATCCACCATCCTAATAGCCCTAAAACTCGTGATCAGTCCAGATCTAGGGTATAGCCTCCCGATCCGTTATTTCCACCGCTCATACCTTCCACTTTTGCCCGGATCCGACCTTAAATAGCGGATCTACCCATCCTCGGTCCGGATCTACTTATTCGTGTCCGGATCTACCGCTTTATTGCCCATTCCCACCGTTTTTCGCCGAGGACAGCCACCACCACCATCTCCTCGTCACCGGTTCCATAACCGATCTCCGATCTACACATCCGAACCTCCAAATCTTCAGTGCCTCGGTTCAGCGCTCTGCTTTGTGAGTTTTTGTAGTGTTGTACTCTTGATTCAGCATTTTCATTTGGTGATTCATTATAGTTTGCTGCGATTCTTGTTTGTAGAATTTTGTTTTGATGCTCTAATAACTTGCAGGAGGAGACAATCGCCGCACGCTTTGCTTTGGCCCTCCGAGCGGAGGAAAGCCATTATAATATTGTCCAAAATAAATATTTGCTTGTTCCATTTTAAAATCTGTGTGGTGCTGACTTTTCATTGCTTATATTTATTTGTCAAAATCTTGCTCATCGCATCGCATATAGGTTTGGGTTAGCGTGTCACCCGTGCACTCACACCTAGCGTTGTAGGTTTGTGCACCACTAGCCTACCCCAACATCAGAACTTTTCTTGCATTTTGTGCTCATCTCATTAATGTTTTTTTCTTGTAACTGATATTTGGATTTTGCACATTAAGCTTGTTTAATTTGGCAAAAAACAGCTTTTGGAAAACCACATTAAGAACGAGCTTATTGAGAAGTGTCAGTCAGTGCGTGCTCCAAATTCTGATGATGGCCAGTCTTTGTTGCCTGATTCTCTGAGTTTGGGTGCAGTAGCCTGTGGGGCAGCTGTATTTGAAGTACGTATGAAGGTTCCAACATGGGCTGCCCAGGTATTTTTCTTTTCGTTTTTATATGAATTTATTTGAGGAAAATTTAAATTTTATCTATACTTAGAATTTAATGGCATTGTGAGCATTATATTTGCGCTATGAAATCAGTTATATCCTTACTCCCTGTTCTTCGAGTTTTCTTGGTTCATATCTTTAGCACCTGAAACTCAAAACTGCATCAAAACATGCATATGAGTAGTAAAAAAATGATATAGCTTGACCTTATTACATGTTTAAAGTATGTCTAAATGAAAAAAGTATATTAAAAACTGTGGACACGTGATGATGATCTGCATGTACAAAATCCAACTGCTGTGATTGTTTCTCTTCAATTTCCTTGTTCAAGCATTAGTTATATTGTCTTGTTTTGTATCCACAGGTTCTGAAGCACCTCGCACCTGAGATTTCTTATCGTAGCCTTGTGACACTTGGAATCGCCAGCGTTCAGGGCACTCCGGTGGCTTCCTTTGAGAAAGAAGATGCAGATCGTCTTCTTTTCTTCTGTCCAGGACAAGGAAAAGTGTCATCTGCAGAAGATATTTTCATTAATTATATGCCAAAATGGTGTTGTTCTCCAATCAACGAGAGGCGCAGGCCTACTCCAGAATCAAAACCCATCCATCCTTGCAAATTACTAGGGGGAAATGGAATTATTCTTAAAAAAAGTGATAGGAATCACAGTGATAAAAGAACACCTGAGAGGATTAATTCACCTATCCTGCAATCAAGGAAGAGGTTGAAGGTTGCTGCAATGAGACCTATTCCTCACTTGAGGCAACACAAGATGCTTCCCTTCTCAGGAGTAGGGGAAACTGATGCCTATGATGGAAGTCAAATGAAACCTAGCCCTACTACTATTCCTGCTGTGAAAGCTAATTATGTACCCACGGCTCCCTCAAGTCAGAGAAAATCGTTATCAAGTTCTTTTCATACTCCGCAAATAGTACCTCTAAATCCATTGCCAATGAAGAAGCATGGATGTAATCGGGCTCCAATCCAAATTTGTCCTGAAGTAAACTACTGCACTCTTTTAAATTAAAGAATTAGTTAGCAGAAGTTTTTTCTTATTTCAAAAGGTGAGTGCAAGTGCTTTCTTGGTTGAAACTGTATAGAATTGAGCAATGTTCTTTAAACCCGCCTTCCGTGAGTTTTAATTTTGAAGGCTATGAATTCACACACTTTTAACGCTAAGTTTAGGATAGTTGTAGACTTGTAGTGTTTGAGTGGCCGTGGTGTTTGAGTGGTCCCGCCTTCGGTTTGTAAGAAGTGAGTTTCAATCTTGAAGGCTAGGAATTAAAATTCAGTTTTAACGCTATTTTTAGGATAATTGTAGTGTTTGAACTGTCACAGTGTGAATCTATGGTAGTAAATCCGTGATGGTGATTTTACTGCATCTGAACTTCAATGACAGTTTTTTTGAGGGGCTCAAATTCCACCCAATGGTGTTTAGGTATTTGCAACCGCTAAAACATGTCCACACTTGCATGATTGCAGTGGTGTTTTGTTCTAAAAAATCATTTTGGAAAAATAGCATTTGCGGTCACACTTACCCAAATGCTAACTGCGTTTTTCATTGTTGTGTTCACAATCCCCACTGCTCTCCCAAACATGACCTTTTGCCTTTAAATAACTACGGAATAGTTTTATATTAGATGGACTCGCTTCTATAATTGAGGTCCAAAGTTTAGTTCAAACAATTCCAATGAAACAAATTGACCTTAAGCGTGTCTTTATTATTTTGTGTGTTGTGCTATAGGAAGAGTTCTTAAAGGATGTGATGCAGTTCTTACTTCTTCGGGGGCACAACAGACTTGTTCCTCAAGGGGGTTTGTCTGAGTTCCCGGATGCTATTTTAAATGCGAAACGGCTTGACCTCTACAATTTGTATAGAGAGGTTAGATATTTTTTTCTACTTTAGTCATTGTAATGATAGTCTTACTGTGTATTCTAAATATTTCTGAATACATTCATTGATTTATGGTTTATTACAAGAAAAACTGTGTGCAGGTAGTGTCAAGAGGGGGATTCTATGTCGGTAATGGCATAAATTGGAAGGGTCAGGTCTTCTCAAAGATGCGCAACCATACACTGACCAATAGAATGACAGTACATTTCTGTCTTTCATCTTCCCATAATGTCTTTTGGCATATATTCAATGATTTTACTGGATTTGGCTCATTATCATGGACCATCATCATTAATAACATTATCACAACGCATAGGGTTTGCTTTATGGACATTCATCTTTCACTGTTCTTGTTGACTAATGTATAAAGTTTTAAACCTATATTATGAAAATAACTTCTGAACAAATTTTATCAAGTTATCTTAGGTTTATCTACTACTTAATCCTTCCATATCAACTCTATTTACTTGGTTGCATTGTCTGTTTTTGGTGTAAATCAATGAAAGATGCAACAAGCAAATAGTTATTTTCTATTGTTTGATTTGGATAAATGTCAATCTGCTTGTTCCTCTTATATAGTTATTACTTAATTTTTTTCTTTCTAATTTTGCTGCATATTAATTTTAGCATTGTGATTTTTTCATGATCAACTTATGTATGAATTATATTTCTATTTCCCAACATTTTGATTCATATAGATATGCTTAGTCTTATTTATAAAATCTAGGAAGTTAGCATAATTATTGATTGCACCCCTCTTACTTTTGAAATTACAAAAACCTCCCCTGCAAGTTTACATTTAACATCCATGCACAAAAATACCCCCTTTAGAGATTATGCTTATTTTTTGGGCGGTCTTTTTATGCATGGAATGTTATGAAATGTAAACTTACAAGGGAGGTTTTTGTAATTTCAAAAATAAGAGGGGTGCAACTTGTAATTTAAGAGGGGAGGTCCCAGTAAATGGCCTTAAAATCTACTTGTAAATTCTTGATAATATCCTCCTATTGTACAGGTACATTTGACGCTTTTCTCCATTTTAACCCAACAACTTTTAACTCTAGAAGTTATATTCTCATTTATATCCGTGTTTTTATTAATAATAGATCAAATGTACTTAATTCTTTGCATCAATGTACCTCATTTTGGTTATCTTTTGTGAGCATATTCATTATCAATATATAAAAAAATATGATGTATGAACATAAAATTGTGGGCTTGAAATCAATAAAGTGAAATATTCAGTGGTGCTCAAATCCCTACATTTCCGTTCCTCCTGTCCATTAATAATTGTATTACCTTTCATAATTCTTGTAGGGTGTTGGGAATACACTTAAAAGGCATTATGAGACATACTTGTTGGAATACGAATTAGCGCATGATGATGTTGATGGAGAGTGCTGCTTGTTGTGTCATAGGTTAGTTTACACTCCTTCCCAATGTAAAATAATATAATATATATATATATATATGAATAATTACCAAAGCTTCTCCTAAATATTAGCATAATTATAGTTTGCACCCCTATTACTTTTGAAATCACAAAAACTTCCTCTAAAGTTTACATTTCATAACATCCATGTACAAAAATACCCTGTCGGAATTAATTTTCAGGGGGGATCTTTTTGTGCATGGATGTTATGAAAGGCACAACATGGGAGAATTTTTTAATTTCAAAAATAAGAGATAGGAGATTTTTATAATTTCAAAAGTACCAGGGGTACAAGTACAACATGTAATTTAGCAAATTTAGAGGGGAGGTCTGGGTAAATGACCCTGTAATTTGCATAATTTCAAGGACCTCTCCATCTTTCAAAATTACAGAAATCTCCGCTCTAAGTTTACACTGGTAACATACATGTACAAAAAAAACCTACAGGGGAGGTCCCAGCAAATGACCCTTATATCTCCTTTTATTTTTTTGTAATTTCGTAACTAACATTGTTATATATATCTTGAGCATTTTAACAGTAGTGCTCCAGGCGATTGGGTTAACTGTGGATTATGTGGTGAGTGGGCTCACTTTGGGTGTGATGGACGCCAAGGTCTTGGTACTTTCAAGGTATGCAATGTCTTTCTCTCTGAAACCTAGTATTTTAATAAGTAATCATAATAATGTTTTTCCTTTGCAAGATTGATGCCATAGTGTTGTGCTCCTAACTTTGGACTTTTTGGCTAGAGTTGGCCTTCACCCACGAAGTTTAATCTGTCTGATTGTATCAAATAATGATTCTTTTTTTGTTTCCAAACACACCTAGAAGTGTTTGAATGAACATATATTGGTTAGGATTGATGAAAATTATGGTGGTTTAGAAATACCAGGTGGTTGACTCTCTTTTATAGGCCGTAGTTTTTGCGTTGAAAAGAAATTAGAACGTTTGTATTACTGTGATCAAGTGGTTCATGATGGAGTAGTTTAGGGTATGTTTGGCGTGGTGTTTTTACTTCTGTGAGTTTGGACAAAAACGCCACGGTCATAGATGTTTGGCATGACAACGGTTATAACCACTACCAAGAAAAGAAAACTAGTTTTGAATATAAAAGTGGATGAAGTTCCTTATGTGAGATCGGGCATTCACGAACAACCGTTCATGACCACCGTGTTCACGACCGCCACCAATGCACCAAACGGAGCCTTAGTCTCAAATTTATTGTAGCAAAAAATATGTTGATATAGAAATACACATAGCGCCCGAGCCCGTTTTTAACCCCTTTCGGTTGAAGCAGCCAAGCAGTAGGTTCTATGCCTATTCTCTTCATTTTTTGCATCTGTAGTAGAAAATTTCGAAGTAAAAAATAGCAAATAACACAATCTCACATATGTCAGTTTGGCATGACGGTGGCTGTCACGAGCGTGGGGTTATGAACTGTCGTTTGTGAAAGCACGACTTCACCTAAGGAACTCCATTCACTTTTATGTTCAAAATTTACTTTTTTTTTTGTGGCGGTCATATCCGTCGTCATGTCAAACACATTTTAAGACTAGCATTTTTATCCAAACTGCCTGGAGCCAAAACGTCGCGCTAAACGGACCCATAGTCTCATGCTTATTTGTTTTGATCGTTTCTAATTATCAAATATGATGACAGGACTACGCAAAAACCGACGGTCTGGAGTACATATGCCCGCATTGTAGTCTAACAAGTTACAACAGCAACAGAAGTAAACCTCCAAATATTTCCAATGGATATTCCAATGCAGCTTTGTTGCGACAAGTCTAGTTTTGTAAATTTTGATTTTTTTTAGAATTCTGCCTAGTGTCGATAAAATGCCCCAGATTCAGTAGGTGCTTGATTTGTTCTAGTTGTTGTCAATGTCTAATTAGGGTTTAGCTTTGAGCCAACATCTTATGTATCTATTACTTGTTAGTAAATGCCTGGGGAAAAAATAGAGGATATGATGTAAATTTCATGGGACAAAATAGCGCTTTGAAAAGGTACTAAATTTTCGTCATCTAAACCATACTGTAGTCGAGTTGCCCGAGCGGGAGTTGTATGTTGGATGAAATTGGAAGTCATCTCTATGTTTTTAGGTGTTGGTAATCGATGATTGGTTTGTCCGTGGAGCGACTGTTGTTTGTTGCTCGACTAAATCTACATGCAAATCTGATGGCCGTTATTACACCCCTTCTCGATACATTTAATGATGAGTGGTAATCCTAAAATGTCATTATTGTCTTTTGTTTTGAAACCGCATGCACCTCCCTTCATTTACCACCATTCCGCTGCCAATGCTCCCATTCTCACTGTCGAAACAAACAGATCCTAAATTTTCTATGTACTACTCTAATCGTATTCATCGATAAAGAAATATCAAGCTTGTCAGTTTCTATTGCTGATGTCTGCTTTGTTGTTGTCTCTTTTGATTCGCCAAGTTAGTCTTGATCATAGCATTACAAGTTCGTTGTATATAATAGTATTGTTACACTCTAACTAATTAAATAGAAAAAAAAAATCTCTGCATTTAATTGGACGAGTTAACTATTACTCAATTTAATTATTCACGTGCAAGCACACACAAAATATGTCCAATTCTCGTTTGTTGGCTTATTTAATTCTTAGTTTTTTATTTTTTTTTAATCCAATTGTATCCTCCTTGTGCATACTTATATTTAAAATATATGTATGATTGTATGGTAGTATTAAAATTAATTACAATATTATGTAATTCTATTACCATACTCAACATTAAAAATACAATATATTCAACATTAAAAATATGGGTAATGTAAGCAGTCATATAACGACTATTCTATTAAAATACATTATTCATTTTATTACCATATTTAACATTAAAAATATGGGTAATGTAAGCAGTCATAAAAACTGCAAGTCAGCGAAGTCATTTTGTGTTTTAAGACTATGAATAACCGTCGTAGAACTGCTAATAACATCACTCAAAAAAATTAAACACAACTTGCACAAATACTTTTTTTATATATAAATGCACTATGAGAGAGGAGAGAATGACCGGAGAAGGCGTAGCATGTGCTTAACAAACGGGCAAGGCCCGTTAACCTCCAAGAGCAGTTGTGTACAAGCATAACTCTGTGCGCACTGCTTGTGTGTGTCTATCCCCGCAAATAATCTTGCATCATCTCCTCAATGTGAGGAACCTTCGGCATGACGTAATGCAATGAGGCAGACGCGCTATACAGATTGGAGATCATGAACCACTGCTAGTATTCATGAACATAATATAATAATTAAATAACATACTAAATGATCAAGAATGAATTTAATACTAAATTGTAATAAAATACTGATTCTCAAAAACAATGAAATGACTGGATTTTTTGAAATGAGAAAGCATCTCAGCGTCGCGTAATTTTAGGGCAATTTAATGTAAAATTAATATGAAACTATCAAAAATACATGAAATGCACAATGAATATTGAATATTTACTTTTAACTTCAAAGAATTTCATCAATTATCTTATCATCGTGATATTAAATACATATTAAAAAGTAAATAGAGTAGTATAATATTTCACCAGAAGATATTTTTTTTCCTTTTAACAGTATATCGAAGTTATTTATTTGTGGGAAAAAATGACAACATTCCTGTAAAAAAAAAATTTAGATGACAGATACTGTTCTAGTGTTCTTATTGCTCTCCTCTTAAGAACTTTAGGTTACATACCCATTTACTCGGAATTCAGGATCCGTTCTGCTCGACAATCGCCCTCATGAATTCACCTTCTCATTCCCGTCATTCCTTTCACTCGTCGATACAGGTGGCGGCAATGGAGGCAGAAGAGTCTTTATGGTTGGAAATGGCGCTCGCAAGCGCAATTGGCATGAGGCAGAACCCTTTGCTCTGGAGATACTGCTGCGCGGCGGTGGTGTCGCCGGACGCGAATAGTTTCACAACATCCCGCTCGAAGGCAAGATTCTCATCTGCTTCCTGGTCGGCGGCTTTGCTGACTGATGCTAAATGCATACTTCCAGCATCCTGCGTGAAAATTGTGGACTTCAATAGATTGAAAGGAGCGGGGATGTGTGTGGAATGGTGAATGCTTCCTTATATATTTACAAAGGGTAAGTGCATATTTCGAAAATAAAATAAAAAAAACACAAATTCAACTAAAAGTTGTAATAAAGATTGGAGTAAAATTGGAAGATAAATGTTTAGCCAAAGAGCGTTTAGTCACATATTTTGTTGGTAAAGCGGGCCTGCTATGAAGCTACATAAACCTAACCTGCAACAAGAGTACCCAACTGAACTGAACTTGCATCAAAATCTGAAGAAATTGCCAGGCTCGACGATTCCCAAAGATGCTTGGTGAAATTTCTCTTAGGTTGTTCGATAATAACGATACTTGAAAACCTGACAAAAGAAGAGGAAAAGAAGAGGGAAAGGCAAGGCTTGGGGCCAGAGGGTGAGAAGTTCGGCGACTTACGCGAGTGAGACATTCAGTGACTGCAGTAGGGTGGGGTTGGTGTCTATTAAGGAAAGAGGTGGAGAGTAGGTGGCTGGACTGCGGAGTTCAGCTCCATGACAGGACCAAGAGGATTTATTCAAAAGAAACACCCAAAAATAGCCAAGAGTGGCGTGCACGTAACAACCGACTATATATAATGGAAGTACAATTTGCGCACTTCACCATTTAAAATAACACTTCCATAAATCTATCTGGCATTTGTTAGGCCCAAAAATGCCCTTCAATTATGCCTACTAGGGGTGTGCAAAAATAACTGAAGAACCGGACTGGAACCGTTGCCGAGCGGATCAGATAGGTTCTCATAAATCTCAGTTCGGTTCTGGACCCAAAATTTTCAAAACTGACCAATCAATTCGGTTCTTGGTTCTTACATTCGGGTACCCAGAGCCGAGCCGAGAATCGAGTTATTTAAGTTTCGTATTATAAATATAGAAATCGTTCAATCCTTATTTTATTCAATATAAGCCTTCTGATCGAGTCCAGATTAAGGGTATGTTAGCGAAAATGGAATAAAAATATATATGAATTATTTTGCTCTTCTAAGCATACAATTGTTTGATCTATCATTTCCTTTATAAAGAATAACTTTGTTCACTATAGTGAATACAATAGTTATGAATGTTTACTAATACACAAGTTTATATGAAAATATTATGACGCGTGAGAGGAACTGAGAACCAAATTAGAACCGAGAAAAATCGGAAACAAAAACTGAATCGGAACCGAACCGAGTTTTACGGTTTGGATCTGAATCTATACCTTGGGTACATGGGTCGGTTTCAGTTTCGAAAAGTAGGAACAAAACTTATATAAATTGGTTTTTGGTTTTGGGTAACCGACCGGAACTGGCCCAAGTTGAACCCCTAATGCCTACTGTTGAGAATTGTAATTGACAACAAAGTCTTAAAAGTTTAAACAAATTATATTTTGCGTCTAAATTTTGCATAAAACAAAATCCTATGACTGAATGGAAAGGTTCAAAAGTGGAGTAAACAGCACAAAAGAACCCTAGATATCATATTCCCATATCATTATGCAATTTTAAAATCTAATGAAATTTTAGGATCAATTTGGTTTGAAAGAACCGCGTGGAATGTAGATGGAATTTACTTTATTATTCACTATTGAGTGTTTGGTTTCAATAAGCTGATAATTGGATTTGCCTAGGAAATGTCAACAAATGCATTTTATTAATATTTCCCTGCCAAATCTTAATAAAACAACGGAATAAATTTCATTAAGCTATAACTCATCCCTCATCACAAAATAAAATAAAACTTTCATCAATCAAAACACACACAGAATATATTCTCATGCAAATTTTCTTCAAACATTTAAGGTGATGAAAACTAGTTTCTATGTAATTCCACTATCAATTTCTTCAAACCAAACCTAATCTTAGGAAAAGGAAAAGATAGCAAAGTTCATCAAAGTCACTAATTTAAGAACTTCACATTATCATGTGAAACTTATCAAGGAGACTCCTTCAATCAGAAAATTCCATCAAGGGGAATAAAGAAACCCTAGTAAATTGTGACAATTTTGTTTTTAATTCTTCTAATACAACTTGGGAAGAAGGCGAGTTTGATTTAATTGGGCCAGTAGTTTTGCAAAATCTTCCAATCCTCTTGAAACCTAAATAAGTGATACGTATACGCTCCATGTGGATCATAAACTCGGCCAGTGGAGATCCAGGCTGATCAGTCAGGAGCATCTATTAGTAGAATATAATGTATTACGACACTTTCGTAATTAGGAGTAGTCTCTCTATAGGAGGGGTGTGGCATCTTATTAGTGGATCTTGGAATTTTGGTCATGAATCTCTCCTTGGAGAGGACTTCTTGAGGGAACCAACCCTCAAGAACTCGACAAGAGCATACCTCTCGACTGTAACACGTTTACATTTTATTGCAATCCATTTTGGCATATTTCTGTAACCTACACCAGAAATTAAATGGGTTTAGAATAAAAACCTCTGCCTGAGCATGTGTGATCAGAGGCAAGATTGTACCACCTGTGTGAACCCTGCTCATGCTTAGGACCTGGAATGTTAATTATAAAAGAAAGAACATAAAGTTAGATTAACAAAATGAAGGTCAAAATGATGGAAATCTATGGTCAAACCTTGACTTGTTGCTGAAGAAATTTCACACAATCAATGATCTCATCAAGCATAGATTCAGTGTCTGTCTGCATAAATAAAAAAAAGGACAAACTGCTTCCATGTTAACAAAACAACTTTGAGTTTTTTTTCTTATACAAATTAAATATTTAATTAACCACATTGTAAAGACAGCTGTTTGAAACATCAAGACCCATACATTCTAGTATCTTTAGTTTAGAACTTTTTTATGCTAATTGAGTATATTATGTGTTAATCCTCCTCGTTTAGGGAAAAGGCACAAGAATGTAAGTTTAAGGAAACAAGATGTGAAAAATGTGTTATTATATTTGACCATTGATTGGCCAATCAACTAAATTTGAATTCAAAACATATTTTATGTTTGGATTATTAATCTAAATTTTAATTTTGAAATTTTGAAATTTTTTATATAGATTTCTAAATGTAATTGATCTTGTGCTTTTTAAATAAGCCAAACCATGTCTTAGTGACACCGATCAAGCCTTCACTCGGCTTCCTCTTTTCCTTACTTTACTCATCTTAGTAGAATTGACCAGTTTCCACCCCATTTAGTTCTTGAAAAAAATGGCAAAAGAAGATGAAAGTCGAAAATTGGCTCCAGGCTAGGAAGAACATATTGGCTTCATCCCACAAGGATAATAAATCAAAGATAGACTCAAAATAATAGTAAGACACAATGTGAACAAAGAGCGAAAAAGTCAAGTTTGACAAGGAACCAAACTCGATGAGCATGCCTCAATCTAACCTAGCGAAAAAGTCAAGTTTGACAAAGACCAAACAGGAACATGTACCCCAAGTGCTCCAGCAGGGAGGTCTCACCACGTACCCGGAAGTTTGGGAGAAACTTTCCTCCGCAACCAAAAGTTGAGCTAGGTGCGAGAAAGACATGGACTTGGCGAGTATCCAACTTGGGGGGAATTCAACCTCTTCCAAAAGTGTCATTTCAAGCGAGGTACTCGTCCATACTAGCGAGTTTCGCTAGCGAGTTACAAGGACTACTCGCCCATACTAGCGAGGTACTCGTCCATACTAGCGAGGAACTCACTCATACTCTTCCAAGCTCGTCTCTGCTCGCCCAAGCTCGCATCTGCTAGCGGCGAGGTCTGCGAATAGGCGTCTCTTTAGACATTTCTGATTTCGACGAATTACGGATTATACAAGTATATTTATACCTATAAGGAAAATACTATGGATAATGTCACATTTGTCATTTATTGATGCTTTTCCATGTGAATTTACGACTGCATCCTCACTGTGGAACAAATGTGCAGTCAATCAGTAATACTTGACTGTTTTTTTTGGTTGATTAATTTATGTAATGACATTAAAAGCATATAAAATTATCTTCAACACAGGTAAAATATATAGCTAGAAAGTAAATTAAAAGTTAAGAGATGGACCAAAATGTTTTGAGAGTGTAATGTGAATGTATATGCACTAGAAAATGATCATATGACACATGTTTGTGTAAAAAAATTATTGTTTGTATGCATGTGATTGGGAGAATGGTTTGCACATAACAAAAATAGAATTTAATATTTGATATTTGTTTATTACTTATTATTTAACAAGTCGGTTTGCACCTATTCAAAATAGGTTTGCACCTATTCAAAATAGGTTTGCACCTATTCAAAATAGGTTTGCACCTATTCAAAATAGGTTTGCACCTATTCAAAATAGGTTTGCACCTATTCAAAATAGGTTTGCACCTATTCAAAATAGGTTTGCACCTATTCAAAATAGGTTTGCACCTATTCAAAATAGGTTTGCACCTATTCAAAATAGGTTTGCACCTATTCAAAATAGGTTTGCACCTATTCAAAATAGGTTTGCACCTATTCAAAATAGGTTTGCACCTATTCAAAATAGGTTTGCACCTATTCAAAATAGGTTTGCACCTATTCAAAATAGGTTTGCACATAACAATCAACAATAAAAACAGAATATTGTTTATAAATTATGTTAAATTTAATTTGTTTATATGTGCTTTTAATTCAAAGTCCAATTCCTGTCATATTCCATCATGTAGTCAAATAACAAAATTGCCATTTCCAATTCATATTCATGAATTTCCTGCAATCTAATGATAGAGCTGTAATCTGGATCAATTCCAGACCGTAGAAAACTGTGAAAATTTTATTAATGCCAAAAAATCTACTTTACAACAAGAGTGAATACAAATATATATGAAGAGAGAGAAGAGAAATTTCAATCTAAGATGTGGGATTAATCTAAGAGAGCAATGAGATACACTATGGGCCAAAATAATGGGCCTATTTACATGACTTCTTCTAACACTTCTAACACTCCCCCGCAAACTGGAGCATACAAGTCATAGGCACCAAGCTTGGATGATATAATGGTCGTGGTAATGCTTTGGTGAGAATGTCAGCAACTTGCCCAGACGCAGGTACATGTTCCAATTCCAATTTCTTCAACTGAACCTTTTTCAAAATAAAGTGACAGTCAACTTTAATGTATTTTGTTCGCTCATGGAACACTGGATTCTTGACAATATGTATGACCACCTGACTATCACAGAATAGAGTTGCTGGTGAGGATAGTTTAACTCCCAAATCATCAAGAAGACTCTCAAGCCAGGTAAGTTCTGACACGGCAGCCATCATAACACGATACTCAGCTTCAGTAGAAGACTAAGTTACCATGCGCAAAGGGCCCCTAGAACCTAGGCGCAAGGCGCAGGCGCGCGCCTGAGACACGTGAGCCGCAAAATTGGGGGAAAAAGGAAACTGAGCGAACTGGGCGCCCAATTGCTGAAACGAGCGAATTGGGCGTCCAGGTGGGGTGCCTCGGGTGCGTCTATACGTTTTTGCCCATATCAAAAAAAAATTAAAAAATACCTTGATTTTGGGCCTGGGAGCCAAGGCGCGCGCTGGGCGCGCTTGAGGCGTAGGTACAGAAACTTGGGCAGAAGAACGTAACAACAGTAGCTAGTGTGATAAGATTTCCTCCAAAGTAGGTACAGAAACCGGTAGTAGAGTGTCGATCATCCAGAGAGCCTGCATAATCAGCATCTGAATACGCAATCAGAGATAGAGAGGAGGATGACTTATACACTAGCTCTTGTCCAGGAGCAGTCTTCAAATACCTGAGGATGCATTCGACTGCCTTGAGGTGAGAGACTCGTGGAGCATGCATAAAACGACAGACTACTCCAACATAAAAGAAGATATCAGGTCTCGTAACAGTCAGATATAACAGTTTTCTCACAAGACGTCGATAGTACTCTAGATTCGAGAGCAATGAATCAGAATCAGATCCATGAGCACACAGCTTGTGATTAGACAACCATCTGAGTTTCTGCAAGTTTGCACCCTGATAGGTCAGCATCTTGAAGAAGATCAAGGCAATACTTATGTTCTGACAGGACAAGGCCATCAGGCCGCCTTGCTACCTCAAGCCCGATGAAGTACTGGAGATTTCCCAGATCCTTAGTTTGAAAAACAGAGTTTAAGTGTTGCTTAATTTGCTGTATTCCTACGGAGTCATCACCAGTAATCAAAATATCATCCACATAGACCGAGAGGATGACTACCAGGTCGATTGGTGACGAGTAAAAAGTGAGAAGTCTGTCGAGCTTTCTCTTGAAGTTAACATCACGAACGACCTTACTAAATTTTTAAAACCACGCCAGAGGAGACTGTTTGAGACCATAGATTGATTTTTTGAGCAGACATACATGAGACTCCCCGTGGTCTCAAACCCGGGCGGTTGATACATGTATAAGGTTTCAAGAAGGTCGTCATTCAGAAAAGCATTTTTGATATCAAGCTGATGCATGGACCACTGACGGTGAACTACTAAGGAGATCAAAACCCGAACAGAGTTTAACTTAGCAACTGGGGAGAGAGTCTCATCATGATCAAGTCCTTGTTGTTGAGTGAACCCCCAAACCACAAGTCGGGCTTTGAGACGGTCAGCAGTGTCATCCGCAACATGTTTGATCACAAAAATCCACTTGCAATTAACACAACTCTGTCCAGGAGGGAGAGGTACAAGATCTCAAGTGTGATTGACCCAAAGAGCAGATATTTCTTCATTCATGGTTGCACGGCACCTCGGATGCTTGAAGAGCCTCCTGTAAATAGTTAGGAATAGACATGGAGGAGAGAGAGTGCAAATTGAAGAAGAGGTGGGGAGAGGCGATGTAAGGAGATGCAATTTGCCATAGGATGAGCTGTGAATATTGATGTCGGATCGACGGGCCGCGAGAGCACACCGGTAGAAGAGAGGCTATTGCAGGGCATCGAATTTGGGAGGGCGACGAGTGTAAACTCGAAGGAGAGGCGGTTTGGATTGGACGGGCGTGGGTGTAGGTGTCGAAAATGAGAGGTGGAAGGAAAGACGTGATTGGAACCGCGGGCCGAGGTAGAAGAGGATATGTAGAAATTGTGTGAAACGGTTGGTCTTCCCGAAAGGTGACATCAGCAGAAACGAACATTTTACCGTATGTAGAAGAATAACATACTCCTTCTGGGTGCAAGAGTAGCCAACAAACATGAATTTGATAGCACGTGGAGCAAACTTATCAGTGGGTGGACTAATACGTACATCCAAACACATGGGGCGGGAGAGAGAACGAAGGTGTTGAAGGAAAAAGGAGAGTGAATGGAGCCACAAAATTGAGAATGGACGACAGCATGCGATTGATGAGATGACGGACAATAGAAACGACAAAGTTCCAGTATAGTGGTGGTACCTGCATTTGAAACATAAGAGATCTAACAGCAGAGAGAAGATGCCGATTTTTCCGCTCGGACACGCCGTTCTATTGAGGAGTATAGACACAAGAAGTCTGCTGGATAATACCAAACTCAGTGCACAGATTTGAGAAAGTTCGGCTAGTATACTCATGCGTATTATCAGTTCGAATAACTTTGAAGCAAGTAGAAAATTGAGTATGAGTCTCCACAATAAAGGAACGGAAGATAGACGAGAGCTTGTCACGATCACGAAGTAAATATAACCAAGTTACGTGTGAGTAATCATCAATAAATGTGACAAAATACCGATAACCAAATACATTGAGAATCTTATAGAGTCCCAAAATATCAGAATGTACTAATGAAAAAGGAGAATCGCTCCGAGTACAAGAAGAAGGAAAAGATACACTGTGTTGTTTGTCAAAGATACAAAATTCACACGTAAACTCTTGAAGAGATACATCTGGAAGAGCTTTCTTGATAATCTGAAGAGCAGCATGTCTAAGACGAAGGTGTCAATCAACCGTCGAGACAGTAGAGAGAGCAGTAGGTGGAACATCAAGAAGATACAACTACATTGGACAGCTGCCATCTACCAAGTAAATTATGTGTTTGTTGATCCTGCGCAACAAAGGAGGAGCGTGAGAAGGTTATAGAACAATCAAGAACCTGGGCCAAACGGCTAACAGAGGGAAGGTTAAAGGGGGATCCTGGAACATGAAGAGCTGAGGATAGAGAGAGGGTTGGAGTAAGAGTCATATGAGCAGCACCAAAAACCGGGGTGGTGTCACCATTGGCCACGGTGATAAACTTGGGGTAAACAAAATCCAAGTATTGAGGTGGTTGTTGTGGAGAGATGTGATGTGTGCCACCAGAGTCCACAATCCAGTGAGAGCTTCGTGAGAGACAAGATATACCTTCGTTGGAGATCGATGCCACAGAGCTAGAGGAGCGAGTAACCACCCCTTGTAACTGTTGGAGTTGAGCACGTAAAGCAGCGAATGTCATCACTGGTGGTGGAGGGAGAAGTTGTAGTAACAGATGCAGTAAGATGAGGAGGCAGGTCATGCTTGCGATAGCAAGTGGCCTCAAGGTGACCATCTCGGCCACAGTGAGAGCATTTAAGGAGCGTACGACCACCACGACCCCGTCCCCGACAATGGTGACCTCCACGAGCCGGTGGACCACGAGCAGAAAGAACAATAGTATAAACGGGCTGCTGGAGGCGAGTTGGAGTTAGATGTGTAGGAGCATCCGGGGGAGGAGTCACTTTCAGAAGCATCGAGCAAACGTCCGAGAGGGACGGAGTAACGGTAGAAGACATAATCTGAGCTCGAAAACTATAAAGATAAGGAGGAATACAAGTCATCATCATGGCAATTCCAACTGCTTCCTTTTGTGTCTGTTATGTAACCATATCCGTGGTGGGAGGTTGATGTTATATCCATGCCTCAATAAGAGTTTTTGCCCCGTGTAACAAAGGAGGTCAAGTCACCAGTAGCCCCAGGGTCAAGGGATTGAAGATCATTGATTATGTCGAAGTGTCGAACAAATGTTGAAGACTGTCCTTTCCAGAATAGAGGGAGTGAAGATCCTCCAACATGGCATGGGCCGTCTCGTGATACATGGTCATCTGATACGGCTCGGTGTCCAGGGAATTGAGAATCCAGGATTGTACACGACCATTATCGTGTATCCACTCCTTAGTAAGTGCAGTGGGAGGAGTCTGTGTCAGGTGATGAAGGTCTTTAGACTGCAGAACACGACGAACTGAGTGAACCCATTCAACAAAGATCTGTTTTCCATGAAGAGAGATGGTAGTGATCCAAAATTCATCACGAAGTTCAAGGGGAGCAGCAGCAACAACATGGCCAGGAAGGGAGGAAGCAGCAGCCGGATCCATGATAGCAAACAACACCTGGGGCCGGTTAGACAGTAAGGAGGCGGACTGAAGAACCAGCGACCCGACGAACAGCGAGAGCGGCGAACAGCAGAGAACAACAAGTCGCGCGGCTAGAAGAGACCGAGCAGCGGCCTGGACAAGAAGTCGCAAGGAGAGACACGCAACAGAGGCACAACGGACAACGCCCAAGCAACAGCGGATAGGCGACCAAGCAACCACGGACAAGAAGACTAGCGGTTAGACCGTGACAAGCGGCAAGAGAGACCGCAGCGAACCAGGGGCAGCGGACAAGCGGTCACGCAAGAGGAAAAGGTAGGCGAACAAGGGGCAGCGGTCAGACAGCGACAAGTGGCAAAAGAAGGCGAACAACCGAATAACTCCAGCGGTAAGAGCAAAGGCGACTTGGAACAAGCACGTCGCGATAGGAGAACTGCGATCACAACAAGCAAGTCGGGTGAGCAGAGAAGACTGAAGGCCTGAGATCAGCAACTTGAGGAAGAACAAACACTGAGGCAAGACCACCGACAAGAACAGCGGTTAGCATAACTTGCGAGCAAACCACGCGGCAAGAACAAACCGCAGAGAACAGCAAAGAAAGAGCAGACCGCGCGAACAACGAATCAATAAAGAAAACAGTGAGTAGCAAGGACTAGACCACAGCGAGTAAGAACTAGCCGCACGGTGCCAGGGCGTGGGACCCAGTAAAGAAGTCTATAAAGACAAGGTGAGACCTGAAAAATGAAGAAGATACCAGCTCGCCAAGAACCCTACAGATAGAAAAGGGGCTATCCGCTAGAGACAGGAGAGAAAGAGCCCGCAGGAGGGGTGCGTTAGAAAGATCTCTAACCGCCCAAAACAGAAGACTGCATGGTGTGATGCGGTTAGAAAAACGCTAATCGCCCAGAGGGATCGATGCCTCTGATACCATGTAGAAAACTGTGGAAATTTTATTAATGCCAAAAAATCTATTTTACAACAAGAGGGAATACATATATATATATATATATATATATATATATATATAGAGAGAGAGAGAGAGAGAGAGAGAGAAGAGAAATCTCAATCTAAGATGTGGGATTAATCTAAGAGAGCAATGGGCTACACTATGGGCCAAAGTAATGGGCCTATTTACATGGCTTCTTCTAAAACTTCTAACACAAACAAATGAGCATTAATGCAGCTATTTATCATGCTTGTGGTGATAATGAAATAAAAATGTCTCTGAATCAATTGATGGATTAGATATAGAGCATGATAAATAATGGAACTTAGAACAAGAGGATTCATAAACCCTAACCCCTAAGTAAATTTGGATAAGGCCAATGAGGATGATGATGCGTTGCAGATTGATGAGTGGAGGCTCTTGTTAAACAGGAAAAATGGATTGATGTCAACTTTCCATAAAAAGACAGATATTGTTTGAAGCAGGAAGAAGAAATGTGGCATTCAGAGAGACGTGAATATGATCTGGAGTGCTCTTTCAGATCTTAATGGCGGAACCCGCCGACTATTGAGGGCCGGACGGGATCTGAACATAGGTTTAATAATGGATTGCAACAGCAATGTGGAACTTACGAATCCGAAATCGGAACTCATTCGACAATCTTATTACGTACGCATTTGTTACGAGTAGTTTTGGAGATCCTTAGTGGTGAAGATGATGCGGAAGTCTACCTCGGCATCGGACATTACCTCCGACTCCGCCTCGATCATTGTCACTGGGTCGAACAATGCCTCCGCCGGCACGTCAGCCTCCGGCGACACGTCGGCCTCCGCCTCCGACTCGAACGTCGGCATCCACCTCTCGTGTCGACACATCCCCGACGCCTGCTGAGCCGGCGATAATTATCTACCGCCGGCCTTCGGCGGTGTTAACCTAGTCGCCGGTTCAGCCTCGCGTATGGGGTTCAGGGAATGGACCCGCCTACATTTAAAATCCAGATTAAACTAGGCAATTGTTATTAGCGCTCTTATTTTAAAAAATAGATAGGAATACTCTCAACTAAAAATATATACATTATTAAATAATGACCGTTGATTTCCTGCACGAGTCACCGGTCAGTATTTTGACTATCCGCACTCCCTTTTAGGATTTTTTTTGGAGGCTCTCAAAAAATTAAAAATCTAGCAGCACTCACTCGATGCCCTGTTCGCGAAACGGTCGCTGCTCTGGTGCGATTTCCTGTTTGCCATTGTTGAGATCTGCGCATTCCCGCCACTCGCCCCCACCGGACCACCAAACTCGGCTGAATTTCTCGTCGGCGCACCACCATCGAGAAGGCATGCCTACAACTTTTAGGTTTTATTTCCGTTCTAGGGAGATTTCTCTTCGTTTCTAGGGAGTATGGGGTTTCTATTAATACATGATATTTTTTTTCCTTCTCCCCGCCCTTCACTATTGTGGCATTGCCTTGGCTGAAGCCATTAGAGCTCTTGTACCACTGGACTGCTTTGTGCAAAGCTTGCGAAGGAATCGGCTCTTGGCACGGAGGTGACGGTTATGAACATGGGGGGTTAAATTGTCATTCGTTAACACCCATCTAAGAACTTCATCCACTTTTATATTCAAAAGAATGATGCTTGTTAGGTGATCCTTAACAAATGACGGTTTAACCCATGAATGCTAGTTGATCTCTCAACCAGAAATGATTTCTTTTGCTCAGAAACAGTTTTAGATTTCTTCTAGAAATGGTTTCATATGGTTTTTGGGAACAGTTTTAGATTTCTTCAAACGCATTCGCTTTAAAGTTTGAGTGAGCGGCGGGTGTGATTTCAATAAGGTTGTACGCTTCTAGTATTAGGCTCTATTTGTTTGGGCGTTTTGATGTTCCGTTTTGGGCAAACGCCGCCGGAAGGCGGTGTAAACAAATGAACCTCTGACGGCGTTTGCTCCGTTTCCACCCACCCGCCTTGAGAACGCCCCAAAAAGCTCCATTTGGAGCAGCCACCTCCTCCCTCCGTTTCGAACACTCCGTTTCCATCCGCCGGATCGATCCGCCACCGCCGAAACAAAATGAAGCGTTAGTGAAGGTGATTGTGGCTCAATTTGGCGCGGTGGTAGCGATCAGAAATTCATGGATTAAACAGCGTCTATATCACCTAAGAAATATCAAAGATACTATTTACTTAGGTGATTGTTAACTGCAACCTGTAATTGGCTAGTCGCACACCAAAATCTTCCAATTTTCCGCACTTTTTTCGAATACGTCTTGTACATGCAATTTCAGGAAACATGTTCAACACAAAAGTTGTAGATATCGACGAGATCTACAACTTTCGTGTTGAACACTTTTTTCTGAAATTGCATGTACAAGGCGTATTTTTGAAAAGGCGCAAAATCTATGCATGTTTCCAAAGTACGCTTTGTACATGCATTTTTAGGAACGTGATCAACACGAAAGTTGTAGATCTCGTCGATATCTACAACTTTCGTGTTGAACACTTTTCCTGATATTGCATGTACAAGGCGTATTTCGAAAAAGGCACGAAAAATTGAAAGATTTTTGGGATGCGACTAGCAAATTAACGGGTTGCAGTTAACAATCACCTTTAATTATCTATCTATATATTTACGCGCGCGCGCACATACACATGCCCAAAAGCTGAGTAATAGTGATTTTGCTGACAAATGTTGAATGTCATTGTTCATATATTTGAATGCTTTCACAAAAAAATTAATGTGATATATGTGTTTGTGGTGATATTATTTACAATTCTTTAAATTTTTATTTTTTAAAAAAATTGATTTGTGGATAATAATTATATTTGTGAATAATCATTTTGAAAAATAATGGTTCATAGATATCAAATAGTTACTGAAAATCTATTGTGTAGATGATGTGTGTTTTTAATTTACAAGAATGGTGAAAACAAGTATGATGAGTTTGGTGAAAAAAGATGAAATAAAAAAGTGTTATCTCACGGAAATAATAGATTTATGTCTGAGATAAGTGAGTTGTATCTGAGATAAAAGAGTTATATCTTAGATAATACTGTCTCTGAGTTAATGGATTTGTCATTTTCGAGATAATCGAGTTGTATCTCTGAGATTGTGAACTTGTCTCTGAAATAATCGAATTATATTTGTGATATTTGATATGTTCCCGGAATTTTGCACAAATCTGAATAACTTTTCATGTGTCGGCATCTCATGATTCAGGACACATCTGTGTCCGGGACTCGGACCCAAAAATTTGCCTAGTTGCTTGGACATATAGTCGCGAAAATATGCAGTTGAGAGATCTTCCTTGACGTGTCACATTTCGTTGGACATAGGCTACATTTGGCATGATGGTGACGGTTGTGAGCATTGGGGTTAAACTGTCATTCGTTAATGCTCACCTATGAAACTTCCGCTTTTATGTTCAAATGGATGAAGTTTCTTAGATAGCCGTTAATGAATGACGGTTTAACTCATGTGTTTACGACCTCCACCGTTGTGCCAAACGAAGTCAGTTACCTATACATCTACTAGGAGCCGTTTGGGAGGACTTATTTTCACCGGTCAAGCGGTCACGACCGCATGAACCAGAAATAATTAAAGTCTCCTTAGCAAAATATTAATCTTTTCGCGGTTCATGCAGCCGTGACCGCTGAACACCGACGTGACCATTCACTTTTATCTTCAAAACTAGTTTTCTTTTTTGTGAAAATAAGTCTATTAAGGGTCCCCCCCCCCCCTGAAAAAATATATGTTATATAATTTAAAACTTAATATTTTAGATCCATAGTCTTAAAGTAAATAGACCTACACATATAAAGTATTATAATTTTTTTCTAGCGTATTTTGAAAAAAGACTTACTATATAACATTTTTAGACAACGTGGCGACCAACTTCTAACACTTTTCCTAAAAATGTATATAGTAGGTCTTATGGAAACCCGCGAGCTAGCCCGGGTTCCGCCCGTTTTGAAGTTTTTAGGAAAAATGTTCTTTCTTACAACTTTCATGATATTTTTCTAACAATGATTTCTTTTCCAAAAATTAAATTAAATGAAAAAAAAATATAATACCCGGACAAAAGTATTATAATTTTTTTCTGATTCTATATGATATTTTAGAAAAGTGTTCCATGAGGACTTGATCAGTATGAGCTATTTTAAAAAATGGCCAGCTGATTTTTGTCTTCGAGTGATAGTGAAAAATCAATTGTGTTAATATATAATAATAGAGCTTTAAGATTGAATTTCTGATTATCAATTTGTGTGAGAAGATATTATTTATTAAAGGGTTCCAACCAAAACACATATTTCCAAAAACAATCATCGAATCTCTGCAATGATCAAATGTTTTGTTTTAAAGTCTCGGGTGGTAATTCTTAAATAATACTCTTTGACAAAATATTTATCTTTTTTGATTTACTTTTTCCGTTAGGGCCAAAGAAGATGGCATAACAATTAATTGGTGGACAGGGATGGCGGTCATGACAAGGTAATTTTCGCGGAGCCAGTTATTCTACAAAATGCTCCTGTTATGATATCATCGTTCGTGAACACAAGTTTGATAATTAAAGATATTGGCGAGAATTATTTTTCAATTTTATTAGACGTCACAAAAGAACAGATCGAGAAACTTCATTCATTTTATGTTTTTGATACTTCAAAACTAGTTTTCGAGAATTTTTTGGTGGTAGAGAGGAGAATCATGAGATTTTGAATGAAAATTCATTGTCATGCAAAAAAAGTAATGTTCATCCGTGGTGGACAAATTTTTGTCAGGAGTTATTACAAAAGATTATTGAAGGCTCATGAGAGAAAATCTTAAAGCAAAACGTTGGGGCTCTTAGCTGTGTAAAGAAATGAAATAGTACCTAGAATGTGTTTTGTTATTTTATTTTTTACAAAATAAATTTTGTTGCGAGATATCTCATATATGTGGGTCAACTATTTTTATATTATTATTGCGAATTATTTTATGCTGTGATAGATACGCAAGAGAAACTCAAGTCCGAATTACTTCTTTGCTCGTTGTTCTTCTTAAATAGATTCATAAATAAAAGGCAGTCCAGTGCAGAAAGATTTAAGTGATATTAGTGGAATTGATGAGCATTGATTGAAAAGAGGAAAAATATTTATATCCATTAGTTTATTTGCTAGTGAATTTAGTTTTGGTCGTATAGCAAGGATTGTGAAGAATCCCGAAATAGAATGAGAGATTCAAATGGTTTAGTTATATATATCGAAAGATATTTTGACAGTATTGAGAATAAAATAATCACAACAGGGGTAAAATATCATTTTTTCAATCCATTGGCAAATAATTTATGATGTTAAAAATTTATGTATTTAAGTTTTTCATTAGCGTGTATTTTTTCAATCAATTATAAATCATGCAAGATTTTCATTTTTGGTAATTATTTTCATATATGAAAATTCTTCCTAATAAAAAATCTGCTCCGTCCCTGTGCACACATGAACATGAGAGAGCAAAAAAGCTTTGTAATGAAAAATTAGAAGGACCCGACAAATGTATTATGATGACAAATGAAAATTCTTCCTAGCACACATATTGGAGGACATTTAACATTTAAGCTTCTTTGGGGGTGCAATTTAGGCTCTGTTTGGGGGACTTATTTTTACCGATCAAACGGTTACAACCGCAGGAACCGGACCTTCGGATCATAAAAAAAGATGGCAATTTTAATTTTTAATCAAAGAAATGTGATGAATTTAATGGCATCATCATATTTAAAATTAAGTATCAATTTTAGTATAAAATATAGTTGAATTTGCAATGAGTCTAGCAAAAAAAATACATTAGTTAAAATCTCAATTTGGTTTGAAGGAACTTGAAGAAAATATGTGCATTTTACTTCTAGTCTCAAATTAGATTATTAATTTCAATGTAAACAATAAGGAGGCTTTAAAATAATTTTCCATCAAAAAAAAATGATATCATCTCTGCGTCCGCTCCTTGGCTCGAACACAGCTGTGATCGTGACCACGTGTTCCTGGCGCAGCCGCGACCACCACCACAAACAAGGCCTACAAGGCGACACTAAGATCTGGTAGCATAGCGAAACTTCATGTCATGCATGCAAACACAAGCAAATGAATTGTGAAAACTCTTTGATAGAAAGCTCTTGTAGCCATAAGATTACAGTCCTTAAGCATGATAATTTGATTGCATAAACACAGGAGAGACTGCGGGAGAAAAAAACTAACTCCTGAAGTCGGAATCATTGCATCCGCCCTAAACCTAACCGATTATGGGTCAGGTGCCCAAAATTTATAATAAGCAGCCGAGATTAAGGCTCCGTTTGGGAGGACTTATTTTCATCGGTAAAATGGAGTTTGCAAGCTTATCCATAAGGTTAAAAATTGTTTGGATAAAATGAAGTTTTGACGCTGTTTTTTTTTATAATGAAATATAATATATTTTTTTTGAATTTTAAATACCGTTTAAAATTACATACACAAATTTTTATAATCAGAATCGCAAAAAAATCTAGACCTTAATTATGAGAGAAGAAATGGAAGATCCCGACAGGAGGAAAAAATTCATGCGGTCGTAACCGCTTGACCGGGAGGAGGAAGAAGATGAAAAGAAGCTAAGTCCGACCAAACAGCTCTCGTCGTAGGCTGCCGTCGAGCCTAAATGACTAGTGGAGGAGGAGATTTGCGAGGGGGAGGAACACTATATTGAACGATAATCTTTAATAGAAACAACACACACAACTTATTGCCCTCAACTACAGGATCCTTAACACACGCCCTGCCTAGCCTGTTTCTTATATGGTATATCATGTAAGAAACTATGCATCTAAAAATAAATTGGGTTATAGATCTAGCATCAGTATTAACTGCACAAAGACGCATGAGTTTCGAGATGTGGGACCATATTCTCACGAGAAAGGTTTATAATTGGAGGGGTCTAACATCAATATAAATGCACAAGGCTACATGAATTTTGTGATCTCGGACCATATCCTCTCAACAAAGTTAATTAAATAAAGGCAAGGAAGAGAAGAAATAGACAAAGGAAAATAGGAAGAAAAAGCTATGTGGCAGGTGAGAATGAGAAGAACAATTCAACTAAAAAGGACTAGACAAATCTCCGCAATTCCCTTGCCCAGTGTTATTTTGCCGAAATACTGCAATGGACATATCTTAGTCACGCTTATAAGATTGGCGGAACACCTTATCACCCAATCCTAAAGGGGTTATGAGCCTCTGATGCCCTAAACCGATACTTCGATGATTGGAACACAAGTTATTAGGATAATTTCAACTAGGGATGATCACAAATCGAATCGAATATCTCTTCAATCGAAGCCAAATGCGTCATAAAACGTAGAGGTTCGGATTCGGGTTTGTTTGAATATTTGAATTTAGATTCGTCATGAAATCCTCAATCCGAATTTGAGTTTGAACTTGGATTTGAATTCACTTCAAATGAAGGACCAAACCGACCGGGATCACCTTTAGATATAATATAGATATTGCTATTATTCGTGAACTATATGTGAATCATGTCAATAGAGAAAATATTATTCCGATTAGAATGTGATTTATCCGAATTTAAATTCGCATCCAGATTCGAATTCGAAAAAAACGAATCTTAATCCAATCTTCACAAATCGATTCCCGAATTATTCACAAACTATTTGATTTCTGAACAACGCTACTTCCAACTAACTGCTCTCACGACTCAAATCACTTGAGGGCAAATTTGCTTGTTGGCAAACACGGAATCATCACTACAAGTGTCTCAAAAAGAAGCAAATAAAGTAGAGTACGATGCGCCGAATCATCTAAAAAAGAAATAACTTAGTCCTCATCTCTTGTGTATCTATCAAACTATCCACTAATTATTTGCCAACTTAAGTAACCATTATCTGTAGAATATCTACATCTTCTACCAAACCTATGATTTCCCCTAATCTATCTGATAAATTTGTCAGCTGTCCAGTAAAAAGTTCAGGCTAACCTCCCATTGCACGTGGACTTCGTGACGGCCTCGTGCTTTACGATCAAACCGTTGCAGGCATTATCTTCCTTATTCCGTCCATTCATTTCGCTTGCATTTTGATTTCTTTGATCGGGGAGGGTGGCAGCAGAAGAGAACTTCTGGTTGGAAATGGCAGTGGCGAGAGCAATTGGCATGAGGCAGAACCCTTTGTTCTGGAGGTACTGCATGGCATTGGTGACATTGGACTCCATTAGTTTAACCACCTCTTGCTCAAAGGCTAGGTTTTCCTCACTGTCTAATAGATCTACCACTTGGCTAATTGATGATAGATTCAAGCTTCCAGTATCCTGCATAAACAAAAAATATATATATTAGTAGTTTTGAAGGAATGAGATGTGTCGAAGGAAAATTATTTTTTTTACATTTGAAGTTTTAACTATAAAGCAGGCACGCGATGAAACTATAATTTAACTTTAAACAAGATACATAGAAATCGCCAAGATTCTGAGAACCGGATCGAATATTAAACCGGAAGAATAAAAAGTTTCAAGATTAGACCGATTCTACCGCGGATGAACCGCTATATTATACTGTACATATATGCACACATCTTTACAATATTAAAAAGGAAAAGTTTCCTTTGTTGAAACATTCAAAAGTATCAAATATAACCTTATTGTTTTCATCTAATGACTTAACATATATTATAATTTATTTTAAAAATATAGAATATAATTCTCATTTAACTAATTAAACCTTATTCTCATATTAAAAGTAATGATGAAAATTCATAAAATTGGAAAAAAAAAATTTAGTTGAGCTTTTATACCTCCTATATGGTAGGCTATCATTGTGCATGTCAACTTTATTAAAGTTGATTTGGAAAGTAATGAAGGAAACCAATTAATTTAATTTATAAAGTAATAATGAAAAATTAATAATATATGAATAACGATGAGATTTTAAAAAAAATATTGACAATTATTGCATAATTATTTTCTGCATTAATTAATTAATCACCTGTTCATTTTACTGCATTAATTAATTGATAAAGGTAAAACCCAGTGCCATGTCGAGGTACAATCACAGTCGGGGTACTGTCACGATTGGCCGAAGGGGCGGAGCCCCGTGTCTGTCACTCGTGTGTGTGTGCATATATATAAGAAAATAATAAATCATATATGAAACATAATTTAGACTGCCATAATAATTTCTTTAACTACAAATATTTTAATATTGTTGTAATGAGATTCAAACGAGTAAATGACACATTACACAATAAATCTTATTTCATCATGCAAGTCCATTAAGTTGGCTCAAAAATCACTCAAACAATGAGATCAAACTATATATCAAATTGATATCTTATAGAACCAAACAATCTAACATAGAACAAAAACCAGGATCGAAAATTAGAATCAATGCAATATATATATATATATATATATATATATATATATATATAATGAGCTTAAAAAGTATATATATTTGCGTGCATATAATATAAATATAAGATATAATCAAAGATATGTATAGAAATTCAGTAGTAACAAGGGTGACGACATCTCGAGTATTAATAAAGAAATTTCGTATCACTGTTGGCTTACATCAAGGGTCAACTCTAACCCTCTATCTCTCTAACCTTATTTTAGATGAGCTCTCTAGAAATATCCAACAAGTAATACCTTGGGGTTTACTGTCTGCGGATGATATTGTTTTAGTCGATATAATGCGTGAGGGTGTAAACGTGAAATTTGAATCTTGGTGAGACACTTTAGAAAAAAACTTTTAGGTTGAGCAGAGCAAAGACAGAGTATATGAAGCTTAAATTTAGTTGTGCAAGAAGGTCGGGTTATTCTATTATTAAATTGGGCGATCAAGATATTTAACGCAATGCGTGCATTAAATATTTGGGATTGATAGTTCAAATAGATGGTGTAGATAAAGATGCGATACATAGAATCCAAGCTGGTAGGTTGAGGTGGAGAGGAGCGTTAAGGAGCTTATGTGATTGTAAAGTACCACTAAAACTTAAAGACAAGTTTTTCCGTACTACAATTAGACCAACGATGCTCTACAGTTCTGATTGTTGGGCGGAGAATCATGTACATGAGAAAAAATGGGAGTTAAGGAGATGAGAATACTTAGGTAGATGTGGACACGCGAGACTGGATAAAATTAGGAATGAATATACCATATGTTGTTAAAGGCACACCTCAAGCGCGTTTAAGGCTCAAGACTCACCAGACTAAGAGGTTTGCACATCTGCGTGCCTTATTTGCGCCATTAGAACATAAAAGGCGTGTCTAGGTGAGATTTTTGCTGTAATTTTTTTTCAAAAACAAAGAAAAAAATAACACAAGAACTCAATAATTTTTGATTGATTTGGTATTTGGGAAAGATAATTGTGCATTGAGACTTAGTAACGGCGCGGCACGATGGACGCACGTTTATTCCCACAGGAGGCGGTGATCGCTACCCAGACGGGCGATCAGAGCCCGTAGTCGCGTCCGGATGATCGTCTTGAGTCTCTTTTGTATTTTATGTTTTTTTGTTTTAAGATGTATTTAACCCCCGATCGGCCCAAACAATCTTAGCCATTCGATCGGGGTGATTTTATTTCTAATGTTCTGTGCAGTGATGGGTGATTTTCACTTGCGGTTTTCACTTAGGGTTATTGATGTATGAGTAGGCTAGTGGTGCTCGGAAGCTAGAACTCTACGTGCACGTGTGAGGGGATATGCGAATGCAATGTTACATGAAATGAAACAGTCGGATAGCAACGACAATTAATTGAAGCAATGAGAATTAACAACACCACGCAGTTAATCAAAATAAAGAAACAATTAATTAATTTTAGCGATTTGACAAAAAAATCCTCCGCGCGGAGGGCCTAAGCAAGCGGCGGCGATTAATTCCACAAACAATTATTAACGTAAAAGTACAACAACTACCAAACGATGGTCACAACACAAATATAGATAAACAACCAAGTGCAAATGTCAAATACAAAAGACAATACCACGAGATACTCACGATGCAGTGGGCTGATCCGAGGTGGTGGAGAATTTGAGGGACCGGATGCAAACGGGTGATCGGAGGTGGAACCGGTGGCGAGACGATGGTGACGGTGGCTGCTCTCGGTGGAAGGTGGTGGTAACGGAAGGTAAAATGGCGGATCCGGACACGAATGAGTAGATCCGGACCGGGGGTGAGTAGATCCGATATTTATGAGCGGATCCAGGCAAAAATGGAAGGTTTGTGCGGTGGAGATAACGGATCGGAGGGTGGTAGCACTAGATCAAAATAGATCTAGGGTTTTCAGGATGGTGGGAAGTGGATCCGCGGAGAGAATGAGGCTGCGGGATTGGTATAGGGCCGGCGGATGAACAGTGTCGGCGGATGAACAGTGACGGCGGATGAACAGTGTCGTCGGATGAACAGTAACGGAGGATGAACAGTGTCGCCGAACAGTGCCCGTTAACAATGTCGTTGAACAGTACCCGTGAACAGTAATTGTGGACAGTAATCATCAGTGGGGATTGGGATTTGGGGGTTGTAGGGGATGCGGATGAGGGTTTCGGAGGGGGAAGGAGAAGACTATGGATGGGTATTACCTTGGGGATGAAGAAAACCACCTAGAAGTTGTCACCTAGGGCTCCACGGCGTCGGCACCCGGGAAGGATCGCAGGAATCCGAAAATGAACTCTCCAAATTCTGTCATCGCCTCAAATCAGCCCCCTAGCATCTTATTTATAAGAAAACATAAACTAGGGCATCCCCATCAACGGCTATGATTGGCCGGTGGGTTGGCCCTTAAAATACATCAAAATAAACTCAAAAAATATAAAGTAATATAGCGTTTTGACTCGCGGCGACACTCCGGACGCAATCGCGGAGCCCGATCGTCGATCCGGGCACGACATATATGGAAAGTTGTCAAATCAGTCCCGAACGGGCCCAAAACGCGGTCTCGTCTCTGCTCCGCATCAATCTCCCCGGCTTGAAAGAATTCATCTCCCGATGAATTGGGATCAAAATTCTCTCGCTGCATGCCGGGTACAACTCGAAGAAGTCCACCAGAGGTCGCCCAAGTGTCGTCGCTGGAAAGTGTCCGCACCAATCAACTCCCCCTGACTGAAAAGATGTCATCTCTGGTGAATAAAGACGGACGTGTTGAAGTCAAAGTACAGGGGCGAATCGATCAAGCTCTGCTGCAAGTACCCAAGAGTCACCAACATCTGTAGTGGGAATGCACTGGTGGAGTCTGGTCTCCGTAAAGCTCTCAACGCTCAACTCACGAGTGGTGGATCCCGGTGCTATCGGTGGTGCCTGCGGTGAAACCAAAGAAGACGAGTCCCCAGGTGGGTGGAGCTCAACAATGGGTGAGGATGTATGAGGGTGATATGGTAACGATAGTGGGGGTGGGGGTGGTTGGGCATCTCCACTGCTCGGGTCCACATACTCATGAAGTTCATAGTATGGAGTCAGATCTTCAACATTAAACGCATGGTGAATTCCCATACTGGCCGGGATGTCAAGTCGGTAGGCGTTGGTCCCAATACGACTAATAATGGAGTACGGACCCAATCGTCTCGCGCTTGACTTCTTGGCAGGCCCCGAAGGGAGCCTCTCAGGGCGGACTCGCACCATTACCTTCTCGCTTACATTAAATATTTGCTCTCGTCTTCGCTTAACTGCAAGGGTTTTGTAATTTTCATTGCTTGTTAATATAGGTCGGCGGATCGACTCATGCAAATCACGCAAATGTTGTGCAAATGACTCAGCAGACTCATGCAGGTAATGCAAATGATGCAAAGACAACACGACAGACACGGTACACTCCTTATAGGAAAATCTAATAATTCCTGAGATGTCTCTCAAATGTGGTGGCCTATCAGGAAGTTCTTTCGGTGGAGTGTAGACAAACTCATCCTGTGTGTGACGAGCGCTCATATGACCGTGAGAGACAACTGTACTCAAATACGGGCTCGTAAAGAGCCAAATGTGTCTCGGGAAACGTAGCGTATCAGGGGGGTCCCCAGGAGGTGTGTAAGAAAAGTCATCACGAAGGAGACGACCACCTGAGTGAAAATCGTGTGCACCGACTAGAAGTCGTGACTCTAAAATATGGTGAGCGTCCCAGACAAGAAAGAACTCATCGGGTGGCTCAGCGGGTGGCGTGTCCCAAAACTCATTCAGAGTGTGAGGCGTCACAAGGTAGGTCCTCACAATATGAGTATACTCAAGTGGACTCAAGGTAGGCCCTACATATGTCATGCTCCACTCAAGGTCCCTTCTCTGGGACAAGGCCAGAGATTATAATGAAAGAGGCGTCACACCTGAAGTGGCTCACCCGAATCTCAACCTCACTAAGATGTAGGATCATCGGGAGGCTCAACAAGGGGCTCGTCATAGGGCTCGTCGCTAAGGTCAAGGTCCTCCCAATGAGTACCATCGAAAGGGGTAGTGCCCCTGTTCATGGATGACATAGCCACTATGAGATCAACACCAAACTCTGAGCTCTTGGTCGTAACGTGACTCAGGGTAATGTCAAGGGAAAAGTGGCATAGACCTACGCTCAAGACTGGGTCTGCGGGTGCGGTGTCAGGACATGAGTCTAGGGTATGAGTGTCAATCAATCCCGGACATGCCAAAAGTGGAGGTGTGGGTGAGAGGCACAACACTACAGACTCAATAGGTCGCTCAAGCTCACCCTCCGTCGGGATCACAAGAGACGATTCAGAAATAAGAGATAGGTCACTCACGGGACTAAGCATCTCGCTGGGGTGAGAGTAATCCGTATCAGGTATCACTCCCGTCGTGGGTGACAGAACAGTGGTCGGCATCGTAGTAACCTCAGTATTAGAAGGGCTCGCACTGTGGAGGTCAAGGTGAGGGTCTAACCGACCAGCTCTGGCGGATCTCAAAAACTGTTCGTAATGAAGGGCAAGTTGACACGTTTGCTCGAGGGACTTCGAGCTATGATAAGCCACCTTAGTACGAATGTCAGATCGAAGCCCAGATCTAAATCTGCAAGTGGTCATAGCTGGGTCCTCTCGGATGTCGTTCCTCACAACTAACTCATCAAAGCAATCAATGTACTCAGCGACAGACATAGATCCTTGCTGAAGGGAAAATAATTGGTCGAGCAAGCGACTCCGATACAATAAAGGCAGATACCTCTGACACAATATACGTTTCATGTCCCTCCAACTAGTGATGCGACGAAAACGGTCTCGCTCGCGGGTCCTCTCAACGCTAGCCCAATATGCTCTCGCCTGATCTAAAAGTCTAAGTTTTGCAAACTTAACGCGACGCTCGCCGAATAACTCAAAATGATCAAGATAGTACTCAACATCCACGAGCCAATAACTGAAAGACTCAGGACTCGATGAGCTGTCAAAGGAAGGGGAAACTGTACGAAACTGACTCTCAAGATCTCTCTCAAAGTGAGGATTCTCAAAATAATCATCCTTAAGGTAATCAGGTCGCGTCGAAGGATCAACACGATCCGCTCCCGTGCAAGGATATGAACGACGACAATCATCATACTGATCGCCTCTGGCATAGTGAGGTTGTGTTGGTGGGTTGACACAATCTCGGAAAGTGGTGTGCCGCAGACGATAATAGTCATCGTGATAACGTGAGGATTTCTCTGAAGTCGCTCTATGAGATTGGGTATAGGCGGATTCAGAATCTCTCAAGAGAGGAGAGGAACGACGCCGATAATTAGTCATGGATGAACCTAAAGACTCTATATGACCTACCACTACAAAGCATGCAAATGGCCAAACCTGGCTCTGATACCAAAATGATGTAGGGGTAGGCTAGTGGTGCTCGGAAGCTAGGTCTCTACGTGCACGTGTGAGGGGATATGCGAATGCAATGCTACATGCAATGAAACAGTCGGATAGCAACGACAATTAATTGAAGCAATGAGAATTAACAACACCACGCAGTTAATCAAAATAAAGAAGAAATTAAATAATTTAAGCGATCTGGCAACGGCTTCCTCCGCGCGGAGGGCCTAAGCAAGCACAAATATATACAAACAACCAAGTGCAAATGTCAAATACAAAACACAATACCACGAGATACTCACGATGCAGTGGGCTGATCCGAGGTGGTGAAGAATTTGAGGGACCGGATGCAAACGGGCGATCGGAGGTGGAACCGGTGGCGAGACGACGTGACGGTGGCTGCCCTCGGTGGAAAGTGGTGGAGGTTTGCGCTTGACGAACTTTGACGGGCGACGGTCGCAAGCATGTAAGTTTAACGGTGGTGACGGATCATTACTCAGATCGATAAGGAGGAGTTGCGGAACTTGTTCCTTCACTTCAGATATGAGTCACAGTGTATGATAGAGAGTTCCGGTTGGCGAGGTATGTTGGGTACTTTGCGGCTTCCGGGTGAGCAGAAGATCTTTTGGGGAGAGGGACTCCGATATTTGCATTCAAGGAGCGTTTGCGGATCTAGACGGGCAAAAATGGTCGTTCAAAAGAGATCTCGCTTCGCCCTGAAGTGCTGGAGGCACAACCACCCAGACATGGAAAGAGACCATGGGGGCCAAACGGATCGAGAGTCCATCTTTACCACTACTTCCTCTTCTAGGTGGTAGCAGGGGAACTATAGATCAAAATCAGATCGACAGCAGTACCAGTATTCCCGCTCATATGTTTTAGTCGAGGTCCTCCTTGAGGCGTGGAGCCGAGGGCTCCCTTAATTGGCAACTGGGGGATTTAGGAGGCATTGCTGGCATGCCTGACTTCAATCTAGAAGAGAGACTAATGGTGGGAGGGTGAGGCTGAGTCTGTATGTCTGATTGTCGATTCATGGCAGCAGGTCGCCGGCGAATCTACGACTTGTTGTGTATGTCCTCGTACTGGGCATGGGTTGGCTGACGGCATACAATGCACACATTGATTGCAGGATGAAGGAGATCGTGCAGATGTGACCAGATGACATTAATGTCTAGATATAGATCAAAATAGATCTAGACGGTGGGACATGTCAGTGAACAGATGAACAGTGCCGGCGGATGAACAGTAACAGAGGATGAACAGTGTCGACAGACAGTGCCCGTTACCAATGTCGGTGAACAGTAATCGTGAACAGTAATCATCGGTGGGTATTGGGATTTGGGGGTTGTAGGGGATGCGGATGAGGGTTTCGGAGGGGGAAGGAGAAGACTATGGATGGGTATTACAATGGGGATGAAGAAAACCACCTAGGAGTCGTCACCTAGGGCTCCACGGCGTCGGCACCGGGGAAGGATTGCAGGAATCCGAAAATGAACTCTCCAAATTCTGACATCGCCCCAAATCAGCCCCCTATCATCCTATTTATAAGAAAACATAAACAAGGGCATCCTCATCAACGACTATGATTGGTCGGTGGGTTAGCCCTTAAAATACATCAAAATAAACTCAAAAAATATAAAGTAATATAGCGTTTTGACTCGCGGCGACGCTCCGGACGCAATCGCGGAGCCCGATCGTCGATCCGGGCACGCCATATATGGAAAGTTGCCAAATCAGTCCCGAACGGGCCCAAAACGCGTCCTCGTCTCTGCTCCGCATCAGTTATATAACCCGACGGTGGGGAGGAATGGAGGCATCGTGGGTTTCGCATTTTGTAACCGCCGGTCATTTTCTCCAGGAGCGATTCCTGGATCTTCTCTCGCTGGTGCGACGCCGGCGTCTCGCCCCTCCCGCCTCTGCCTCTCTCTCTGGTAAGCCCCCCCTTTCTCCTTCTTTCCCGTCCAGCCCGCCATCTTTCCTAGCCGCTACAGCAACCCCAATCCACGCCATTCTCCTCCCCATTGACCGTCCCTCAGCCCGCCTCTTTGTTTGCAACGGCTTCCCCATCATCGATCTGCCCGATCTAACCATCCGTCTCACTCTTCCATCATTGCTCAACTCCGTTGACCCCTTCTTTTCCCGTTCAGCCTGTCAGACTCAGCCGCTGGCCTATTTCCTCCCTCCTCTTCTTATCTCCTCACTCCCCAACGATTCCACACTACCCAAACCTCCTACCAGTCCCTTTCACCATCCACGGTCAGCCATTGTTCAATCACCACCCGCTCCAGCAACCGTCTACTCCATTCTCCTCCCTCTTCCGTCGGGGAACCACTTCAAATTGTCATTCCAGCAACCCTCGAAGCCCCTCCCCACCGTCATTGTCGCCGCCTGCACGTGCGAACTGTGGTATATGATTTTTATCTTTTTTGGTTGTTTATTTGGCACCTGTAATGTGTAGCGGTTGTTTGTTTCATTGTTATTAGTATATTTCGTCATATGATTTGCAAGGTTTTTTTGCGCATGCTTAAAATTATTAGCGCCTCGTTGGAATTGCGAACATCGCTTGCTTAATTAAATCAAAGATTTGCCTTTGATTGCGCACCTGCTACCTTCGTATAATAATTAATTACACGTTGTAATTTTAGTGGACCGCTTGTGCACTTGTCTTACACTACATCGTATTTAGGATTGCATTTAGAAAGTTCTCCTGAGTCGATCGACCTACCACTGCATCACTTAGGCTCCGTTTGGCGCAACGATGCAACTGCAACGCATCGCTATTTTTAGAAAATCCGCGCCAAACGAGAATTTAGATTGAGTTGTGGGAAAATAGATTTTGAAAAAAAATGATTTCAGCCGATTTTCCCACCGTGGGTGACAAACCGCGATAACGGCAAAGAAATCACGCCGCACGCTCATTGCGCCTTTCCGCCTTTCGCTTGCGGCGGAGAAACCCCCAAATCGCACACCTCTTTCCAGGTAACTTCTCCCCCCTCCCCCCGCCAACTATTCATCCTCCGTTTTCGTATAGATCCTAATTCGTCAAGTTTTTAGGCAATCTTCAAGCCTGCTGACATACTCATTATCTCTTCTTCTACAGCATATTTCGAACATGGTAATCCTCCGTTATCTGCTTCTTCTAACATCGATTTACTCATTTCTTAATATAAACAGCAATATCCTGGTACTAAACATCCTATTACAAACTATGTCTTGGTTTATCATCCCAATCCTGTCATGAAGGCCTTTACTGCCGCTTTATCTTCACTTACTATATTGAAAGACCATTTGCATAGTCATGGCGCATCTCCTAATTCGAAGACGGCAATGCTGGAAGAGATGACTACCCTGCAAGCTCGACACGTGGGATCTCGTGCATCTGCTCTGACTTCAAAGACAGTTGGGCATAGATGAGCTTTAATCGTGAAATACGTACCTCACGGTTTTATGGAAAAGTTCAAGGCACACCATGTGGCTAAGGGCTACACACAAACATATGGTTTGACTATTTAGCATGGTTAAATTCCGTCAGTATCTTGATCTTTGCAGCAGTTATCAAAAGATGGTCCCTCCACCAACTTAATATCAAGAAAGCTCTCTTATATGAGGACATACTAGAAATTAGTTACATGGAACAACCTCTAGGGTTTGAGTTTTCTAGGAAAGTATGCAAACTTAACAAATTTATTTGCAGATTGAAATAGACTGCACGTATTTGGTTTGAAAAATTCTCATATATTCTGATCCAGTTTGGCTTCGTACGCTCACACTATTTTAATTTAGGTAGCGTTTGGTTCAGTTGTTAGGTTGTGGTGCGGTTTGGCCGCACCATGATTTTGGTAATAAGCAGAGTTTGGTGCAGCTTTTTCCAAAACTCAATTTATTTAATTCCGCCGTTTCTTCCCGTTCTACATCCGCGAGAAAAATCTGCTTTTGGCGTGCTTCTGGCGGAAGGCGGAAGCCATGCGGAAAGCGAAAGTCGTGCGGAAGTGTCTATCCGACCCGCCATCCCTAGGGTTTTGGTTTCCTTTCTCTCCCGACTCGCCATCGCTAGAGTTCGCCACTCCTTTTCCCTGCAGGCTGGCCGCTTCTTGTCTCTGTAGGCTCGTCACTCCTTGTCGCTGAAGGATATTTGCTAGGGTTCGACTTCTCTTGGCTGCCATTTTTTGTGATATTTGCATCCAAACGAGTTCGTCGTCACCGCAAGGTTCTACTTCTGATTTTGATTACTAATATTTGTAGTCGCTTTTGATATTCGCTAAGGTTCTACTTCTCTCGGCTGCTATCCTTCTTCCTCTTATTTCACCTGCCACCGCAGGTGTTTCACACTTCTTAGAACAGAGATTTATGTTTCACAGTTCTCAGAACAGTGATTTTGATTCACTGAAACTTGTAGTTTTTACATTTTTAATGATTTGAACTTGGCATTGGCATGAACCCAATTGAAATTTCTGGCTATAAGCAAATATCACTATAATTATGATTTTGTGTTTTCAAATTAAGTTCACCCACAACTGTGTTTTGTTCCCAAAGAGTTTTTTTTAACAAAACTCCGTTTTCAGAAACAGTACTTTTCTCAAACTCCATTTTCAATCAATAACTTTCCATCAGCAACAACCCAACCAAACAGAGTCTTAGTGTTTGTAAAATTTTTCACAATTGGCATTGTCATTCTGATATAGTATATGTTGATTATATCATACTTTTTGAAATACAAAGGAACAACTTACAAAGTATGTTGTGACCAAGGATCTAGGCAAACTCCGCTACTTTCTGGGTATGGAAGTAGCAGACAGTAAATCTTGTTTTTTAAGTCAAAGGAAGTATGTCTTAGATTTTTTCGAGAAAACAAGATAACTAAGGGCAAAACATACAGTATCCCTTATGGATCAAACCAACAACTTGTGGAAAATGATTCTGAAAAACTCATTGACATAAAAAAGTATAAGAGACTGGTGGGTAAGTTAATACCTAATGGTTACTCGGTCGGATATATCATTTATTGTTGGAGTGATCAGTGAGTGTATGGATACAACTTGAAAATATCATTGGGATGTTATCATAAAAATAAAGGGTCTCCGGGTAAAAGACTACAAAAAATGGTCACGTTGATATTTCTGGATACTCTGATGTTGATTGTATCAGTTGTCGACTCTGTGAGAAATCTCGTTGCATGGTGCAGCAAAAAGTCAAATGTTGTTGTCAAGCTGAGTGCTGAAGAGAATACAACTGAACGGCCCAAGGAAATTATGAACTACTCTAGGTCAAGTCTCTTCTAGAGGAGTGTAGGCATTATAGTTGCGTTGTCATTCCTCTATACAATGAGGATTGTGTTGTTACATTCATCGCCAATACTGTAATATTTTATGAATGCATAAAACAGATTGAAGTTTATTTTCATTTCATCAAAGATACGGTTCTTTCCAAAAAGATCCTCACTTCCTACTCAAGTCAAAATATCAGGTTGCCGACTTCTCACCAGAGCTCTCAATGGGAGAAGAATTCAACACTTGTGTAAGACGCTGGCATAATTGATATATAGCTCCATTTTGAGGAGTGTCAAATACCAAAGGGAAAATCTCATCTTTGTTTCCCATGTCCCTCTTTCCTTTCCCTAGTCCTACATCTTCCTAAGGAAAATTGTTGGAACCTTTTACTAGTATATATACATGTGTATTGTATCACTTGTGCCTAGGGAAATATAAAGATTGTCTCTACAATATGCATGATTGATTTACAGAAGAGATTCCAAAAACTGACAGCACAAGTTTAACCCATATACTGTAATTCTGGCATTTATAAAATGTCTATACTTTCTAAATCAAATGGAATTTTAGGGAAAAGTAAATGATAAAAAAGATCATCAAGCCACTAATTGACATGCCTATCTACATTCTGTGAGAGTTACAAAGAGGGCACTTTCAATCAGAAGAACTCCTAAAGGAGCTACAGAAGCCCTTGTAAATGACCTCCGAGGTGAGTTAGAATTGTTTTGTCATTAGCTTTATCAAATCCTAACCAATTTAAAAACTAAATAGTAAAGGGACAATACCTCTGCCTGGACATCTGTGATCAAAGGTACAACAGCACCAGCTGAGCCAAGCCTGCTCATGCTTAGGACCTGGAATTTTAATAATCCAAGAAAGGACATCAGCATTCAGGAACATATAAGTAAACAATTAAGATCAAAATAACAGATATTCATGAATCATACCTTGACTTGTAGCTGAAGGAATTTCACATAGTCGATAATCTCATCAAGCATTGATGCCTTGTCAGTCTGCAAAATGTAAGGAATTTGAGTATAAACATATCCCAAGCTAAAAAGAATAAATAAGATATATTCTTCCTTGCATGAATTAGATGTAAATTAACCAGGTTGAGAGGACAAATTTTTGTAATCAATAGACCAACCTATTACCAAAAGCATTGACACTCATAAAAAAAAGTATACATGAGCACACAAACTCACAAAGCATCTCTCTACAATAACAGCATGTCAATTAAAAAAGAAGTAAATAGTACTTGAACAAGCAAGAAGAAAAACAGCACTAGTTAAAATAGAAGACATTTACATAAGGTCTGAAGCACTCCCTCTTTTCAAGTTTGATGTAGGGTAGGTTAACGGGTGCGCAAAACCTAGGACTCTAGGCGTAAATGCAAAGGTGATTCTCTAGTATGACCCTAAATGCAATGCAGCCGTCAGTTACGGTAACAAATAAATTTGAGCAATGAAATTTTCTAACACCACACAAATATTTAAAATTGAAAACAATTATTTAATTTGGCAATTTTATTACGGCTTTCCTCCGCTCGGAGGACCAAAGCAAAGTGCGCGACGAATAACTCCAGCAAATTAATAGCGTATCGAAACAACTTTCCACTAGCAAGAATCACAACATATATATTAATTCACCAATGAAAATGTCAAATCAAATAAGCAAAAACCACAAGAAACACACAAAGTAGTGGGCTGAACCAAGACACTGAAGAATTTGAGTCTGGATGTGCAGATTGGCGTTCGGAGATGGAACCAGCGGCATGAATATGAAGGCGGTGGCTGTCCTCGACGGTAAATGATGAGATCGGGTGAGAAATGGGTAGATCCGGTCACGTACAAGTAGATCCGGACCGGGGGAAGGGTAGATCCGATGTGTAGGAACGGATCCAGGCTAAAATGGCAATATGAGTGGAGGGAAACGACGGACCGGGGCTGAAATTCTCAGATCTAGATTGATCTTGAGAATAGGGGTTGTTTGGTAGTGGAACCACGGAAGGGGATGAGGGTGTTGTTGGCTAGGGCTAATGGAGATTTGGATGGCTGTGCGGCAAGAGAGGAGGGCACGGCTGGTGGTTGGAGTGTTGTAGGAGGGCGGCGTTCCTGTAGCAAGGAGGAAGGGCGGGGGTATGGGGGGATGGCGGGCTGGCGGCGGGTGGTTGTCGGCCTGAGGGAAAAAAGCCAGCCGGCTGTGTTTGGGCGCAGGTTTGGAGGGGCTGCAGCGGTGGGAATGGAGGTTTGAAGGGTGGAAAACGAAGGCAAGGGTAGGAGGTACCTTGGGAGGAAGAACGAGCACCTAGGAGTCGTCACCTAGGGTTCCACGGCGTTGGCAGCGGGCAGGGATCGTTGGAATCGGGAAATGAATTCTCCAAATTCTGCAGTGCCCTCATTTCAGCCCCTACACATCTATTTATAAGAAAGAACAACTAGGGCATCCACATCAACGTCAATGATTGGACGGTGGGGTCGGTCACAAAATACATGAAAATAAAACCAAAAAAATAAACTAATATGTTTTTGACTAGCGGCGACGTGCCGGACGCAACCGCGGAGTCGGATCGGCGATCTGATCAAGCCTTCCAGTGTGAATAAATGAACGTGGGTCCCGCCTTGCGGTGAACCCTTCCAGGTGCACGATTTGATGGATCCTCATCAAAGCCTATGGAGGTGACAGACGTTTATTTTGAGGGCTGTGCATGTGAAAAAACTCAACTTGGAAGGAGGTATGATAATTTCAGGTATTCAGGAATCTTTAAGTATGACTGAGGATAACCCCATACATTTCATGGATTACACCATGCATATGAAGGCTTAAATAGCCAAAATCAGAACTCAGTCGACAAGATATCACTCATTTGCAACTAGTGGTTCCCCCAATCTTCCAATACTTTTCATCATCCACATTTATTTTAAAAAACAGTTGCTTTTTAGTTATCAATGAAATTTTTAAATATGGAAGCAAAGGTTTACTCCACCTTCATCATCATACATAATAGTCCACCTTCTTGATTATACATGAATTTTTGTTGGTCATCAACAACCTAATTTCTTGATGACAAGATAGTCATGGTTCAATCAAACTCAGAGAGTTGACAATTAGGACTCTCAGTTTTATTCCTTACCAAAAGTCTGGCAAAAAACACTTTGAAAAGAACTTGATTTTTCCATCCAGCGGAATCTTTTCTGATAGAAAATGGTTGGGATATGAAGAAAACATGTTTCATTCATGTGTAGTTACATAAACTTAATTCAAGGCTTAAACTTCTACCTACTGATACAAAAACTAGTTGATAATGAATAGACAATTACGAAAATTACAAAGTGTTAAGATTGAAACAAACCCATGGGGCGTATATGGACTATCATATAAGCCCCATGCTAAATATAATATAGCTAAGAGCTTTACTAACTTCTAAGAAAAGGAGATATTGGTGATGATTTCTCTCACTAGTGATAGGGATCCATCAGATCGTGCACCAGGTGAGATTCGCCACAAGGCGGGACCCACGTTCGTGTATTCACGCGGGAAGGCTTGATCGGATCGCCTATCCGACTCTACGGATGTGTCCGGATGCGCGATGCGAGTCAAAATCATATGTTACTTTATGTTTTTTGGTTTATTTTATTGTATTTTGAGTGGACCCACCTCGCCGTGGTCGGCCCCTATGAGGGCCGCCCACCCACGGGCGGCCTATCTGCGGCCGGCCGCCCCTCCCGGCCACCCTCCGTGTCGAGGAGTTGCGGCCGTCTGCCTACACCGGCGCCGTCGGGCAGCCATTCTTCATGAGCGGGCCTACCCTCGACCCAGGGGCAAGGTTGCCATTTCCCAAAAGTGGCGTTCCACGTGATCATTTTCGAGTAATTTTTTTGGCCGGTTCGTTAGTTAATAGGCAAAATTACAGGACCGTCATTGTTAAAATCTATAAATAGGCCCAATTCTATTTCAAAATGGTCTTTTTTCTGGTTCACTCTGTTTCACCCCCCCCCCCCCCCCCCGTCTCTCCCCCTTTTCTCGGCAGGATGTACGTTCAATACTACTATCGCAAAGAAGGCGAAGGCATCCAAGTCAAGACGTGGTTCGCGAGAACGCAAGTCGAGAAGGAGACGTGTGAAGCCGCCCCCACCGTCACGTCAAGACAATACAATCCGAAGGAAGCGCGCGCATTTTAGGCGAACAATCATTGGAAGATCGCCAAAACAACACGTCGGCCGGTGGCACCCGTCATTCATTCTTCACCCCTCTCTCAAGCTGGAACGAGGCGCGGCGTATCGTCCTCACTTTCCTCCCAGAAGCTCTGTAAAAACGCTCATATAGTGGAAGTTAGGTCAACATTGTACTGGCCGCGTGATTTTCACCCAGATTGCAGTTTTCCACGTCATCAAGTCTTCATCCCAGTATCTAGTTAATCTTTGACTGTTGGCACGCTCGGCCGCTCACGAGCAAAGACGGTTGAGTAGGCCCGGTCTAACAAGAGCGTCGCGCGATTCCCCGACACTACTGATTCCCTTAGCCATCCTCCCCCTCTCCAAAGCCCTGAACCCTCCACCGGCCACCTCTTTAACCCTGCAGCCACCACCCCTCCTTTAGCCCCTCCAATCCCAAAATTACTGGCCCTCTTCACGTGGAACCGCCAACCCGAATCATCCCCCTTCCGGATCAGTCCATATCTGGGATTTTTCAACCCGAATCCGACCTCATATTGTTGGATCTACACTTCCGTGATCGGATCTATCCATTTTCGTCCCGATTCCGCCATCCACCGCCGAGGACATCCACCGTCATCCTTCTCACGCCGCTGGTTCCACATTTGATCGTCGTCTCACACATCCGGCTCTGAAATCTTCAGTGTCTCGGTCAGCCCACTACTTTGGCAAGTCTCTTGTTGTATTGGATTATTTGATTCGACATTATTATTGGACTGACTACTATATTTGTTTGGAATTGTGCTTGTAGAAATTTGTTTTCAATACGCTTATAATTTGCAGGTGGGATCCATTCGTCGCGCGCTTAGCCTAGGCCCTCCGAGCGGAATAAAGCCATTACTTAATTTCATATTGAATGCTATTTTTTGTTCTTTTAATTATCTGTGTGGGTTAAAATTTCATTGCTCTAATTTATTCGTCGTCGTAACAGACGGCTTCATTGAATTTAGATTTGGGTTAGTGTGTCACATCTGCATCCCACCCCTAGAAGTCTAGGTTTTGTGCATCCCCGTAGCCTACCCTACATCAACTGAAAAAAGATCAATTCCTCTCTCGGTGTGTTCTCCATAGCCAAGGAACACAATGACCTGAATATAATGAAGTGGTTAAAATTACAAGTATGTCAATAACGGTAGTACCTTATTGGAGTTTGGGACAAGTTCTTGCAGATTCTTCATTCTCTCTGCAATTTTCTCCCTTCTAAGCTGCATAAGATTTGAAGTAAACTTTGCAATAATCTTACCTCTAACAGTGAATCATGTGCAGAATAGTTGGAATATAAAATCATTTATTCTAACAAGGTAGTTTAAAACCGTAATAGAGTATTATAAGGAAGGTATGCCTCAAGAATAAACAAAGACTTTTTACACCAACCCTTTCAGCTATACTATGAGGGTCAGTTGCTTGACCACGCCGTGCTCGTACTCGTGGCTTGGTAGCTATATTACAATCAACATCATTTGTTTGCATCATATGTTGATGATTGTTAAAAGAATGGCACGATTGATGGTTGAGAGAATTTCCTTTGAACTGCAGCAAAAGAACACAGATGTCAAGCATACAAACATATTAAGAAAGATGACTACGATAAACACAAAATTCGATCTAATCAATAAACCAGAATGCCTTAAGAGTTAGATTCAAACACCTCTTAAAATTTACTTCACTGACACAGACAGACAGGATCTCCAGTGGATCCAGAAAATTCATGAGACTGAGAACTATGAAAACAAATAAAAAACAAACAGAAAAGAAAGATGCAAACGAAAATGCATAAACACCTGTGGATTAGTCTGCAAGGCCGTAGTTTCAGTGAACGACATTGGTGACACACCATGAAAGGAAGGTACTTGAATGCTAGTGGCCTCAGTTGTACCCTGCAACATCATTTCCTATTAATAAATTCAGCTGGAAAATTGATGGTACGATATAAATTACTACAAAGCACCTGATAATGAGGTGGTGAGTTTGTCCCAGTAATCCTCATATGATTTCCATTTGCAAAAGAAGTAAGTTCATTTTGATTCTGCAACGTTTATACAAAAAGAGGTGATCATGTGAAAGTCATATAGTAATAGAATCTACGCCTAGCTACTTGTATAACATAACTACAGATGCTGGATTTCCAAAGTACTTACTTCCGTCAATAAATCAACACCATTTGGGATACCCTGAGAGCTGAAGTTTTCAACCTTCTCTGGTCCGCTTAAAGCAGAAATGCCTGCATGTGGTGGCCAGAGAGTTGAAACTGAAGAGATGGAGTGTGCTTCTCCAAGAGATTGCACATATGTGAGTGGCTCATTGCCACTACTCTCTGGTGTGCTGGTATTGGTTATGGCGCCATGGGCCAGTGAGGGAATTAATTCCAGACCATAAGGTATTGCTGTTGAGTTGATTGCAACTGTGCCAGGTATTGAGAAACTCCCTTCACTTACCTCAATGCCATGTGATTGTTGTGTGTTGTGGTTTGGTTGTTGACTGTGTGAAAGATTTTCAGCCAGAAAAGGCCCTTTGCTAATACCATATTTCAAACTTTCATTAGTAAAAATAGATGTAGTATTGTCATGGGCCATGGCCACATCTTCAGAAGTTGCATTCCCCGTGATATGATCTGACGGCATCATTGGCATGGCTGAGTTTCTAGAATTTCCTTGAAATGACTCCAAGGAGTCGGCAAATAAGCTATCTGTTTGAGAGACACTATTTCCAACCCATGATCGGCTTGCGGATTCATTCATATCAGACCATGATGGCGATGAGAGGAGCGAGTCAAGAAAATTATCCATGGCTTCACGCATGGTCAATTATGGATTTGCTAAACTAAATATATGATACTGCAACTCCAATTGTTTCTCCCAGAAATTTCACTCCAGGAAAGAAGCGATCAGCCCTTGAATATTATGGCATCATCCTGTGAGTACGAAGGAGTTGGATAGATCCTCTGCTTATAATATTCACAAATATATATGCATAAATCAATTCATATTCTATTCCCTTGTCCTTGGCGAGATATATAAGACTATTAGACAGTTAGTTACATAACAAAATTAGTTGAACATCATCTAACAATTCATTATTTGGGACTCTGAATCACTAAGAAAATAAATAAAATGAACAACATAAAAGTTGAAGAACATTTAATACACATTATCAAGAAAAACTATGGTTTTAAAAGAAAATATATGCAAATAGAATTACTGCACCATGCACATATAAATAAATGAAAATGCTATAAGTAACTCTATGAGACCAACTACCACCATTTTGCATAACTTAAAAATGAATTTTACATTGCTAGCTTGTAAGAACTGTAAGGAAAGACATGATGTACTTAGGCATTAGTGAGATTATGACAGAAGATAGGGCACAATGGCGACAAAGGATCCATAATAGTGGGATAAAGGCTTGAGTGTCGCTATTGTTGTAGCTTGTAAGGACTGTTTGAGAAGAGTTATATGAGTGCAAAAACCAACAATTAAAATTTTGGTAACCCAAACCATGACAAGAATTCTTGATTAGGGGATTCAATTCTTGGAGAGACAAAATAGATTCCAAGCATTGATCTGTAATCTGAATATGAAGAATGTCAATGGTATACATTTCAAGATCTCTCTGTTGAGATTGAGGAGAGGATCAATATGAGTTTACAGGAGAAGATGGATCGTTAAGCAAACACTTAGTGGACCAGGGGCCACACAGTCCTCGACATCGGATGTCGTAGCCATTAGGTGGCTGTCAAGATGAGCAACCCAGGGTAATTGCCACCCTAATGAAAAATATTTTGTTTTGTTTTATTGCATTTGAATTTACTGCTTTGAAATAGTCTATATCAAAAAAATGTGTTGATTTACGGTTAACTATCTTGATTGGAGATATCCCAAAATAAGTGTGGAGACTGTTACTTTGCTGGTCATTATATTTCCCCAAAAATGATGTAAACTAAAGTGGGGAAATAGTTTGTGAAATATAATATATGCGATCTTTTAAAATAAGAAGTGGCGCGAAGGTTTTTGCGGGCTATTTATATTTTAAACCGATAAAAACGACCTAGACGTCGCTCACGAACGTGAGACTACTGTACGTGCATATTAACATTACAAAACCACGACTCCACAGGCATAGCATTCAAGAAATTGGCAATCACGGATATGAAACAATGATAATTAGGAAACTGAATTAGCCAGGGCAAGCTCCACTAATTAACCATTTACATTTGAGCAAGAAAATAACTAAAGTGCTGCGAGCAAGCGAGGTAGAGAGGTATACTCAGGGTAGAGGTGGCAGCAGTAGACGACGGGTCTCCTGGAAGGTAGTGGCTGACTGGAGGTGGGATATAGGAGGTCTATTTGTGCCCTGGGATAGATCTGGCAGCAGAAACGGAGGTCGGAGGAGCTTCACTGGAGGCCACCGGGAAACAGAACGGTGCTGGAGATGACGTCGACGGTTGGAGAAGTGGAAACGGGCGGCCAGGAGAAGAGGCAAGCCCGCGCGATCGCTGAGTCTGCTGGAGGAAGATGCTGGTGGGACGCCGGAGCCTAGGAGGAATTCTGGCAACCACCACGGCGGCCGGAGGGGCCGCAGGTAGCAGTAATGGTGGCTGGGAGGGCTTCTCTGGTGGTTACGACGGAGGGGAGAGGCGCAGGACGGGAACCCTAGACAGGTTCTGCGACTGCGCCGGAGGAAGAGAAGCTCTTCCCAGATGGCGGCGGAGCTGGATGGCGAGGAAGGGATGGATCCCGTCGGAAGAAACGCCGACACTTGCGGTGGAAGAAACCGGAGAGGTCGCCCGGCCCCAAGGGAAACTCCGGCGGTGACAACGTGACGAGAGGAGCACGGGAACGGCGGCGACGGGCTTCCGTCGGGAGGAAACAGCGGGGAGCTACTTCCTTGAATTCCTTGAAGCTGCGCGGAATTAGGGCTAGCGCTGGGAAAATCAACCGAAACCCGGAATCGGTCAGTTCATTCATTTCGCAGCCGGCTTTTAGGAGGGGGTTTGTATAGGAGCAGGATTAGGGTAATATTGCTATTGGCAGTCATTTTATGAGTAATATAAAAAAAGACGATTGTTAACTGCAATTCGTTATTGGCTAGTCGCACCACAAAATGTCGTAACTTTTTGCGTTTTTTCGAAATACGTCTTGTATATGTAATTTTAGGAAAAGTGCTCCCCACGAAAGTTGTAGATCTCGTCGAGATTTACAACTTTCGTGTTGAGCACTTTTCCTAAAATTGCATGTACAAGGCGTACTTTGGAAATATGCTCAGGTTTTGCGTCTTTCAGAAATACGTTTTGTACATGCAATTTCAGGAAAAGTGTTCGGCACAAAAGTTGTAGATCTCGTCGAGATCTACAACTTTCGTGTTGAACATTTTTTCTGAAATTGCATATAGAAGACGTATTTCGAAAAAGCGTGAGAAATTAGGAGATTTTGTGGTGCGACTATCCAATAACGGGTTGCGGTTAACAAACGCCTAAAAAAGGAGTGGCAGATTTGAGAAATATAAATGGGGAATTTTACGGCAGGGTCAACTATTAGGGATAGGGGACATTTGAATAAAATAGTTAATTAATTCAAGTTTGTCCTAAACTAATCTATTCCTAAATTATCGGACCTATGTATTTGGGATCTCATTGGCCGGTCACATCAACGAGTCAAACAAAATTGCGCCAAAGAAAATAACACTCAAGCGCTTATAATACGAGCAATACAACTCGACGCTGCCAAAATAAAGCCAAGAGGCGCGAAACTACGTGCTACAAAAATAGCGGACAGCTACACTAATAATAAAGAAAAAGTCGCGACGCGGGTTGCATCAAAAAATAAAATCATCCAAATTTTCTAACACCTCGCCTTTCCTATCAATTGTGGCCCTACCACCTTTCATCCATCGTTCATCACCAGTAGAGATGACCGAGCATGACACGAAGGGGCTCTGTTACAACTACGACGAGGTTTATACACCCGAACATCAATGCAATGAGCTATTCTGATTAAAGATGGAAGATGACAGGAAAGAAATCTCCTCTTAAGAAGACGAGACGAAGATCTCACTCTAATCCATGGTGGGAGTAGGGAGGCTACAGACAATACGATAGCAATCACGGGTGCTCAACAATCCCATTAGAGTCCTGGTTGATTCAGGCTACACCCACAAACTTTATTTGGGAGTCCGTCGCTCAAGATCTAGAGCATGCATCCAGTCCAAGGTGGGCATGCATACGGTTGTTGAAACTGAAATCTCGCTCTCTTGTAGAGTTCACCCTTGGGGAAGGGGTGACCGCGCACCTACTACCCTCAAGCGAACGATCTAGGCACAAGTCTAGGAACATAAGTAACAGACCCATGGTCTCAGCGTGGAGGTCCCACCGCATACACGGAAAACTAACTAATTCTTCCCCTTCTCAGACAAAGGTTGAGACAAGACACCTTCGAAGGGCTCTCTTGGCCGACCGAAACATCTAAGGAGGGTCTCAAGACCAACTCTCTCCTATCCAGATGTGTCTCCTTGGGTCTATGCAAAATGCTCCTCATCCACCCTACCAATGACGCAATCTCGTTGATCAATTCTTCTTTACGTAGCCTCAATTAGGCCGCCAACAACATAATATAGGCCTTCTAGTGCCTGCACAAGGCATCGCGAGCATTTTAAATTACAGCAATATAAATTTCATATTTCGGCACGCAGGCCGGCAACATAAGCAAAATAGGCCTTCGAGGGCCGGCGCAAACTTGGGTTTAAGCCCGCTATTCGCCGCTTGGTACTGCAGCACCTGTACGCCGACGTCTCGACAAGTGGCGGCAAATTAAACATGGGTTGATCTAAAGCAGACCAATTACATTGCGCTCACCCCTTTTTCGGGGCAATGGTGTTTATTCCCTGCAAATAGATAAATACAACTTGCTCGGAGTCTTCTCCGGGAACCCCAGAACATCACCAATCCGACTCACATATCCGGATGAGCTTCACACATCATGCCTAAATCTGTACTCACGCTTCCGGATATTAAATGCAATTAATTGCGGGGATGTACACATCGACCAGTCGGAGAGCCTCCTTCCCCCCACCCGTCGGTGGAGAGGAGCTTCCATGCAAATATGATAATTGAGGGATTCACCTGCCCAAGAAGAAACTTCGTTACCGTTGACGCGTGTTTGGCGGAGCCGCAACCGAACATCTCGCAAGAGGCTCGGCGTCTAGGGAGCGTTGTTGCTGTCCACGCATTGATGAGGTAACGGTTTGAGCTCCAAGATGACCACTCAAGATCTCCCCTCTTGGTCGGCCAAACCTGAGCCCCAAGGCTCTTATGCTGCAGCGATAGCTTTACCCGTTCAACATCTAAGACCGCTCCCGATCCGACCACCGCTCAGTCGCGCCTGCCTGTCTCTGTTCCTTACCAGCTTCTTATGGCACAAGAGCCGCCCTCAAACCCAGTAACAACCTCCTATCCCAGCTCGGTCTTCTCTTCCCCTCACCTCTCCGCCTCATCCGCCGCGGCGAGAGGCCGGCGAAATCGCTGACTAGTAGGTTTCGACATGGCAATAATGCGAAGCCACGATTCCATTGGAGTGGAAGGACAAGGAGCCTCTGCAATGTCGCTGGATAGGGTAGTGAAGCCATGACCCCCCCCCCCCCCACGCTGGACTGTTGAGCTACACACGCTCAACTTATTTCAAAAAATTGCAATAGTAGTCGTGTGGAGAAGACGATCTAATCCAAGATAAATTGGATAAAGAGAGAGAAAAGCAGTGGGAGAGGGCGAGGGAGAGAGAGAGAGACTCGGGCGGCCCTTGCTTGGTCGGCGACAGGAGAGGAGAAGAGCTGGGGAGAGAGGGGGGTTCGGGCTGCCTCTACTGGCCGGCGACTGGAGAGTCCATCTTGATCGGGCTTTTCCCTCCCGATTTTGCTTGCCCTCCTTTCTTTGTTGTACCCAAGCCCTCTTCAATTTCTCTTTTTATTTTTTCTTCTCCGATCCCCTGTACCCGAGCCCCTCCTCCCCCTTTCTTCCATTTATTCTTTTTCTTTTCTCTGCTGCTCCCTCCTTGTAACTGAGACCCTCTCCCACTTCTTTATTGTTTTTCTCTTTTTGTTGTCTTTTATTTTCTCCCTATCCTTTGCTTGTTGTACCCCCAAAACCCCCTTCCTAAGTATATATATAACATATGTATTAAGATATTAATATATAATATAATATTAATATATTATAATATTAATCAAACACTTATAAAAAGCCTTTACACATAAAATCTCTGCACGCACGCACGAGCACTCATCGCTCAGAGCATGCTCAGAGCATGCCCCGAGCCCGCTACTTGGGGAGGATCCCACTCGGCCGGATACGGGGTTGTACAACGGTCATCGCTAATGGCGAGAGGCGACCTAGCCCGAGCATGTGTGCAGACATATAAGCGGAGGTTCACATTGATGTCATCAAAATGGACCTCGACATCATTCAACTAGTATGGCTCAACTCCATACATGGAGTTCATTGGCTACACACTATAGGCCTGATCGTGTGGGACTTTCTAGATCTCACCATGACTGTACGATTACAGACTTGTTGAGTGTGTTGAGGTGAAGTAGTTGTTCGGTTTGCTCTTCCGCTTAAAGTATTCTACAATACCGCATCTATGTATGGAATGTGTATATATAGTACTTCCAACGTAGAGCAAGCCCTAGGATGACACGAACTTGTTAACCTATTCCGAGTCAGCCTAACACACGTATGGACATATATATAAATATCTAATAATCTCCTCCTATGACCGCAGTGCCAGAAGAAGGATCTTGGTCTTATAGATACCATGTTAGGTATGAAGGTTATAGTTACAAGGGTCGAGTTACTCTTAACCAGGCTCATTATATTGAGCAACTTCTTTTTACTTGGGGATATGATAAATACAGGCCGATTGAGACATCATTTGATCATAATGTTAAGTTGAGTTCTACTGTAGAGACCAACATTGATCAAGTTAGGTATTCCAAGATAATTGGTAGTCACATGTATGTCACAAGTTGTATTAGATCATACATTGCTTTTTCGATTAGCATGCTGAGTCGTTTTACTAATAATCTAGGCAAACAGCATTGGGAAGCCCTAGATAGGTTGTTGAGATAACTGAAAGGTACTAAAGATCGTGTTTTGTGCTACACTAGTTACCCACCTTATGTGGAGGGACATTCTGATGCGTCGTGGTGTTCAGAAGTCGGGAACAGCCAATCCACCACTAGATATATTCACTTGGGTGGAGCTGCTATCACTTGGAAATCCAAAAGATAGACCTGTATAGCATTGTAGTCTATGGAAGCCGAGTTGTTTGTCTTAGCTTCAGCTGGTGAAAAGACAGATTGGATCAGGAACTTGATTTTAGACATTCCCGTGTCTAAGTTACAAGTCAATTCATTGAGCTTGTATTGTGATAATCAAACAGCAGTTCAAGTCGGTAAGAATACCCTCTATAATAGTAAGAGAAGACATGTATGACTGAGACATGTCTTGCTGAATTATTTGAAAGAACAAAGAATTATCACTTTGATCGACGCACGTTCAAAGGATAACATGGCTGATCCATTGACGAAACGAATGCCCAAAGACCGGCTAATCAAAACAGTATGGGAAATGAGACTAAAAAGCAATTTAGTTCGGCTTTAGTTCAGCAATAAGCGATTTAGTTCAGTATTTGTACAAACGTTTTGATTATTCTGATTTCCTTTTCCAAAGCAAGCATATTGTGTTCCGTTGATGCACTTGATTGCTGAGCTCGGATCTGGTAAGTTGTTTCATTCCAAACTTGATGCTAACAACTTCATCTGGATTCGGCTTTTGCCTTAAAAGAGAATGTTATTCCAAACTTGATAACACAATCTGACTTGGTCTTGTCTCTTCTTCTGAAGATTGGTTCCATTCCAAAAGAAGACATTATTACTGTGGTGAACAGGAGCGGTGCTCTGGATTTCGCGGTAGAAAAACTTTTGTCCTCCTCAATCCAGGCGATCGACGATGCTATTCACGAAGATAAAGATCCGAGCGACTTTGCGATGGGAAAGTCGTAAAAATCCAGCGACAAATTCGCGAGAAAAAGAAACGCAAGCGGAGAGCGGCAACCAAATCGTGATATGGAGACGGACGGAGGCGAGAGCGGAAAACCCTAAACGATACTTTGAGAATGTTGGGTTTGCTCTTCCGCTCAAAGTATTTTACAATACCTCATCTATGTGTTGAATGGTTATATATAGTACTTCCAGCATAGAGCAAGCTCTAGGATGACACAAACCCGTTAACCTATTTCGAGTCGGCCTAACACACGTACAAACATATATATAAATATCTAACTGATGTAGAGGAAGAGCTCCCCATGCACGAATCAGACCTCATCCTCACTACAGGAAACCTTGAACGGCTTACTTGAGGAGCATGCACCACAATTTGAGGACCTGGTGGGCCATCCCCGGTCCAGATCCTAAGACCAACATATCCACCATTTTCCAAGGGCGATACTAGTAGCCATCCAATCTTAATAGAGTTTTAAGGTTACCCTGGCAAACTAGACATAGTGGAGAGCTAGATGATACCACAATTTGAGAAGGCGTGTAAGGTATATTGGGATTGTCAGGTTACTACTGCAAGATCATTCAAAACAACGGGATAAGAGCATCTTCAATTGGGATCTCTATATTTAGAGATCCTCATTGTACTATATTCTTCAAATATGAAGAAGATGATAGGAGCAACTCCAATTATGTTCTCCATATTTGAAGAACGTGAAACTTATATATAGGTATATATATTTATAATTTACATAATATTTATATATTTATATGTATACATAAATAGCTATAATAATTATAATGATAAATTTTAAGTTCACTAAAATATCCTTTTATTTTTTTATGATAAATAATAATTAAAAGATATTCAATATTAGTCTCATTTTGTAGGTCTCGAAAAAAAGATTTTTTTGATATATTATATGCCAAATTTGAAGGAGTATATTAACGACTACGAATATTATAGCTTCATACTAAAATTTTTAAATAAACAGTTTAAATAATAAATAATTATAAATAATAAAAAAATGCAGCACACCTCTATTTACTCCCTGCCTCTAAATTTAGAGGAGGAAATAGAGGATCTCCATTTATGGAGCTCAATTTAGAAGTCGGTTGGAGCTCTTTTTTCCGGTAAAAATGGAGGTTCTTCATTTATAGAGCACCGTTGGAGATGCTCTAATTGTTGCCTGAAAACAGATTTCATTGGACTCCGGAAACGACAAAGACATTCTTAGTCTTGAAGGTGGCCTTCAAGGCTCACCCAGCCCTCAGTACTCCCCGACTTCACACAGGACTTTGTGGAGAAGTGTGATGCAATGAGAGAGGGATTTGTGCAACGCTAAAACATCAGGAGCACATAGTTGTGTGCTTTAGCCACAAACTAAAGGTGCATCACACAAAATTTCTTGCTTGCGAGCAAGAATTGCTCGGGTTGGTCAAAGAAGCACGACATTGAGGACCGTACTTATGTAGGTGTCATTCTAGTATCTGAACGGATCATTACAGTCACAAATATCTCCTGGTGAAGAAATTGTCCACTTCCCCACAACAACATTAGGTTAGCTGACTCTTGCGATTTGACTTCACAGTGGAGTATTGAGCCAGAAATCTCTACGAAGCAGCAGACGCACTTTCTAGCAAAAATGAGGAGGAAATATTACTGTCTACTTCTAAGCCACACTAGGTATTGTTTCAACCAATTCGAAAAAATGGGAGCTCCAACTCTATCTTGGCACAAATACAGGCTTGTATAATGGTAGGAGACGCTACTAATCGGTCGAGTTGTATGGGAGGGTAGATTTGGTGGAAGAAGATCCACCTCTTGTTCATATCACAGCTAGTTTCGCTCATCATTAGGACAATCACCTCAAATGGTGTCGTCCGGAATGAGGTGTGGATTGCTACACTACTCGGCCTAGGCCGAGATGCCCGCTCAAGATTTGAGGCTATTCGCAATCATGTTCCTTACTATTTATAATGCATAAGGAAATTTACATAAATTGATTTGATTATGTGGTATACTGGTGTGTATAACAAAAAATAATCACATTTCTTACCTCGGTGTTGTGGTGTTTATAAACACGGCGTGACAACATGATTTCTCTGAATTATTCTGGATTCCACAAAAGTAAATTCTTCCTCGCTTCTAGGTTACTCTAAATTCCAATAATATAATTTAAGTGAAGAGAAAGATATACAACAACAAAATATTTTTCATAAGAGACCGCAAAAATACTTGTTTGAAGGCTTGATTCTCACTGAAAAGGAGAAAATTTTGGATACTAACAGCGATATCGGCAAGGACTGTGATTGAAGGGGGACTTGGTCTAAATAAACAGAACAAAGAAGAACCTCAGCTAAAATAAAAGAAGAGATTCGACGGTTTCCTGCTCAAAATTACCGGAAGGCGTCGATCGAGGCCAGATAAGTTGGATACTTTTTGGAAACAACTGTTTGACACCGTCAAGAATCGAGACTTGCAAATGAGGTGTCGATATCCTGGGCGAGCTAAGAGCCGTTATAGCGCGCGCTTCCGCTGTGGACAAACTAAAACAAGACAGAGAGAGAGCGCCGAGTAAATCGTCTGCGAGCAGCGGCTTGGATTTCTCCTTGGATCGCTCGACTGGGAGACGACCTCGATTTTTATGGAGAAGGGGGAGTCGTGTGACGTAGGGAAAATGTTTCCATGTGTGTAGCGTACCTGTTAATGTAGGCATCACCGACAATCAACTCTTCCTCTCTGCGCACTCGCGATCTCCGACAGATTTCCAAGGGAATTTTCTCGCCAACAGAGGGCTTGAGAAAAACCAGATACGACTATTTTTCTAGCAACTGGAAGAAGCGAACGACGACCTCATCTCTTTGCATATCTTTCCATATGTTGGACTACTTTTCAAGTTAGAGCTGTATTTCAAGTGTTTGTTTGTGCAACTTTATTTCATGTGTTTGTTTGTGCAATTATATTTCAAGTGATTGTTTATGCAACTGTATATACAACTGTATTTCAAGTGTTTCTTTATGCAACTGTATTTCAAATGTTTGTTTGTGCAACTGTATATACAATTATATTTCGAGTGTTTGTTTGTGCAACTGTATTTCAAGTGTCTGTTTGTGAAACTGTATTTCAAATGATTGTTTGTGCAACTGTATTTCAAGTGATTGTTTGTGCAACTGTATTTCAAGTGATTGTTTGAGCAACTGTATATGCAACTATATTTCAGGTATAATATACGACTGTATTTGCATATACAGTCTGTAAAATTGTATACACAACTGTATTTCACGTTTAATGTACAGCTGTATTTGCAGTTAGTGAATGTAAAATTGTATATACAACTGTATTTCAGGTTTAATGTACGACTGTATTTGCAGTTAGTTAATGTAAAACTGTATATACAATTGTATCATGTTTGGCTAACTGCAACTACATTAGTTTGAACCACTGTATTTCTTTTGCCTTACTCAGATGCCTGACAATAAATATTTGAGCTGTCGGTGTGCGGTCTCAACGTTCATGACGAATGTCCGTCCTCTCCTCGAGGTCATTTCCGAGGACTCAAAGGTTGTTCTAAGGGAGGCAAATGTTCTACCTTTATTTTCCATTCTGGCATTGCGCAAAACATCTCACTCGTGTATGTCACTGTGAAGCTATACAGAAAGGATAAGGGGTGTTTCCTTTTAGGAAATCATTAGCTCAAACTTTCAGTTAATGAAGTGTTCATGATTCTGGGGCTACCAAACTGTGGTCGAGATTTCCCTTTTTCTAAACTCTCATGTATGGAGTTATCTCACAAGGACTTGATCAATGATATGCGTCTTCTTGTGAATGAAGAATGGTCCCCCAATCTCGAACAAAGACGAGTAAATACACTTATTAGGTATTTGTTGATTGCATTTTTCTTCCCCGTGAAGACTCTAAAGATTCCTATGTGTATGGGCGTGTTGGAAGATGGTATAGGTGCATTGAGAGAGTATAATTGGGCTAAGTCCATTCATGCATTCTTGTATTCACAGCTAGATTGCCTGAGTCGGGTCAATGCGGTTCGAGATGCTGACACCTGTTTAGGCTACTTTGAAAGCTGCTCGATAGTTGTGTTGGTAAGAAATGTGTTTCTAATTTGGTTACTGGTTCATTAATTATTCAAACTAACATTTATTTTTTAGGTGTGATTCTTTGAGCACACCAATGTACAAAGAGTAGTACATTTCCTGGCTCGGCCTCAAATTTGTCGATGGTCGGACAAAATGAGATATAATTCAAAGTTATGTTTGGATTTGTCAAGTGAGCTCATGAAGCCCAAGCAGGTATTTTAATAAACATCTTAATTCACAACAAGTTTTGTGTCTATGTAACTCTACTACATTTTATTTTATCTTATAGATTAGATACAGGTTTGGAAGTGTGGAGAATGATGAGGAGTTGCTAGGACCAGAGGAGGCGGAGTCTGATTTTGAAGATGTGAAGCAAACTAAGAGAAAGAAAAAGTGGGTGAAGAAGGTGAAGTTTGAGGTGGACTCAAATTTCAAGGATATCGAGCATGAGAAGGAGAAAATGAAGTTCGAGGAGGTGAGGAAAAAGATAGTTGTGAAGAGCGAAAGTACATTGCTTAGCAGGATGGAGAAGGAGAAGAAGACCACGCCCATCAATCCAAAAAAACTCGGTCAACTCATTTTGTTCATCTGTCTGGACTTCATATGAGAACATATTATTCTCAAGTTGTCTTGCTTGTAGCATTTTCAATAAACTAATCGAATCACCACTTTCAATCAAAGCTTTTTTACCGCGCTGCACATAATTATAGACATCACTCTTGATGAAACCGACGTTTTGAACACCTCTAACTTCTTCGGAGAGAAAGTTGTACGCATGCACTGTTTTTATACCAACTTCTGACATTTTTTTAATAGATTGCCATGCATATCTGATAGCATTCGATGTGACCTCAACAAACGTTGTTCTTTCTCAGATGCAAGAGGATGATTGTGCACCTCCACAAACTTTTCAACCGTCCAGTTCTTACCATCTGTATCTGTTTTAAAATGACAACATGCAAGACAACCAGCTCGAGTATCTAATTTGTGATATTTAATTGGTGACAGTTTTGTGTATTTCTTTCCTACTTTTGAACAACTATATTCACGTACTTTGATAATTTTTGTGTGTGTGCAATAAATAATATGTTGCATATGAACACTAAATCTGATTTTGTGAGCGTACTGACAATACAAAGCATATACATCTTCCTCTGAATGGACAACATGAAAACAGAGATGTTCTTTTTTGATCTGCAGGTTAAAAAAAATACGTTAACACAGAAAAACTCTCTTTCTCAAGTAAAGAAAGACTCTCTTTCTCAAGTCAAGAAAGAAAGTTTACATCAATATCTTCCTCCATTTCACCACTATTACTCCCTTTCTCCATGGACAAAAGAAGCAGTCAGACACCTAAGTAAGCCAAAAGAAATTCAATGGCTCAAAACTGTAATACAGTTTTACATTCACTAATTGCAAATATAGTCGTATATTATACCTGAAATACAGTTGTATATACAGTTTTACAAACTCTAACTGCAAAGAGATGAGGTCGTCGTTTGCTCCTTCCAGTTGCTGGAAAAATAGTCGTACATGATTCTTCTCAAGCCCTCCGTCAACGAGAAAATGTGCCTGAAATTCTGCCGAAGATCGCGAGTGCGCATAGAGGAAGAGTTGGCCGTCGGCGTTTGCTTATATTAACAGGTACGACTCGCCGGAGTTCCCCACGCAAGAAATCTGTTAGAGTTCTCCTCGCCTGGGCCAGAGATTGCGTCACTTCAGCCGCCTAGGTTAGGGTGGAAGAGTCGACAAAGTTGGAGTAAAGAGGTGGGCCCATGTTTTTTGAAAGTCCAATTTAACAGCGCTTCTAGCACATGAAACGGTACACACATGGAAAAATTTTCCGGGATATAGAGCCTAGTAGTTTCCACAAAAGTGCTAAAAAGACTGACCAACACAAAAGTGGCATGGGACAAAAACACCTCTAGGCTGTTTATTTTGGTGTTTTCTGCTCCATCTCCATTGGGGGGAAACGCTAACGCTAAAAAAGTTGTTTGGTAACCCACCAATTTTCACTAACTCGGCTCCAAAACGCCATTTTGACCTTTTTTTTTGAGACTACAGTTATCCCACTCCATTGCCAACACTATCATTCTCACCGCTCTAACTCTCACCACCGAAACAAATGAACTCAAAGTCTAATGGACCAGCTGGTGTAAGGCTGAAATTATGTAAATAGTAAAAAAGATGAATGCCAAAGACACTTTTTTAGCTTTGCCCTCAACTCTTCCTATACTATACAAGATTACATCAACTTGGCAAATTCTAAACCACAAAAACACCTAAATAATTAAGTAAAAAACATCAATCTTTCTTACAACAGTTTCTAACTCCACAACATTTCCTTCCTACCACACAAAAATGCAAGATTTGATCTTCCTTGTCATGCTTATAAGCTACCTGGCGAGATCTCGATCTAGCCGAAGACCAGGCCGAGTACAAGTTCTCTATTGCCTCATTTGAGATATCATTGCTGCTTAAATCAAGCAACTGAAGCAGTTTTGCTGCGGATATCCAGGCAGATAGCTCGTGTATCAGCCGAGGTAATACCGATGAATTTCGCTCGCCAGCTCCATCCCTTGGGGCCTCTTCATCTTCGCTGTCGGCGACCTCAAGCTGGCCGCGTGTTCCATTACCACCATCAGATACTGCAGCAGTTTCTATTGTGGAGTGGTATTCTAAAGCTCTCTCGTTGGAAATATTAGAGTTTCCAGCGAGATGGAGCTCTTCCAAAGATTCATTACCTGCAAATTACAAAAAAAAAGTACTTTTAGGAGAGTAGATTCAATGTTCTTCAGTGTTGCAAGAGACTGCAATTCCACTATGCTTTTCTTAAAGATCAATGGTGAGGTACAAAAAGATACGCCAAAGAATGTTTAGTAACAAATTTTTAAAAACAATCATCAGTGTAATCATTCACTGGAAGATATTTCTAACATGAAAAAAAAGAAATAAATAAAAACTCAAATGGTTGTAGTATTGTACCAAAATACCAAAAATTTTAAACCTAAGGCAGGGCAGCCCGGTGCACAAAGCACCTTACCCTGGGAAAGATCCCAACCCCAAGGATGAAATGTAGTCAAACCTTACATTGCATTTTTGCAAGAGGCTGCTTCCAGAACTCAAACTCGTGATATTAAGGTCACACAACAACACCTTAACCGGTTCGTCAAGGCTCTAAATTTTTAAAACCTTAATAGGAAAAAAAACTACAAATGTGTTTTTTAACATTGTATAGATAAGGGCTAGAAGGGTTGAGCAAATAATTTCAACTAGGTTACTAGGGTGAATAAAAGAAGAGTAAAAAAGATACATATATTCAAAAATAAAAATCTACTATTACTTAAAATAAGCCCCCCCCCCCCCCCCCCCCCCCCAACTATCCATGTGCCCCCAATACTGAACTCCCACCACCTCTCACAAACTTCCTATTAGAGATGGAGCCTGACTGTGTTGGATGTACTGGACACTCAACACGATTTCGCCGGTTAGGGGTATTTATGTAATTTGTACATCTTCATTCTGTGGGTATTTAAACCTTTTTCGGCTTAGGGTTTCGGTCGAATTCAAGTGATCAGAAACCGGAGGAAAGAAAGCGGCGAAAAGAGAAGCGGTGTAAGTTTCTTTGAACGTTCTTCATAGTGGATTTCTGTGGCGCGGGTGGTTGTGGTTTTTTCCCCGAATTTGAGGTTTTTCCACGTTAATTTCCTGTGTTGTGTACTGCGTTTTCTGTGATTGTTTTTGCACTCGTTTTTCCCAACAACTGGTATCAGAGGGAAAGCTATTTTGCAGGAAGATGGGGACGATGCAAGGTACAAGATCGAGAAGTATGATGAGACAAACTTCGCATTCTGGATGATGCAGATCGAAGATTTGCTGTACCAAAAGAAACTGTTTTTGCCCTTGGGCGGAAAAGAGAAGAAACCTGAAGCGATGAAGGATGATGAATGGGAAGTTATGGATAGAACTGCCCTAGGTACGATTCGTCTTTCGCTATCTTCTTCTGTTGCCTTTAATATTATAAATGAGAAGACTACTGAAGATCCCATGTCCACCTTCACGAGGATGTACGAGAAGCTGTCGGCCTCAAACAAAGTGTTCTTGATGAAAAGACTATTTAATATGAAGATGTCAGACGGCGCGTCTGTGACTGCGCATCAAAATAGTTTCAACACCGTGACAAATCAGTTAAGATCGGTCGACATCAAGTTTGATGACGAGGTTAGAGCTTTGTTACTGCTTTTGTCATTGTCGGACAGTTGGGACGGTTTGATGACTGCTGTTAGTAACTCATCTGGAAACTCTAAACTAAAGTTTGATGACATCGTTGGTCTGGTGTTGAACGAAGAAGTCCGGAAAAGGGCTAATCCAGGAACCTCCAACTCTGCCCTAAATGTTGAGAGCAGATGAAGGAACTTCGACAGGAACTCTGGGAGAGGACGTTCCAAGTCTGCGCGTGGAAAATCAAAACCGCAGAAAGGGAAGTTTGATTGTTGGAACTGCGGGAAGAAAGGTCACTTGAAGGCGGACTGCACTGCTCCAAAGAAGAATCCTGGTGGGAAAGTTGAGAAGAACCCTGCAGCAAACGTCAGTGTAGATGATCTACAGGACGCTCTCATTTTATCCCTGGACAACACCGAGTGTTGGGTGGTGGATTCTGGTGCTTCTTTTCATGCATGTCCTACCAGGAGCAGTTTCGAGAACTTTACTGCAGGATACCTGGGGAAGGTCTATTTGGGCAACAATCAAGCTTGTGATATTACCGGTAAGGTGACGTGGATATTCGTCTTCTGAATGGATCCATATGGAGCCTTACGGATGTGAGGCATGTACCATGTCTGAGGAGGAACCTTATTTCGGTCAGCCAACTTGCAAAATAGGGTACTTTTGCAGCCTTCGGTGACAAGAGTTGGAAAGCTACCAAGGGGTCAATGGTCGTCGCTCGAGGGACCCCGGACGGCACATTATACGTCATCAACAAGGAATCTGACTCTATTTCTATTGCAAAGAAGGATGATGATGCAGAGCTATGGCACAACAGACTCAGGCATATGAGTGAGAAGGGAATGAAGTCACTTATCTCAAATGGCAAACTTGCTGGTTTGAAGTTTGTCGACTTGGACTTCTGTGAAGACTGTGTCTTCGGCAAGCAAAGAAGAGTGAGCTTTTCAAAGGCTGGAAGAGAGTTGAAAACTCAAAGACTGGAGTTAGTTCACATTGATGTGTGAGGGCCTGCTGCTGTGAACTCTCTTGGTGGTTCTTCCTTTTTTGTTACCTTCATCGACGACTGCACGAGGAAGGTTTGGGTATATTTTTTAAAACAAAAATTTGATGTTTTCTCTGTTTTCAAAACTTGGTTGGCTATGACTGAAAATGAGACATGTTGATGCAGGACGGTGCGTAGGGTTTACGCACCTGTCGGCAATTTCTAGGAAACCCTAATTGTATGCAACGAAATGTGATTTTAGCAAGTAATTGAAGCGGAGGTTGCGCGAATTTTATGAGTCCTAAACAACTTTTTATCAAACACGAGAAAGACTATTTTGCTTAAAAGAAAAGATTTTCTTAAATTGAGGGTTCGATTTAAATCCAGGGAAGGAAACTCGCAACTTCGTTCCGTTCCCTTTGTTGCAGCCAAACGGAAATCGTGAACTCCAAATGCGTTCCCGTTTGGAGTTCTCGACGTAGCGTTTGATGACAAAATTTGACGAAAACCCGGCAATGAGTCTAAATCCTAAGAGAAAATAGAGACACGCAAATAAAGGGATAGAAGCAAGTTACCCACGGAAAGAGTCGTCTTTCCGTATCCGAAATCGATGGTGATCACGCGAGGAGTTCCTCGTCACCTTCGATCTCCACTCCGAGGTCGGCCGCTTTCGCACACGGGCACCAAGGAAATTAACACTCCCTCACACGAGGTGGTTCCACGGAATCACTCAACGAAATAAGGAGCCACAAACGAAACAAGCCTAAAATTCACTCGCACTTCACGCTCAAAGTGGTTCCACGAAATCTCAACAATTACGGTGGCTCCACGAAGTCTCTCACACACCAGGAAATAAACTCATTTCCTAATTATATTCTTACAGTAGGGTAAACAATATGCTTTACAAATCACTTCTCCACGGTGTACCAGTTGGGGAATAAACAAGCACAGTAAAATTACTTTACTGTTCACCTTCTCCTCCACGGAAGACACCAAGCTAGCCTTTAAACTTGCAGGAACCAAGCTATTTTCCAGATTCAAATTAATCTCCTAAACTTCTAACAAATTTAAACTATACTCTCCAACTCTCCAACGGAAGCAGCCCGCATTCAGTGATTTAACCTATCAGGAAGATAAGAACAGTGAGCTCAAATTCTCATCAATTTCTCCCGCTACAACTACAGGCTCCTCAAAGGAAATTTTAACAGCAAATCTAACTTCTAAACAGGAAACGGATCCACAGCAAAGCAAAGCAAATCAATTGCAATTGTCAGTCATACATCAAATGTCAACAGCAAAACTTCTCCTTCAACAACAACCTAAGAAATCAAGACTACGGGACTCAAAACTGAAAGCAATAATCAGCACAAATATATTTCATCCATCAACAACCAAAAGCAAATTACAGAAATTCCTATTTATAGGGTTACAAGGAAACGGGAAATCACCATAAACGAATAGCAGGGAACTTCCTCCTCACGATGGTGGAGTAGAATCATGGAAGTTCAGCCCCGACAGTTGCGGCGAAGCGGGATCAGTCGCGGTCGGGCCATGAGGCTGGATCGACGGTTGCGGGCTCTGGAGGGGGCGGAAACGTGTAGATCGGGGAGGCGGTTGAAGAACCTGACGATGCGGGAGCTTTGTGGGGCTGGAGCTTCCGCCAGTTAGGACTCCTGCGGCTCTGGATCGCGAGATGGAAAGTCGGCGTCGGGCGGACCGGGGGAAAGAGGAACAGTGCGGGTCTTTGCTGATCTGCACTTGACCTAACCTAATGACTAAGTATACATATATATATATATATATACCCGATCATCTCTTATATATATATATATATATTAAATAATATTTTAAAAAAAAACGTTATATATATATATATATATTTATAAATGTATATATATATATATTTCATTCACACAAAACGTACACACATTATATCATAACACAACGTGATATGCCGACTCAAGGCCGATAAAGATCCGGTCGGGTGCGTCGTCGGGCACTTTTGCGACGACCCGATCTGGGCTGGTCTCCACCAACTCTCCCCCTCTCGAAATCACTCATCTCTGGTGAGTGCTCCGAGCGGTATTGTTGTAGAAGATCTGCATCCATGCGCTGTAATTCCTCGGCCAAGATCCAACTGGTCTCAGTCTCTGGTCTGTCATGCCAACGAACCAAGTATCTCTGAAAACCACCATCAGTAGTGGTCACTGTCTCGTCATCCAATATCTGCTCGGGAATTAAAATCTGTCGCGGAAGTCGATCAGTAGCTCTGGGAACTGATAAAGTAGACTCATCTGGTATCTCATGCTCGACCTGTAAGCTGTCAGTGAAAATGGGAGAAACTGCAGTGGACGTGTCAGTAGCGAAATGGGTATCGGTATGTCCTGAATGTGGCTCCTCACTCTCACTCACCAACCCAGAAGAATCAATTGGAGGAGAAGACAATGAAAAATCTACAGACTCATGCGGGTAATCGTGAAATAAAGTCAGATCGGCTACGTTAAAAACAGGATTTGCTCCCCAACGGAAGGCATCTCAAGTTCATACGCATTCTGCCCAATCCGTTTCACCACTCTAAAGGGTCCAGTTCTACGGTCAGCTAGCTTCTTTACGGTTCCCGATGGTAACCGTTCTGGATTTAGCCGAACCATCACTAAGTCATCCTCTTTAAAACTAGTAGCTCTCTTGTGCTTGTTTGCTTGAGTTGCGTAAAGATCATAAGTACTATGCACTTTCGCTCAATTTCTTTATGCAAGTCATGCAGATGCAATGCATACTCATGTGCAAACTGGCTAGTCCTAAAGTGTGTGGTAGTGGTGCTAAATCTAATGGCACTCGTGCAGTGTGACCATGAACAACCTCATTAGGTGATAAACCCGTGGATCTATTCTTCGAATTGTTGTACGCTAACTGGGCGTGTGGAAGAATTAGATCCCAATTTCCCTGGTGATCTCCTACCAAACATCGCAATAAATTCCTAAACTTCTATTTACAACTTCAGTTTGACCGTCTGTCTGCGGATGATAAGCGGTCGAAAATAGAAGTTTAGTACCTAAAAGTCTCCAGAGTGACTTCCAAAAATAGCTGGTGAACTTAACGTCTCGATCGGTAACGATAGTCTTGGGTATTCCTCGGTGTGCGACAACCTCTTTATAATAAATACGGGCTATATGAGAGGCGTCATCGGTTTTGTTACACGGGATGAAGTACGCCATTTTAGAGAACCGATCAACCACAACAAGTATGGAATCGTGTTTCCTAAAAGTGCGCGGCAACCCAAGCACAAAATCCATGCTAACATCGTCCCAAGGAATACTGGGGACGGTAAAGGTGTATATAATCCCGGGTTTTTTTATTGCCCTTCGCTACCTGACAAGTGCGGCAGCTACTGACAATCTGAGCGATAACCCGCTTCATCCCGGGCCAATAGAAGCGCTCTTCTACTAAGGCTATCGTCTTATCGCGTCCAAAGTGTCCACCTAAGCCTCCGCCATGTAATTCCCATACAATGAAATTTCGTAACGAGGTGCGGGGAATACACAGACGGGTCCCACGAAACAAATATCTGTCACGAATCAGATAATCAGTCTCATCGTGATGAGGATCTGAACGTATCGCATCATAGATACCGCTAAAATCAGGACAACTAGAATAATCATCCTTGACACGCTCAAATCCTATCACCTGAGTACGCATCTGTGATAATACAAGGGTGACTCGACTGAGGGCGTCGGCAACCCTATTCTCCGTTCCTTTACAGTGTTTGAGAACGAAGGTGTATTCTTGTAAATAAGATACCCACTTAGCTTGTCGAGGGTTCAACTTCTGTTGCGAATTGATATAACGTAACGCCTGATGATCAGAGTGGAGGACAAACTCCTTAGGTAACAAATAGTGCCTCCAATGACGTAACGTCTGTACAATCGCATAAAACTCGCGCTCATAGTTGGAATAATTCAGCTTCGGGCCGAAGAGCTTTTCACTGAAAAATCCCACGGGGTGACCCTCTTGACTAAGTACACCTCCTATCCCAACTCCTGAGGCATCACAAGATACCTCGAATACCTGACTGAAATCAGGGAGTCTCAAAATAGGTGCAGTGGACATCTTATCCTTGATAATCTTAAAGGCTCTAGTTGCCGATGATGTCCACTGAAAACTTCCCTTCTTTGTACACTCAGTGATGGGTGTCATAATCGTACTGAAGTTCTTAATGAATCGACGATAAAATGTGGCTAGTCCATGAAAGCTACGGACATCGTGAATGTTCTGAGGGGTCGGCCATTCACGAATCGCTCGAACTTTCTCGGGATCGCGAGATGGAAAGTCGGCGTCGGGCGGACCGGGGGAAAGAGGAACAGTGCGGGTCTTTGCTGATCTGCACTTGACCTAACTACCCGATCATCTCTTATATATATATATAATATATATATATATATATATATATATATATATATATATATATATTAAATATATTTTTTAAAAAAAAACGTTATATATATATATTATATATTTTATAAATGTATATATATATATTTCATTCACACAAAACGTACACACATTATATCATAACACAACGTGATATGCCGACTCAAGGCCGATAAATTTGTTAGAAGTTTAGGAGATTAATTTGAATCTGGAAAATAGCTTGGTTCCTGCAAGTTTAAAGGCTAGCTTGGTGTCTTCCGTGGAGGAGAAGGTGAACAGTAATAATCAGCACAAATATTCATCCATCAACAACCAAAAGCAAATTACAGAAATCCCTATTTATAGGGTTACAAGGAAACGGGAAATCACCATAAACGAATAGCAGGGAACTTCCTCCTCACGATGGTGGAGTAGAATCGTGGAAGTTCAGCCCCGGCAGTTGCGGCGAAGCGGGATCAGTCGCGGTCGGGCCATGAGGCTAGATCGACGGTTGCGGGCTCTGGAGGGGGCGGAAACGTGTAGATCGGGGAGGCGGTTGAAGAACCTGACGATGCGGGAGCTTCGTGGGGCTGGAGCTTCCGCCAGTTAGGACTCATGCGGCTCTGGATCGCGAGATGGAAAGTCGGCGTCGGGCGGACCGGGGGAAAGAGGAACAGTGCGGGTCTTTGCTGATTTGCACTTGACCTAACCTAATGACTAAGTATACATATATATATATATATACCCGATCATCTCTTATATATATATATATATATTAAATAATATTTTTTTAAAAAACGTTATACATATATATATATATTTATAAATGTATATATATATATATATTTCATTCACACAAAACGTACACACTTATATCATAACACAACGTGATATGCCGACTCAAGCCGATAAAGATCCGGTCGGGTGCGTCGTCGGGCACTTTTGCGACGACCCGATCTGGGCTGGTCTCCACCACATGTCTAAAGCTCAAGTGTCTCAGATCTGATAATGGCGGTGAGTATTGTGACTCGGAGTTCAAGAAGTTCTGTTGTAAAGCAGGAATCAGGCGTGAATACACTGTTCCAAGTACGCCACAGCAAAACGGCATAGCAAAGAGTATGAACAGGACCATCACGGAGCGTGCCAGAAGCATGAGGCTACATTCTGGCCTACCAACACAGTTCTGGGCGGATGCAGTTAACACTGCTGTTTATTTAATCAATCGCGGACCTTCAGTTCCGCTGAAAGAAGGTCTACCTGAAGAGGCCTGGAGTGGTAAAGCGGTAAAATTTTCTCACTTAAAAGTTTTGGGTTGCTCAACTTATGTACACATTGACGCAGGATCTAGAAGTAAACTTGATCCAAAGTCCAAGAAGTGCACCTTTGTCGGTTATGGCTCAGATGAATTTGGGTACAAGTTTTGGGACTACCATAACCAGAAATTCATCAGGAGCAGGAATGTAATCTTCAATGAAAGGGAGATGTACATGAATCGTAACAACACTTTGGAAGAAGCATCAATGACTCCAGAAGACTCATCCAAGTTTGTGGAGTATGAGGGAAACAGTGAGAACGTTGAGGAAACTCAACAACATGCCGAAGCAAAGTAGAGGAAGCTTGGGTGGCTCCTCACACTCCTACGGTGGAAGTACGAAAATCTGGTAGAGTCGGTCGACCCACCCAAAGGTACTCTCCCTCTTTATATTATTTGTTGCTTACTGATGGTGGTGAACCAGAGTGCTTCAATGAAGCGGTGGAGGCTGATGATTCCATTGAGTGGGAGTTGGCTATGAAGGATGAGATGAATTCCCTGAAACTAAATCAAACTTGGGATTTAGCTAAACTCCCAAAGGGCAAGAAAACACTTCACAACAAATGGGTGTGCGGGTTGAAGGAAGAGCACGGTGGGAACAAGCACTACAAGGCTGGGCTTGTGGTGAAAGGTTTCCAACAGAAGGAAGGAGTGGACTATACAAAAATCTTCTCTCCAGTGGTAAAGATGACCACTATACGGGTCATTCTGAGCATGCTTGCAGTGGAGAACTTGCACTTGGAGCAAATGGACGTGAAAACAGTCTTCCTACATGGTGACTTGGAATAAGAGATGTACATGCTGCAACCTGAGGGATTTGTTGAACCTGGAAAGGAAGAAATGGTCTGCAGGCTGAACAAGATCCTATACGGTTTGAAACAGGCGCTGAGGCAATGGTACAGGAAGTTTGACAGGTTTATGTCAAATAATGGATACTCAAGATGTGAAGCTGATCATTGTTGTTTTCTGAAATACTTTGACAATTGTTATATCATTTTGCTTTTGTATGTCAACGACATGTTGATTGCAGGTTCTGACATGAATGAAATCAAACATCTGAAGGGACTTCTGTCCAAGGAGTTCGATATGAAAGATTTGGGTCCAGCAAAGCAGACTTAGGAATGAGGATCGATCGAGATTGGAGTGCAAAGACCTTGAAGATGTCCCAATCTAAGTATATTGAAAAGGTACTTCAAAGGTTCAATCTGAAGGATGCAAAGGCGGTCAGCACACCCTTGGACAACCACTTTCGACTCTCTAAGGAGCAGGCACCCAAATCAGGATAAGAACAAAAGTTGATGGAGAGAGTCCCTTATGCCTCCGTCGTTGGGAGCTTGATGTATGCAATGGTGACTACTCGTCCAGACATCGCACATGCAGTGGGAGTTGTCTGCAGGTTTATGAGCAATCTGGGCAAGCATCACTGGGAAGCTGTGAAGTGGATACTCAGGTATCTGAAGGGAACTTCAAATTTCTCCCTCTGCTTTGGAGGATCAAAGATCTCTCTACATGTGTATGTAGACTCTGATATGGCAGGAGATATTGATAGCAGAAGGAGCATGACTAGGTATGTCTTTACTTTGGGGAGCGCAGCGGTTAGTTGGATCTCCAGGTTTCAAAAGACTGTTGCTCTTTCTAGCACTGAGGCGGAGTATGTCGTCGTGACTAAGGCAAGCAAGGAGATGATATGGTTGCAAAGCTTCATGAAGGAACTTGGCAAAGGGCAAGAGAATGGCAAGTTGCATAGTGACAGTATGAGTGTCATTCATCTAGCAAAGAATACTGTGTTTCACTCAAGACGAAGCACGTTCAGTTACGGTACCACTTCATCAGATCTCTTTTGGAAGATGGAGCCTTGTCACCGGAGAAATTCACACTTCGGAGAATCCAGCAGATATGTTTACAAAGTGTGTGAACATGGAGAAACTGAAGCTATGCTCGGCTTCAGTTTTGGTCTTCTAGTTGAATACAAGGTGGATCCACCCCCCGCTTATTGCCACAACTATGAGGTCATTTGTTGGAAGCCG
>CM077147.1:6663204-6855204 GCA_039583875.1 Platanthera guangdongensis | reverse complement strand
GCCATGATAGGGATGGTGACGGTCTGCTTGATCTCTTTAATCAGCGTCAGATCGGTCATTCTAGCAACGCCACCTGCGCGCGAATGTCGGTGGACGCGTTCAAGGGCTATGACGGCGCAGGCGCCGACCTCCTCGCGATTGCGGGCGGAGCGGCATCGACGACGTCCATGATGACCCCGCCCGCGAAGCATCTGGGCGAGGCTCTCCTTCACAGGAACGTCGTCTCTTTGGAGGCTCGGTGAGGGTGGCGTTGTTTGTATTACACGTTACGACGCCGCTTTCGGCCATGGCTTGCAGATCGGGAAATTAGGTTCGGGATTGGAGGAGAGAGATGAGAGAAGAAAGGGATATGGGGAAGAGCGATGCTTAAACGCAAAATGAGATGCGTGTTTTTTAAACTATTTTTAATTAAATTCAGTCAGGCCCGACCGGGGGGGAGTTACGGGGAAATATGAGATTAGTGGGTCATAAAATTAGGAACATATCCTAAATTCTATGAATTAGTGGGGTAGTGAAGGAGTGGGATGACTGGAGGATGGCCGGATGTGGCTGGAAATGGACACCGGTGGTGGTTGCCAAATACGTTTTTGGCGATCGCTGGAAAACAAAATATGAAAGAATTGAGAAGGAACGGGGAGGACCGTCGAGGGTGTCCGAGAATGATTCTGGTGATCACGGAGTTGAACTTAAAGAGATTTGAGGGAGTGGGGATTGGGTTATTTTGGAGATTTGTGTGTGTGTGTGTGTGGGGGGGGGGGGTTGGGGGGGGGGGGGGCAATTAGAGACGTGGTCCCACTGGACGAAGGAGGAGGTGGGGGTCGGCGGTGGGGTGGGGAAGGAGAAATGAAAGCTGGCTGCTAATATGGAGAAGGGCTCAAATGGGATGTGGGGTAGTTGGTAGTGGGTGGAAAGGGGAAAAGGGGTCGGTTGTAAAAAGTGGTTCCAAGTTTCATGCCCCCTCCCGGGCTCGGCTTCGGCACCAAAATGATCAAGACAAGACTACACATCAAATCTTTAATACCTCTAAATGAGAACTCTCACCCTCAATATACAAACACTAGGAGGAACAACGAACGACCCTGATTCGACGTTCATTGTGATTCCCAAAATAACACAATAGAACGCGAAAAAAACACAAAGAACAACTAATGCTAGATCGGTGATCTGCTCATGATGAGCGGTCCCGATCGTCACTATGCCCATCGACACAAGTACACCCGAACGGATTGGCAGGTTGCTCCCCATTAACTCCCCATCTTAGAATCATTCATCTCCGTAGAATGAAGATCATAGTGTTGTCGTAAGGCGGGGGCGAGTCTCTCGAGCTCTGCTTGAAAATCCATGTATCATAATTTATAAGTAAAAGGGTGGCCCTGTCAATGGACCAAGTGTCACACACTGGCCCGATAAGCTCGAATTAACGAGGCGGAACAGTAAATGTGAGTTGTGGATCTTTTATAGTTACACATTTCAAAGCAAAAAATGACAAAATTAACAAACCAATATTTTTATTCAAAGGAGATTACAGGATTTACATCATCTTATTTATACACAGTGCACACATGATATAATATATTTTCTTCACTACCCACAATCGACCTGATCCGCATCGGTACCTAAAAACATAGCAGGTCGGTGAGCATTTTCACTCACCCTGAAAGAATAATACAGTACAATATGCATGAATGAATAAAATGCAAGTTCATTATTAATAAAATACTTAATTTTATTTATTTACTGAAAACATTTAATTTATCCAATCTTTTTCTGACATGATTGTTACATGTTAAATGTTGAATGTGCGCATCCAATACATTCTATACTGTACAACATTTCATAGCATCGTGTTGTTCCTGCATAATAGCGGTTTCATAGCATCGTGTTGTTCCTGCATAATAGCGGTTTCATAGCATCGTGCATTTTACGACACAATAGCGGTTTATCGTATAATAACGATTTCATTGCATCATGTGTTTTACGGCACAATAACTCATATTTCAGAGTTTCAGAATGTATGCATGAATGTTCTAACTTAGGATATAATTATCACGTGAATACACGTAATTACACTTTTCGTTATGTTTATCAAAATAGTCAAATTATCTTATAATAAAATAAGCTGATATGTAAAAACTGTATTATTTTCCACATACCTCGATTTCGGCGTTTGACTTAATATCAGGCACTGTCTTGACGCACTTTTAGAAATTTGGGCTTCAGTTCTCAAAAACAGTATTTGGGCAGCACTTTAACACAAATTAAGGCTGAAATCTTTTTGTAAAAACTGTCCTGAAGCTTCCCTAAATTTTCGCAGCGTTCTGACACTTTCTCTCTCCTCTCTTGATTTCGAGAAAATGAGCCACGATCACTGTGATGATGTCGAACGGACTAGCGGCTGAAGACGGTGGAACAAGCAGCGAAGGAGGTAGTACAAAAACATAAGTAATTGTATGATCAATCAGTGTTGACGACTCGGGCTGTGCCAGAAACTAAGTGGTAGACGAAGGTTGCAGATGAAGCTATTATGGATCTGTTACGGTTCCCCCGTCAGTTATCTATTATTATATGTATTGAGTCAAGTGTAATATTAGCGTCATATGAGTTTAGTCGTAGTCGTTATGTTTTAATATTTTAGCATATATTGATGTATTCACAGTTGTGTGAATGGGGTTTTATTTATTGGCCCATCTTGTATTAAGTATGAATGAATAAAATTTTAATTTACTAACCCTTGAAGGAGATCTTGGAAGCTCTCTCTTGAGCATGCCCCGCTTAGGCAGCCACAATCAAGGCTTCGTAGTATCACTGCCACTGTCATCTACACCTTCGCCCACTCCTCCGGCAACCTCCAAGTAGGCTCATAATAACTTGGTATCAGAGATGATCGGTCCTTTTCACATGCCATCGCTTGGTTCTCTTCATTCCAGCAGCCCGAGCCTTTCTTTTCATGTTCCAGCCACGACATCAAGCTCCACAGCCCGTCACGACATCACGTCACTGCCTTCAATCGTTGTGAGACATCAACCTTCGTCGACATCCTTCCGCGCCGCCAGCCGCATATTGCTCCTAACACTAGCTGCCTTCCTTTGGTTCGACAAGCATCTAGCCATCTTCTTCTTCCTTCACGCATACTGACGTCCATCCACGTCCTCACCAGCGCCTCTTCGTCGACGCACCTACAGGTCAATTTCCTTGTTCTTCTTTGATCTTTCTCAGGCTCCTAGCGCTAGAAGCCAACCTGTGACCTCTGCTTCCTTCCAACAGCTTCTTTTTTGCAAAATCCAACCCGCTCTGCGTCGATCTTCTTGAGCCAGCTCCGACTTTCATTTTCTTCAAGCCATATGCACAGTCCCTCGAGCAGCATACAACCCTCACATCTCTTCTGTCTCTTTCGAGCCCTATGCTTAATCCAACCGGTGCTTTTAACTTTATCACTATTATTATTATTATTTTCCTTTCTTGCATCATCGAGTCACGTTTTAATCAATTAATCAATTATGTGATTAATTACTCAAGCACATTTTATTTCCAACATGAAAGACATCATTAGCTTCCATGCTCTTGGCGCGCGTATTATTGAGCTTCTAATGCTGGTTGAGGAATTCTATAACAAATAACTGCAGGCCTCCAAGGCGCAGTCATCGCTTCCGCCGCCACCTCCAGAACCTCATGCCACATCATCGCTTCAACTGTCCGTCTTTGCTCCACCGACCCCGGCGGACCAGTTCTTATTGTCGGTCGTCGTTCCTCTGGCAACTGCCACTTCGCCGGATCCATTCCTATCGCTCGCCCTGGCCCCTCTAGGCGTCTTACCACAGTTGCAGGTCACCGCTCCGCCAACCCTGTCGGACCCACTCCTTCCACCGCCAACCTTGTCAACGGCGCCGCAGCTTCTCACCGATGCACCAGCCGTCGCGGCCCAATATCGAGAGTTGTTCTGGCATGAAATCAAGGAGCCAGATGATCTGCTCGCCACATAGAGTTCGATCTTGAGGGCAAACTCGATTTAAAGGGCAGGGGAAATGTTATGGATTTGTTACTGATCCTGCGTCAGTTATCCATTATTATATGTGTTGAATAAAGTATAAAGAAACTCCATCATAGAGGCCCGTGTATAGCCCTCTTAGGAGTTAGGATTTAGTCCCACATCTTGGGATTGAGTTTAAGCTCTCTCCCTCTTCTCCTATATATATGTACCAACAAATATGTTATGTAATCAATTTTTATTGAGAAATTAATAAAATCATTCCTTTATTTCTTTCATACTTGTCTACATGGTATCAGAGCCAAAAAACGCTCCTACCTGTGCTTTGGTCTGTCCTGCTACCTGCTCTGGGCGGTTAGCTTTTATCTAATCGCACGCTTTCCTTTGCTCATTGCCTTGTGTGGTCAGGCTTTTCCTAACCGCAAGCTCCCACTCCCCTCTGGCTTGTCCACCCCCCCCCCCCCCACCACCACCACTTTTTATTGTTTTTCTTTGGGGCCCACTTGGCGTTTGCTTCTCCGCTTGTTGTTGCAGGTCGCGTGTCGCTTCTAGCCACGACTTTCTTTTCGTAGGTTCTGGTCGCAGCAAGTTGCAGCTTTCTTGCCGCAGTGTCTTGTCGCTGTGAGTTGCTGCTCGCTTCTACCTTCCAAAGGTTTTGGTGGAGACCAGCCCGATCTGGACGTCGCAAAAATACCCGACGTCACACCTGACCGGATATCTATCGGCTCTGATTGCTGCAATATGTTATTTTGCAATTTATGTAATGATTTTTATATTTTTGTAATATATATATATAAATATATATAACTCAAAATTAAATATATAAATATATATATACATACATATCAATATATATATATATTTATATATTCATTAGGGTGAGATGAGATCGGTCCCGATCACTGCGCATCTTCCCGGTCCAGCGCCAGGAATATCCTCCTCCCAATTCAAGCCGCAGGAAGCCGTAATGGCGGAAGCACGTACGACCACGGCGCCTCCTCCGGAGCTCCAACTGCCGGCCACGATTCACGCAGGACCACTCGCCCCTTGCCGCTCCTCAAAGTTGTAAGCCACCACATTTCCTGCAATCGCAGAGCACAACTCCTGCAGTTTTTGCTTCCACCATGGCCATTCCTTCACGCATCTGGCGATTCGGGACTACCTCGTGGAGGTTCTTTGCTCTCTCTTTGATACCCTATAAAGGGGGAATGTTTTAATTTTTTTATGTGATTGGTGAAAAATGTTGAAATTGAAATTGTTGTGATTGTGCTTCTGTTTGAAGTTGTTGTGTGCTTCCTATTAGAAGTTAGGCGTGATTAAGGCTCTGTTTGGCTCAGCTGCAGCGACTGCAGAAGCAGTGGTGAGAAGCAATGGTGGAATAATCAGCTATTTTGAACAGTGGTGGCAGAATCTGCGAAACTGTTTGGATGAACAGCTTTTGCAGAGTTGTTTCAAACGGAGAAACTGTTTAAGCTGTTTGGCAAAACAGCTGTGTGGTGTAATGATTTTTTTAAAAAATTATAAATAAATAACAAAAATATAAAACTAGTTAGCTAAATTAATTCATTTTAAGTTCCCCAAAGTTATATCAGATACATAAACAGATACTTTTCCGAATCTTTCATCCAAAAAAAAAAATCATAAACATGTTACGTCTTGGCCATGAAACATTTCTCTTGATCATCAAACTTTAACTGCAAAAGAAGAATAAATATAGTTATTATAATTTATATTTAAATTTACGATTTCAAACGTTTTAAAGTAATATACCTGTTATATTCCATGAGCTGATCGGCAATGTTGTCCCTGATACTGGCCATTTCAGTAGCTCCTGTTCCTTCGAATGTACTTGGTGTGTTGTTTGGGTTAGGATCGATGGTTCTTGGGCGATTGTTTGGTCGCAACTCGTATGCCTCTGGATGAACGAAGTTTTCGTTTTCATCACATACATCAAACTCAGGGTCAGATCGCGATGAATGTCTTCTTATGTAGTTATGGAGTGACATCGTAACCACCACGATGACACATTGTTTTGAGAATTCAAATTGGGGCATTTTGCTCAGTATGACCCACTTTTTCTTCCATACACCAAAGCTTCTTTCAATCACGCTACGCAGCGAGGAGTGCGCCTTATTAAATATTTCATGTTGTCCTTCAATCGGGCGATTACCCCGAGCAAAGTCTGGCAAGTGAAATCTAGTTTCCGGAAATGGTTTTAAAAGACCCTTTTCCAAAGGATAGCCAGCATCCACGAGATAATATTTTCCTTTAATATTGTTAGAGATTAGACAGTAGCAAATATTGCATTCTTTTAAATCAACTAATTAATAAAAATTAATTAATGTTCGTACCTTCTGGTGGAAATGGAAATTTACTCAACGGTTCTCGTACTGCACGATGATATATGCGGGTGTCATGTGTGGAACCCTCCCAACCAGGAACAACATACGTAAAGCAAATGTTGAAGTCACATACGTGCATCAACATGCGTACCATCGATTGCTCCAATACAATCCTTGAAAAAGGGCATATATCTTTCATCATATCGTATGTTTGAAGGAATGTAACGAAACTCAGGATCAATAGGAGCAATGTTCTGCATGGATAAATTAGTCAGAGCACGAAGACCGATCATAAACAACCGACTCAAAGTCTCCGTAGAATGCTGGAATCTTTCACCTGATTTTCTGCATGTTTCATTGTGTCCTAAAATATAAATGGTTATTGTCAAAACTTCACTAGCCTCGGTTCTCTGTGTTCATTTTAAACCGTGTTGTTGTTCTAACAATACTAGTAAATCAAAGAAAATAACTTTTGTCATTCGGAACATATTGTGAAACCTTCCAGGATGCCCAACAAATAATTCACGGAGCCATTTATGCCCGGTTTGAGATGATGTCATGCAAGGTGTTTTATCACAGAACAAAGAGACATAATCACTGATAATACATACGCTTGATGTTACGAGTTTAACATAATGAGCACATTCTTGTTGACGCGTTACACAGTAATTTAATACCAGTTCTTCATCATCATCAATATTAGCGTCATCATCACCATTCCCAATTGACATTTTCGCGGCCTATACATGTGAAATCACAACCATTATATAAATGCAATATATATCATTACAAGTAACATAACAAGGTGAACATCATCCAAGTCTTAGATGCATACAACAACATCCAAAAAGATAAGTTTTTGACATAAAAACATAAACATACATATAGAATAATAATATCAAGATAAGGATCAACATCCAAAAAATAAGTTTCCAACATCATATAAGTGAATTCAAGTAGTGGGTTTTCAGCCATTCAACTCACCTATCCTCTGGGATACTCAAGAAGGTCACGCGATTCACTGGAGTTTGAAAATGAACCGTTGCAAAATGGTATAACTGTCGGTCCTCGAAGATTTCTGGAAACTTTTCAAGTTCTTGAATAACTTCAGGCAATAAATATACACTAGGTGGAACAACTGGTGATGTAACGCGCTGCATAATAGATTCTGAGGAGGAAAACAATTTCTCAACATGTGCTAACAGAACCTGTTTGGTTCCTATTTCCTGCCTCTTCCCCCTTCTTTTTCGTTTGGAAGCAACTCCACTTTGCGAACTTTGTCCGGGTGTTTTCGATTCAATATCATCACTTGCAAATACCCGTGTGTTATTGCTTTCATTGATCTGGTCTTCAACTTCTTCAGACACGGTTTCAGGCTGCGAAAAAAGAGAAGGCAACTCTCCAGAAGAAGGAAGCCATACATTTTCTCCCGTGGCAACAACCAAACTGAACATCTTGTCCAATCTTTCTTCAAGCTCGGGCGGTATTCCACCAAAACGGAATTTCTTCGCATTTGGGATCATCTATAAATTGAAAGGGTTGTAAAAATTAATGCAAATTCAAACCAAACAAAACTATGTTAAAATAAAACCAAGGAAAATTCTAACCACAATACGTTCTTTTCACCAATCATCAGACACGTCTATTGTCCGTTTTGTCGGATTCCAACCAAGACCGGTCTCACCCTTTTTAGTTCAAACCATAATTTCCAATCGCGCTTCAGTTGATCCCATTTATTTTTCATTTGTGGGCGACAGTAGTCCAAACCTGTGCGTTCCTTGAAGTTTTTCACCAAATTGTTCCAACCTTCGTTGTTGAAATGGGTGGTGGGTCTATTCCTTAAATCTATCTCTCGGATACAAAGGTCACAAAATAGGAGAACATGTGATGTCTCCCAATTAGCAGAAATTCCGCCCTCTTTTGATTTGCCCATCTATGGAAAAATTCCACCACCGGTTCAAACACACAATAAACTGCAAGTAAACTACAATAATACACACACACAATTACAATTCAAACACACGCACAAATATAAACACATAAACATACACACACACACACATATAAACACACACACACACAGAAACACAAACACAATTACAAATATACACACACACAATTACACATTAACATACACACACACATACACATAAACATACACAAATACGCATAAACGTACACGCACACAAACGTAATTACAAATAAACACACACACAACTACACATAAAACATACACACATACGCATAAACGTACACACGCACACAAACATAAACCAACACGCGTACACATAAACATACACACACACAGATAAACACACACACACACAAACACAATTCAAACACACACACACACGCATAAAAATACACACACACACAAACACAATCATATATAACACACACACACAAGCATACACAAACACTCAACACACAAACACAAACATATACACACACACACACAAACTCCCAAACACCCTAAACACACACACAAACTCCCAAAAACCCTAAACACACAAACACAAACACACACACACAAACACACACATACACACACAAACACAAATCAAACACACATACAAACACAATCATACAAACACACACACACATACACATTCCCAAACAACCTAAACACACAAACATAAACATACACACACACACACACAAACACACACACAAACACACACACAAACAAACAAACACACACACAAACACACACATACACACACAAACACAATCATACAAACACAAATCAAACACACACACACACACACACATAAGCACACACACACAAACACAATCATACACACACACACACACACACATTCCCAAATAACCTAAACACAAACGCAAACAGACACACACACAAGCACAACCATACACACACAAACACAAATCAAACACACACACAAAAAATAAAAGCATTTTTAACAGTGCAAAGAAGAATTTGAACAAAACTGGGCAGAAATTTTTTTTTGGAAACATATGCAGGACGAAAATTTTGGCGGAGTGAAGATGGAGGAAGAAGAATGGAGGAAAAATTTATACCTTGGGATCTTTGTACTCCGAAAATGGAGGAATAAGAATGGAGTGAAGATGGGGGAGGCCCTTGTCTCGATCGCCTGGGTAAAAAACGCGGTGATCGCGAGGAGGAAGAGAAGGCGAGAAACGGCGCCGTAGAGAAGAAATGCAGCGCTCGCCGGAGTGAAGAGGAGGTGCAGCGCTCGCCGGAGTGAAGAGGAGGTCCAGCGCTCGCCGTCGATGGAGGCGATCGGCTCTGTCGAAGAAGCGCGGGTTAGGGCAGAGCGGAATCGCGAAATTTCCGCGATCTGGAGTCGTGAGAAAATATCGCGACTCCAGATCGTTGTTATTTCGCGATTTGGGCGCGGGGGCGGTGGAAAAATTACGCTCCTAATTTCTGTTTGACGCGGCAGTGGAAAAACGGCGTCACTGCTCCCAAATCGTCATGCCAAACAAAGCCTAAAACTTTGGGCGAGAGCTGTAGGAGATAGTGTAGAGTTATTTTGTTGTTGCTTTTCATGGAAATTTCCCGTAGAGGTTGCTGGTTTAAGGAGATGATGAACAGTACTAATTAGATGTATTATCTAGTGATGGTGAATAATGGAATTAAATCTGATTTCACTATTTCAAATATAGTTCCCTGTGGTTGTTTAAGGTTGAGTACTGTTGTGCCTTGCTTCCGCATGAGTGAAGATGAACGGTGAATGGAAAACTTTGATGTTAGTAATTAGCTTGTTGCCCGTGTGTTGTAGGAGATAAGATTTGATTAATGAACAGTAACATTAAATTGTTTACTGTTGGAAGGATTGCCTCCTTGGGAGAAATTTTATTAGGGTTGTTTGCCTCCTGGAAAGGAGAAGGTCAAACGGTTAGAGTGCTTAGAGATTTCGTGGAGCCTCTTTGTAAACAAGTGTGAAATTTATCTCGTGTGTAGAGATTACGTGGAACCACTCTTGTGTGTGAGAGAGTGAATTTTAGGTTGTTAGGTTTGTGGCTTCTCTAGAGTGAGTGACTCCGTGTAACCACTTCATGTGAGAGCGGCTTAATTCTGTGGTGCCCGTGTGCAATAGCGGCCGACCTAGGAGCAGGAAATTGAAGGTGACGAGAAGTTACTCGCGTGATCGTCATCGACTTCGAATACGGAAGACGCCTCTTTTGTAGGTAATTGTTTCTATCTTTTCCTTTGTGCGTCTCTATATTTTCTCGTAGATAATAGACTCATTGTTGGGTTTTCGCCCGAGTTTTGTCAACAAACGCTACGTCGAAAACTCCAAACGGAAGCGTGTTTGGAGTTCCCGATTTTCGTTTTGCTACGACAAGGAGAACGGAACGAAAGTTGCGAACTTCCTTCCTCGGATTTAAAATTGAACCATTTTATTAAGAAAAATCATTTTCAAACAAAATAGGGAATTTGTGTTTTACAAAAAAATTAGTTGCTTCATTTTTTAAGTTCGTGCAAATTTCGCTCAATTTTCATTGCGCACATTTCATCGAATATTACATGCATTATGGTTTCCTAGAAAAAACCGACAGACACGCAAACCCTACGCGCTGTCCTGCATCAGGTTTCCTCGTCGTTGATGGCCCTCAAGCAGCAGAAAGTTATGTCTGTTGCTTTGACCGCAAGTTCCAAGCCGCAGAAAGTTTCTCCTAGTCCACTGCTCATGTTCTGTCAGCTACTAATCCTCAAGCCGCAGATCTTCCTCAAGTCGCAGATCTTCCGGCCACCGCAGTTCCTCTCTCAAGCTGCAGTTCTTCCTCAGGCCGCCGCCACTCCTTCAGACCGTTGTTCCTCAGGTCGTCGTCCTGTCTCAGCCCGCAGTATCTTTGCTTGGTCGTTGTTCCTCTAGTCACCAGGCCGCTGTCACTTCTCTGGTCGTCAGGGCCTCAGCGAACTGTCCTTGCACCCAGTCGATCTTTTCTCCAATCTGCCGCAGCAGCTTCTCCAGGCCGCCCTTTCCTGTTCGCAGCTTCATCAATCTGCCGCAATAGATTCTCCAGTCTGTCGCAGCAGCTTCTCCAGGTCACTTCTCTTCCCCAGCCCGCTTCTCCACGTTGCTTCTTGTTCGCACAACAAGGTCTGGATTATGATAAGACATTCTCTCTGGTCGTCAAAATGAATATTGTTCGTGTTTTGATCTCCCTCGTTGTACATCGTCACTGGCCATTGCATCAACCGAATATCAAAAATGTCTTCCTCAATGGCAATTTACAAGAAACTGTCTATATGAATCAACCTCTCGGGTTTGAGACCACGGGGGAGTCTCTTGTCTGTCATCTCAAGAAATTCATTTATGGTCTCAAACAGTCTCCCCGCGCGTGCTTTGACAAGTTCAGTAAGTTATCTGTGATGTTGGATTCACTCAGAGCTCTGCTGACTTCTCTCTATTTGCTCGTCACCAACCGACAGGTACCGTGATACTCCTGGTTTTTGTTGATGATATATTAATTACTGAAGATTATTCAAAAGGCATCCATTTGATCAAAGAACATTTGGCCTTCGTATTCCAGACCAAAGATTTGGGGAATCTCTGATAATTTCTTGGCATCGAGGTAGCCCGTCGACCTGACGGTCTTGTCCTATCTCAAAGAAAGTACTGCCTTGATCTTCTTCATGACGCGGGCTACTCTGGTTGCAAACCAACTGACACACCATGGATGTCAACCACAAGCTTTGTGCATGCTCCTCTGACTCCAATACACTCCTACCAAACCCAGAATATTATCGTCGTCTTGTGGGAAAATTGATCCATCTGACAGTTACAAGACCAGATATATCGTTTATCGTTGGGATTGTTAGTAGGTTTATGCATGATCCTCGAACTTTTCATTTTAAGGCAGTTGAGCTCATTCTCTGATACCTGAAGTCGGCTCCCGGACAGGGGATCGTATATAAGTCATCCTCGTCTCTATCTCTCATTGCTTACTCTGATGTTGATTATGCTGTATCCATTGATGATCGTCGTTCCACAAGTAGTTTCTGCATATATTTTGGTGGGCATCTTATTACCTGGCGAAGCAAGAAGCAATTTGTCGTCGCACGTTCATCTGCAGAAGCAGAGTATCGATCAATGGTCTCTGTCATCTTGGAACTTACATGGCTAGAAAGCCTTCTCAAAGACCTGGGTGTCAAACTCTCTTCTCTTGTCACCTTGTTCTGCGATAGTCAAGTTGTCATTCATATTGACAAGAATCATGTGTTCCATGAACGTACCAAGCATAGAGGTTGATTGTCACTTTATTCGGAAAAAGGTACAACTCAGGAAATTGGACTTAAAACATGTTCCAAGTGCAGAACAAGTCGCTGACATTCTTACAAAAGAATTTATATTCTCAGTTCTTTCCAAGCTTGCCTCCTACGACTTGTATGCTCCAGCTTGTGGGGGAGTGTTGAAGAAAGTATAAAGAAAACCCATTATAGAGGCCCATGTATAGCCCTCTTGGGAGTTAGGATTTAATCCCACATCTTGGGAATGAGTTTAGGCTCCCCCCTCTTCTCCTATATATATGTACCAACACATATGTTATGTAATCAATTTTTATTGAGAAATTAATAAAATCATTCCTTTATTTCTCTCAATTTCATGTTTGTCTACAATATGTATTGAGTCGAGCAGAGTGTATTATTAGCGTCATATGAGTTTAGTCGTAGTCATCGTTATATATTAATATTTTAGCGTTTATTGGTGTATTTACAGTTGTGTCATTGGGGGTTATATATATTGACCCTTACAGTCTTATATCAAGTATAAATGAATAAAATTCTAATTACCTAAGCCCTAAAAAAGATATTGGAAGCTCTCTCTCTCTTTCTCTCTCTCTCTCGAGCACATCCCGCTTAGGCAGCCGCGACCAAGGCTCCATAATATCTTTGTCGCCGACATATCCACCTACGACTACTCCTTCGGTGACCTCTGAGTAGGCCCATAACAGAAGCGCTGAAGTGGAAGGGGAAATTGGTGATAATTAGGACTGTGGTGGAGTGATGGGCAAAAATGGGGGCTAAGAAGAAGTGGTAATAGAGAGCGAAGAGGTCATGTAATTATGGAGCTCCAAGAATGGTGTTAAATCTTCTGCGTTGAATACAGGTGAAATTCTCATATTTATAGGGTATCCAGCTCATAAGCATGTGTTACATTCTTTTAAGCACAGTACAAAGACTTATTCGTTTAAAATTTAATTTTCGAGCAATTCCCCTTGGGAACCTCTCAGCGTGTATACAAATCATCATTAGTTCTCCTTCTTTAAAGCATTGCATTCTCTTTTGGTTATCAACATATAATTTATAAATGTCATTATTGCAAAAAATTCAGTCGGATAGGCTCATCCATGTTATGTAGATGCATAACAAAAGACTTGACAGACTCGCTAGGGCGGGACTCTACGGGTAGGGGAATGAGATCTATAGGTTTCCTAGGATCATAGTCTAAGACTACCTGAAATGGACTCGACCCTGTCGTCCTATTGACTGATCTATTAAATGTGAACTCTATTGTGAGTAACATAGAATCTCAAGAGGTGGTGTTGTCCCCAACAAGACATCGCAAGAGATTTCCTAAACTCATGTTTACTATCTCAGTTTGGTCATTCGTCTGATCATGAAGAAGGATAAGAATTGCAGTGTAGTGTCAGTTTTCTTCCACAAGATTTTCCAGAAATAGCTTATGAATCGGATATCTCGATCAGATACAATAGTTTTAGGTAGACTGCGAAGTCTAAAGTTGTCCCGAATGAATATTGATACGACGTAAGACGCACCAGTAGTCTTGTTGCATGTAATGAAATGAGTCATTTTGGAAAATTGGTCAACAACGAGAAGAATAAAGTTGTGTTTGCGCGGGGTGCGAGGAAACCGGGGCACAAAATACATATTAATGTCCACCCAAGGCTAGTGTGATACCGGTGGTGTCGTGGTGGTGTATATAACCTGTGTTCTGTTGTGATCCCCTAGCCATCTGGCAAATCTAGCAATGTCAAATGACTCAAGCAACGTCTCTTTTAAGTGTGAACCAGTATAAACGATCGTCAACAAGTGTCGTGTTTTTTGTTAGATACTGTATATGGTAGATATAGCTTAGAGTCATCTCGGATGTTGGGATCACCCTCTCATGTATATATATGTACACACTATTATTTAAAATTATTATTGAATCTCTAATTTCTATCATGGTATCAAAGGGAAGGAAAACCTTACCCTAGCCGCTCTTCCCGAAGGCGCGTTGTCTCCCGTTCCTGATCGATCTTCGTTGCTATCAATCCCGTATTTGGTTGCTGCTATCCCGTCTCCCGCCGAACGGGATCATCGCAGTTATCCACTTATCCCGTCTCCCATCGAACGGGATCGTCGCTTAGAGTCGACTATTTTTGCTCTTATTCCCCCGCTCAATCTCATCTCTCATCCCAGTTCTCGCGACTTCCGTCCACCACAGTTGATTCGGTGATCAACTCGTGCCTGTTTCCGCGACTATTTCTGATCCCTCACGCAGCGTAGCACGTTCCGCCCCTTGGTGGCTTCTGATCACGTTTTGGTGATCCCGCTCTTCTTTTGTTTCCTGTTTCTTCCCTGATGCGTGCTTCCGATCGCATTTCGGTGATTCTCGCGTCGTCGCTGTTCAAGGAGGAATTCTTATTGTTGTGCGCCTCTCAGAAAGAAGTCCAGTCGTGTTCTCTTGGTATCGCCTGTACGCGGCCCTGTGTAAACTTCTGCAAGCTTCTGCAACCCGCTCGGTGCATCCAGGAGGATGCTTCGCAAACAGCCATGTCGTGTCTTCTGATTCCGCTTTCAGCAGCTCATCTGCAACATCTCAACCATCCAGCCGCTTCCGCCGCTACTTCCGATCCAGCAGTGACGCCAGTCGCTGATCCAGAGTCTTCCTCGGCTGATCCAGCGTTTTTCCACCGCCAATCTTCAGATCTACCGCTCTGAGCTTCTTTTCCGGCTAATCCCGCAGCCCGAACCTTCTAATTTAGCTGATCTCGCAGCCCCAACCACCTCGATTGATCCTTTTGATGGCATCCGGTGCTCGTCCTCTTATGACATCTACTACAGCTCAAACTAGTGATTCTCGTCGCCCGCATGTCCACTGCCACTACTGTCAGTATTTTGGTCATGTCAAATTTGAGTGTCGCAAGCTTCAGAGGGTCGGCAGTTTGGCTAGCAGCGTGCTCCTGGTGCTCATTTCGCTCACTTTTCGGCTCTCACACAGTCTTTCTCTTTATTTGAGCTTGCACATTTGATTGTCTAGCAGGCTTCACTGTCTCGCTCCACTCAGTCGGTTGCCTCCGCCCCTGCAGGCATCTCCCCATCCAACTGGTTGCTTGATTCTAGAGCCTCCTTTTACATGACATATGATGTCACCCACCTCCTGTCCTGTCAGTCCGTCTCTTCTGCCCTCAGTATTATGATGGCAGATGGCACCAGTCACCACATCACCAGTTGTGACCTTCTTCATACTAGTCATTTACATGTTCCTGATGTTGCCTACACACTCAAGTTATCCATGAACCTTATATCCGTCAGCCAACTCACATCTCACGGTTGTCTTGTTATTTTTGATGAGTTTACAAGCAGTGTGCAAGATCGTCTGACTGGGACACTCCTTGGAGTTGGTCGTCGTCGTAGCGGGATGTACGTCTTGATCGTCTCCACCTTTCATCCACTTCATCGTCATCGGCAGCTTCCTCCCTTTGTCTTCCTTCGGTGAGTTTCTCTCAGTGGCATCACCTTCTTGGTCATCCCAGTGGTTCACATCTAGCTTCTCTTCTTAGTCATGATTTCCTTGGTCGTGTTTTTATTGATCGGTCTCACTCTTGTTCGGGTTGTAAGCTTGGTAAATAGCTACAACTCTCTTATCCGTCTAGTGAGTCCAGGTCTCAACGTCCTTTTGATTTAGTTTATTCTGATGTATGGGGACCCGCACCTTTTGTATCCAAGGGCGGACACCGGTATTATGTTCCTTTTGTTGATGACTATTCTCGTTATTGTTGGGTCTACTTTATGCATTCTCGAACTGAATTTTTTCAGATATATGTTACTTTTTCTGATATGGTGCACACACAATTTTTTGCTTCCATATGCATTTTTTGTTCTAACTCGGGGGGAGGGGGGAGTATCCCTCTCATGCTTTTCGAGATCTGCTAACTACCCATGACACTCTCACTCAGCTTGTCTGTCCTGGTGCACACGCTCAGAATGGCACCGCTGAAAGGAAGCATCGCAACATTATTGAGACAGCTCGTGCCCTTCTTATCTCCCACGTTCCTCCTCATTTTTGGGCTGAGGTTGTTTCCACTGTGGTCTATCTTATTAACATGTAGCCCTCCAATTTTCTTCAGGGTCAGTGTTTTGGTGAGTGTATATACTCTCGACCCCACGTTACACTCATCATCGTGTTTTTGGCTGTCGGTGTTATGTTCTACTCCCTCCACATGAGTGTGCTAAGCTCTCTGATCAATTTGTTCCTTGTGCCTTTCTTGGATACAGTACTGAGCTCAAGAGCTATCGATGTTATGACCATGTTGCACGTCGACTTCGCATCTCATGTGATGTTACTTTTGACGAGTCTCACCCTTTTTTTGTGTCCCCGGTCCACTCTACCTCACATTCATCTGTTACTCCCTCTGACGTGTAGTTTCCCATTATTTTCATCTCTTCATCTCATGTATCCTCTCCTCTGGTATGTCCACCTACTCTTCCCTTGCCGCAATCTACTCTGTTACGTCTCCTTCCCTTGTCGTAGTCTACTTCGTCATCTTCTCACTCCTCCCCTTTTCCACCTACATATCCCTCTGATGTGCTCGTCGTCCCCCTTCCATATCAATATACTCGTTGCCCACCTTCTGTTCCTTCTCCTCCAGTGCCCCAGACTCAATATATATCTCCTCCAGCAAGTGTCCTGTGGATGATCCTCCTGTGCGCCGCAAGGCCCGCAACCCCCCACGTGAGCGACGTACTCCCGACCTTCTTAGCCTTGCTACACTACCGCTGAACCTACCTGCCCTTCCTGCTACTGTCTGTGGTACTCCCGAGCCAACTTCCTACCGTGAGTCTGCCCAGATACCTGAGTGGCAGGCCACCATGTCTGCTGAGTTGGCAGCACTCGAGCACACTCGAACCTGAGAGTTTGTCCCGCTTCCACCCGATGTTGTGTCTATTACTTGCGAGTGGATCTTCAAGGTCAAGACTCGCTCAGAAGGTTCTTTGGAAAGGTGCAAGGCTCGACTTGTGGCTCGTTGTTCTCAGCAAGAGCAGGAACAAGACTATGACGAGACCTTTGCTCCGGTCGCTCACATGACTACGGTTCGTACTCTTATTACAGTTGCAGCTGTTCGTCACTGGTCACTGTTCCAGATCGACGTGAAAAATTTCTTTCACGGTGACCTTCAGCAGAAGGTGTACATGCTTCCTCCTCCCGGTCTCTCCTCTCCTCCAGGTCTTGTATGTCGCTTACGGCGAGCTTTTTACGGGCTCAAGCAGGTGCCTTGTGTGTGGTTCACATGATCCAGCACTATTTGTGCATTCCTCCTATCATGGACGGACTCTTTTGTTACTTCATGTGAATGATATGATTATTACTGGTGATGATCCTTCTAATGTAGCCTTCATAAAACATCACCTTCAGCAGCAGTTTCAGATGACTGACCTTGGACAGTTGAGGTACTTCTTGGGCCTTGAGATCACCTCTACAAACCGTGGTTTGCAGCTCTCTCAGCGGTGTTACACATCAAATCTCTTAGCTCGGGTTGCTCTTTCTGACTCTCACACAGTGGACACCCCTATGGAGCTTCACCTTTAGCTACGTCCAGATGATGGGTTCCACTTTCTGATCCTTCTCGTTATCGTCACCACGTTGGGAGTCTCGTCTACCTCACTTTTACTCGGCCCGACATTGTCGTGTTGTTTATGTGTTGAGTCAGTTTGTTGATGTTGGTGCAACCATGGTGATCTATAAGTGATCAAGCATGTAGCCTCACTGCCAACGAAGTATGAGTCTATGGGGTCGCACATAAGAGTTTTGGAGAAGTTGAATAGATTTGTGTTGGTCTTGCTCATATGTGATATGAGTGAAGGACCAAGCTTATGACGTTTCGGACATGGTGGAATTTCATTCCGGGACTTGTATTGAGAATATGGGTCGACCGATTCGTAGTCGGTAGAAGCTAAGGGAAATTCATCGAGTATGGGTAAGGGGTTTCGACGAATGGGCTGGATTCGTCGAGTATCGTCGGGACCATTCAACGATTCGTCGAGTATTGAAGTAATACTCGATGATTCGTCATGTATCATCGTGACTACTCTTCGATTCGTCGTGTTTCGTCGTGACCATTCGTCGATTCGTCGTGTATCGACCTGATACTCACCGAATTCTGTCTCGACGGTTTATTTCTTGTAAGTCCGGTTTGGCCGTTCTTTGCTAGCATTGGCCGGTTTGGTTCAAGGTTTAAATAGGATTTTACTGTTGAACCGAACAGGACTGTTCCAAAAAAGTGACTGTTCATTCAGACCTAAATCGCGAAGCCGACAGCGACGATCTCATCGCGATGGAACTGTTTCGCATCCGCGACCGTCACCGCCACTTCCACCGACCGCCGCTTGTCGCCGCCGACTGTCCGCCGTCCCTAGCCGCCTCTGGAAAGAGTTTCCTAGGCATCGTCTTCGTCGTTGTCGCCTCTCCTTGAACGGATCTAGTAATCTGTGAGAGCAAGCTTTCATCCGACATAGATCTTGTGTGACAAGAGTCTAGGGTTCTTCGTGCTCGTGTGGATACCCGTAGAGGCGTGGATACTATTCTACGCTCGAAATCCAGCCGTTGTCGTTCGTTGGATTTCTTCGGAGCACCTAGGTTGAGTATCGACTCAATCCGCAAGAGTACAAATTTATTTATTGCAACATTATTTCTTGATTAATGGTCATCGCAAGATCCACAATTTCCTTTTGGGTTTTCCTTATTTTGCTACGCGCACAACTATTGTGTCACCCACCCAAAACCCAACAGTGGTATCAGAGGGAGGTTACGTGATGACCATTGTTTCAGAAGTTGTTAAATCCATATCGTGTAGATTTGGAGTTTTAGAAGTGTTCTAAAAGGCCAAATCTATTCTTGAAAACCCACCAAAAACGCATGTGATTTCTTTATTGTTACTCCTTAACAGTAACTGTCACTTTTGGTTTGCAAAGCCAAGGATGTGGTAGATTTTGTATCTCACACATAAAGTGACGAGCTTGTCTACTGTGTAAGTGGAGTTGGTGTTGCTCATGTCCAGTTCATGTAAATATGAAGATTTAGAAGTGTTCTAGATGTTCAGATTTAGCTCAGTTCATCAAGTGTTGATGATCTTCTCGTGCACATCTGGGATGCATTTGAATTATGTATGATGTTGAATGTTTGTGGATGTGCACATTGGTTAAATGTTAACCATGATTGAAGAGTTAATCGAATATCAAAATTCTTTAAGAAATATGAAGTATTCGGATGCTTCCGATGGATGACACTCTTCCTGCCTCGATCGCTGAAATGTGGGCTTGCCAAAGCAAGGTGCATTAATCTATCTTGGTAAGGGTGCGAGCGGATAATTGTGATATCCCACTGTCGACATCGGTCAAGCTTAACTGGGTGACCTCAAAGGTTGAGTGCCCAGAGGCATAGGGTTGGCATGCACCATATGATGGATGCGAATAAAGAGTTATTCATCAGTCATACAAGAGTTGCATTGTGATGCAATTAGCAAGCGTTGTCTACCTAAATAACTACATTGTGAGAGAAAAGTCAAAGCTGATTCATGGTGTTAGTGAAATATGGATCTTGTCCATTAAAAGAGTTACTCGCATAAACTCTTCGAATTGATATCGAGGGTTGTCAGTTTGATAAAAATAGTGGGAGTTATTTTGATTAAGTCATAATCGAAAGAAAAATTATATTTATAAAATGTAGTACTAATTTTACTTTTCATTGATCCTTGTAGAATTTTCATGGCAAGTGGCTCACACTCCACCTTGTCCCCTAGAGCGATCCTTGAGAAGGAAAGTTGAGTGGAACAAATTATTTGGACTGGTACAGGAACCTGAAATTGTTCTCAGGCAAAAACGCAAGCTCTATGTTTTGGAAGAGGTGTCCTCTGATGAGCCTGTCGGAATGCGTCCCATACTGATAAAGATGCTTACAAGAAGTATCTCGACGACTCCTTATACGTCGAATGTCTCATGCTTGCGACCATGAACTCTGAGCTTCAAAAGCAACACGAGAGCATGGGTTGCAAGGAAATTGACGAGCATCTCAAGAAAATGTTTCAAGGGCAAGTTCGTCAAGAGAGATTCGATGTCACTAAGGCGTTGTTTCAATGCAAGATGGGAGCTCGGGACATAGTAGGGACTCACGTACTCAAGATGATTGGGTATATCGAGAATCTTGAAAGACTAGGGTTCCCTCTAAGCCAAGAGTTGACCACAGACCTGATCATGCAATCGTTGTCGGACAGTTATGAGCAGTTTGTCTTAAACTATAACATGAATGAGATAGACAACACACTGTCTGAGCTCATAGGCATGTTGCGAACTGTCGAGATAAATATGAAGAATGCTAAGCCTGTTAGCCTCATACTGATGGTGCATAAAGGCAAGGGCAAGGGCAAGGGCTTCAAGAAGACGAAGGTAGGACCTAAGTCAGCTCTGGAGTCCAAAACTTCTGCACTGAAAAAGAAAGGCTCAGGGAAAGAGGGAAAGTGACACCACTGTGACAAGGCTGGTCATTGGAAGAGGAATTGTCCTTGTACATTGAGGGTCTGCAAAAGATGAGGGGAGTATGACTTTCGCTTCAAGTATTTATGTTATATAGATAAACTTTTCTGCTCTTTCATCCTGGGTATTAGATACCGGATGTGGTTCTCACATTTGTATAAATGTGCAGGAACTTGGAAGAAGAAGAATGCTGAGTAAAGGAGAGGTGGACCTACGCGCTGGCAATGAGCAAGAGTTGTTGTTGTCGCCGTGGGGGTTTACCGTCTTTCTTTGTCCGGTGGGCTTGTTTGGAACTTGATAACTATTATTATGTTCCTGCAATAACTAGAAACATTATTTTTATTTCATGTTTAAACATTATTGGATTTTTTTTCTTATTAATAACAATTGTTGTTTTATATTTAAAAATGATGTTTGTTATGTCGTAGTCCAAATGTTTAATGATTTATATGTTTTAAACTTACATCATCAGATCTATAATACAGAAAATACTAAAAGACTAAAAACAAATAACTAGAACTCTACATACCTTTGACATTGTCGTTTGGGTCATATAAATGAGAAACGTATATCCAAGCTACATAAAGATGGGCTACTGAACTCATTTGATTATGAATCATTTGAGAGATACGAATCTTGTTTGTTAGGAAAGATGACTAAGGTCTCTTTCACTGGCTTCAATGAGAGAGTGGTGATCTCTTGGGTATAGTACATAATGATGTATGTGGACCCATTAGTTTTATGGCTAGAGGTGGGTACTTCTACTTTGTTACATTTATTGATGATTTCAGCAGATACGGATATGTGTATCTTATGAAGTGCAAATCTGAAACCTTTGAAAAGTTCAAAGTGTTTAAGAACGAAGTAGAAAACCAACTGGGTAAAAAGGTTAAAGCGTTCTGATCTGATCGAGGTGGCGAATACCTAATCATGAGTTTCGTGATCATCTGAAAGAGTGTGATATTGTATCACATCTCACTTCACCTAAAACACCACAACATAATGGTGTATCTGAGCGGAGGAATCGTATTTTATTAGACATGGTGCAATCGATGATAAGTCATGCAGATCTGTCTGTTTCCTTTTGGGGTTTTGCTCTAGAAACTGTTGCTTTAACACTAAATCGTGTTACAACAAAAGCGGTTATAAAGACACCATATGAGATATGGACTGAAAAGCGTCTCGGTATGTCGTTCATTAAGGTTTGGGGCTGCGAGGCATACGTGTGCGACGTCAAATGTCTGACAAGCTGGAACCCAAATCAGATAAATGTTATCTTGTGGGGTATCCTAAGGAAACCAAAGGGTACTATTTCTACCTACCGTCTGAGGGCAAAGTATTTGTCGCGAGAACTGGTGTCTTTCTTGAGAAAGAGTTTTTAAGTAGAAAGACTGCTAAGGTAGAACTTGAAGAAGTTCAAGAACCACAAACTGTGAATGAACCGGAATTGGAACCTGAGTCATGACTACAAGTTGTTGTAGCCGGAGAGTCTGCTCAGAAACACAAGTTCTACGTAGATCTGGTAAACCAAGGTTTGAGCCTGAGAGATATGGATTTCTCATGTCTCAAATAGGTAATGTGTTGCTTATGGATCATGATGATGAGCCTGCAACCTACCATGAGGCTATGAGTGAACCGGACTCCGAGAAGTGGCTTGAGGCCATGAAATATGAGATGAACTCCATGTATGAAAACCAAATTTGGACCTTGGTGGGAACCAACTGAAGGGGTAAGACCCATAGGGTGCAAGTGGGTCTTCAAGAAGAAGACTGACATGGATGGGAATATACAGACATTCAAAGGGCGACTTGTGGCTAAAGTTTTCAAGCAAATTCATGGTATTGACTATGATGAGACCTTTTCCCCTGTCGTCATGGTTAAGTCCATCAGAATTTGCTTGCTATTGCTGCGTATTATAACGACGAGATCTGGCAAATGAATGTCAAAACGGTCTTCCTAAATGGAAACCTCCTTGCAGAAGTGATATGACACAACCTGAGGGTTTTGTATCTCCAGGTGAAGCCGCTAAAATATGCAAGCTGCAAAGATCCATTTATGGATTAAAACAAGGTTCTCGAAGTTGGAATCTTCGTTTTGATGAAAAGATCAAAGAGTTTGGTTTTGTCAAAAACGAGGGTGAACTGTGTGTTTACAAATGGATTAACGAGAGCATAGTTGTCTTTCTGATATTGTATGTAGATGACATACTGCTTATCGGGAATGACAAACCGACCCTACAAGTTGTTAAAAACAACCTAGGGGGATGCTTTTCAATGAAGGACTTGGGTGATGGGACTTATATTCTATGTATTAAGATCTATAGAGATAGATCGAAAAAGTTGTTGGGTTTGACTCAAAGTATGTACATTGACAAGGTGTTGAAACGGTTCAACATGCTTGAGTCCAAGAAAGGATTCTTACCCATGTCTCATGGTGTGAGTCTCTCTAAGGACTAGTGTCATAAGTCTTGTGAAGATAAGGACCGCATGAAGTTGATTTCATATGCTTCGGCGATTGGGTCAATCATGTATGCAATGATATGTACTAGACCCGATGTCTCTTATGTCTTGAGCATGACTAGCAGGTATCAGTCTGATCCCGGCAAAAGTCACTGGATTGCCGTCAAGAATATCTTGAAGTACTTGTGAAGGACTAAGGATACTTCTTGGTATTTGGTGGAGAGGAAGAGCTCGTTGTAAGGGGTTACACGGATACTAGCTTCCAGACTGATAGGGACAACTCAAAGTCTCAGTCAGGGTTTCTATTTTGCCTAAATGGAGGTGTTGTTAGCTGGAAGAGTTCCAAGCAGGATACAGTTACCGATTCTACAACTGAGGCCGAGCATATCGCCGCTGCAAATGCAGCGAAGGAGGCTATATGGATTAGAAAATTCATCCGCGAGTTAGATGTATAGCTCCTAGCATTGTTCGTCTCGTAGATCTCTACTGTGACAACAACGGTGCAATTGCACTTGCTTCGGAATCTAGATCTCATCAGCGCTCCAAGCACATACTTCGGCGGTTTTATCTAATTCGAGAGATTGTCGATCGAGAAGATGTGAGCATTAGCAGAGTGCCGACAGAAGAAAACATTGCGGATCCACTGACAAAGCATCTTGCACAGAGAAAGCATGACGATCATGTTAGATATATGGGTATACGATACCTAAATGATCAATTCTAGTTTGAGTCTTGTGGATTGTATGTTTGTTGGCTGTAATTTTTCATTTGATGAATAATGTACTATATGCATTTCATTTATATATTTTGGCAAATTCTTTTATTGTGTTATTATTTATATTGTCATAGAGTAGTTAACTGTATAAATGCCCTTAGAGTGTTTGCTTCCATAGGTCAAGTAGTGACTTGATGTGAGAACCTATAATCTCAGAAGCTTCATTCTTAAAGGTCCATGGTCATTGTATCATCTTTGAAGCTAAGGGTGATGATGATACTTTAAGACTAGCATGTGCGTTGACAGATGACCCGTCATCACAGGTCATGATATTGTGATATCAAGTCATCACATGGGTACTTGTTATGAACAAGTTGTACTGGACAGACCCACCATGAGAATATTTTGTGGGTTGTTATATAAACGTGTCACAAATATGGCTCAAGTGGCAATGGTGTTTGTGATCCTTTGGCCTGAAGTCATAGCACTCACTGAGTGAGGAAGAGTGTGCTTTGATGTTGTCAAAAGTCCAGTCTTGAGAAAGCTGGATGATAAAGATGGTTATTGGGTACGTTACGAATCATTTGGGTATTTGCGTGTGAGCAGAGATGAGATTTGTCCTCCTATATGACAAGAGTTGCATCGATGGGCCGTTTGATGGAATGAGACTGAGAAATGCATAATCATGTTTAGTTGAGTCAATATGTGATATTGCACTCACCAATTTCTGGAAGTCCATTCTAGATCAAGAAAACTAGGATTGAACAATTATGAGGATGACACGGTCTGTACCTATAGTTTTATCTGGATGTAAGGGACGAAGGGACATGACAACACTGATACATTGGTCACAATGGCTTTCGAGTTTTAAACTTTTATTGCTTGGGGAGCAATGATGCATTGTTAGATGTCGTTCATTGTTTGTGAAGCTTTTGTTTGATACTTTTTAGATCAAGTGGGAGACTGTTGGTGTTATCATGGTGATCTGAAAGTAATGAAACATGTAGCCTCACTGCCAACGCAGTATGAGCCTATGGGGTCGCACATAAGAGTTTTGGAGAAGTTGGATAGGTTTGTGTTGCTCTTGCTCATATGTGATATGAGTGAAGGACCAAGCCTATGACGTTCTGGACATGGTGGAATTTCATTCTGGGACCTGTATTGTGAATATGGGTCGACCGGTTCGTAGTCGGTAGAAACTAAGGGAAATTCGTTGAGTATGGGTAAGGGGTTTCGACGAATGGGTTGGATTCGTCGAGTATCGTCATGACCATTCAACGATTCGTCGAGTATTGAAGTAATACTCGACGTTTCATCGTGTATCGTCGTGACTACCTTCGATTTGTCGTGACCATTCGCCGATTCGTCGTGTATCGACCTAATACTCACTGAATTCTGTCTCGACGGTTTATTTCTTCTAAGTCCGGTTCGGTCGTTCTTTGCTGGCATTGGCCGTTCGGTTCAAGGTTTAAATAGGATTTTACTGCTGAACCAAACAGGACTGTTCCAAAAAAGCGACTATTCATTCAGACCTAAATCGCGAAGCCGACAACGACGATCTCCTCGTGACGGAACTGTTCCGCATCTGCGACCGTCGTCACCGCTTTCGTCGACCGCCGCTTGTCGCCGCCGACTGTCCGTCGTCTCTAGCCGCCGCTGGAAAGAGTTTCCTAGGCGTCGTCTTCGTCGTTGTTGCCTCTCCTTGAACGGATCTAGTAATCTGTGGAGACGTTGAGGGCAAGCTTTCATCCGACCTAGATCTTGTGTGACAAGATTCTAGGGTTCTCCGTGCTCATGTGGATACTCGTAGAGGCGTGGATACTATTCTACGCTCGAACTCTGGCTGTTGTTGTTCGTTGGATTTCTTGGAGCACCTAGGTTGAGTATCGACTCAATCCCGCAAAGGTACAAATTTATTTATTGCAACATTACCTTTTTATTAATGGTCATCGCAAGATCCACAATTTCCTTTTGGGTTTTCCTTATTTTCGCTGCGCGCACAACAGTTGTGCCACCCACCCAAACCCAACAGTCGATGCACCACTACCTCTGTGCATTATACTTTATAGCCATCATTTACTACGGCTCTTGCGCTATCTCCGCGGATGACGACTTCACGCGGCCTCTTCTTCTCAGTTGTAGTTCTTTGCAGCACTGCTTACTCAGATGCTACTGGGTCAGTGATCTTGTTGATCGACAATTTGTCACGGACTTCTGCTCGTTCTTGGGTTCTTCACCTATTGCATGGAAGTCCAAGAAACAGTCTAGTATCTCTCGTTCCAGCATTGAGGCTGAGCTTCGGGTCATGACTACCACCGCTGAGGATATTATTTGGCTCCACTTGCTTCTTGAGGACCTTGGTGTCGCTTCTCCAGATCTTAATCCACTCCACTGTGATAACACCTGGTGTCATTCAGATTACTCTGAACCCGGTGAAGCACTCTCTTGTCAAGCATATCAGGGTGGATTCTTTCTTTCTACGAGAGCAGTATAGTCGTGGTATTCTTGCTCCTCAATTTATCCCTTCTGAGCAGCAACTTGCAGATTTGATGAATAAGTCACAGACGCAGAACAAACATACATATTTATTGTTCAAACTCTCGGTGTATGATCCCCCTTGAGCTTGAGAGGAGGTGTTAGATAATGTATATGGTAAATATAGCTTAGAATCACCTCGGGTGTTGGGATCACTCTCTCATGTATATATATGTACACACTATTATTCAAAAATTATTATTAATCTCTAATTTCTATCAGTTTTATCTCTACCAAAGTGACCAGTTGCACCGCCGACATGTACTCCCAAACGAGATGATCTCGAAGGGATGTCCTGAGAATGCATAGGAGTGTGCTGTGAAACAGATAATTGTCGATGATCTACTAGTCAGGGATGACCTCAGGTGGGTCCTGAGACAGTGTAGAGTATAAAGCCGCAAAGCCTGGATAGGTCAGATACTCTGTGACCAAATGCTTGAATCTCATGATCTCAGTGGTAAGGGTGTGGAGTAGGCCCACTCGGCGCTAAACACATCAAATGATTTGTTCTCAACACTAGCTCGGTGTTAAGAACGTAATGAAAATCTTATATATATTCTATCCACTTGGTGTGGCGGTGACTTAACTTCTTCTAAGAGTCCGGATAACGTAAAGCCTGGTGATCCGAGTATAACACAAACTCACAAAGGAGGTAGTGTCTCCAATATCTTAGAGACTACACGATCGCGTAAAGCTAACAATCGTAGTTGGAATATCTCTGTTGGGTGTCGTTCAGTTTCTTACTAAAGTAAGAAACTGGGTGACCTTCATGACTGAGTACTCTTATGCATACGCCGGAAGCGTCGCAAGCTACCTCGAATGCTCGACTGAAATTTGGTAATCAGAGTACCGGGACCATGGTGAATTTTGTTTTAATATCCTCGAATGTCTGGGAGACGGCGGCTGACCACTAAAAATTTCCCTTATAAAGACAACTTGTGTAGGGAGCCATAATGGTGTTGAAACCTCTGAAAAAGCGTCTGTAAAATGTGGTCAACCCATGAAAGCTACGAGCTTCATAAATATTAGTAAGAATTTTCCAGTCTCGAATAAACTTGACTTTATCAAGATCTACGAACACGGCTAAGGAAGAAATGATGAACCTTAGAAAGTGTACAAACTCGGATAGGAAGGTACACTTTTTCAGGTGGATATAAAAATGCTTCTTTCGAGGGTATCGAAGAGCACTAGTAGGTGTGTGAGGTGCTCCTCATGAGTTTGTTGTAAATTAGGATATTGTCAAAATAAACTACGAGGAACTTGGTCATATACGGGCATAAAATCTGAGTCATCATCGCGCACATGAATGTACTAAGGGCGTTGGATAGCCCAAAAAGCATAATCAACCACTCATATAACTCGTCCTTCGTCTTCAATGCAGTCTTCCATTCATCAGCCTCTTGACCCTGATCTGGTGGTACACGCTCCATAGATCTAGCTTGGAAAAGATCTGGGCGCCTAACATGGTGTCTAGGAGGTAGTCGAATCGAGGAATGAGAAACTGATATTTGATCTTGATCTTATTGATGGCCCTGCTATCGACGCACATTCCCAGCTCTCATCCTTCTTAAGGGTAAAAAGGGCAGGTACGACACATGGGCTCAAGCTCTCTTTTATAAATTGCTTTCGTAAGAGGTCAGTGATCTAAGTCCTGAGCTCTTTGTGCTTGTCAGGGTTCATTTGATAGTGGGAAGATTTGACAGAGATGACCCTGATATGAGGTCGATCGCGTGCTATATGTCCTGTAGCGGGGTAGCTCATCAGAAAATTCCTGGCATAATGTCATTGTACTCATTTAGGAAGTGTCGGACATCAAAATGGATAGACCCTAAGTCCATAATGTCTTCCGTACTTTAAGAAGCAAGCAACGACATAAATGATGTCGATTTCGTGACTCTCGCGTGTGAACTCACTACGTCATAGGATATGGATATGTCTCGGGGCACCCATTATAACTGAAGGCTCGACCCTCCCCTTTGGGGAATCTTTGGGTTGGATCGGGATAATGTTATCTTGCGGTCCTTATCAAAGAATACACAAGTGTTGGACAGTCCATGTCACATCCCTATCTTAAAGCCAAGGCCCCCTTCAGACCTATGGAGAATGCAATGGATTCGACTCGTGGTAGTAGTTCTGCAATGGAGCCTCTCAAAAAGGATCAAGAGAACATGAAGGAGAAAGATGACCCTACCAAACCTCCATTGAAGCCCGCGATCAAGTGTTTCGAGTCATAACTGCACAGAAATTGGTAAATTTAAAAGGCTGTTGAGCATCCAGTAACACGATAACAAAGAGTAGAAATGAAACTTCTTTTTGACTTGTAACAAGGTACATGGAAAGATTTGTAATATGATTATAGATATTGGGAGTTGCACCAATGTAGCCTCGACAACAAGTCAACAATGAAGGACAAGTCGGGTTTGCCACTAGACCTCAACATCAATTGTACCAACTTCAGTGACACAACAAGGAGGGCGGTGTCAAGACCGACAATTGGTTTACAAACAGGTTTTTGTTTCATTCTCCAAAGAGAATTCCTATAAGGATAAAGAGCTCTACGACGTATTACCCATGAGCAGGGAGTGTCTTAAGGGGATCTTGGGTCACTAACCTTGGTTAGCTCTCTTTGAATAGAAGGGCTATTGCAGAGATCTTGCCCTCACAGATTGGATATCGAGCTTGCCTCAGTATTTTGTATCGCAACATCCTCTTAATCTACTACATTTTGGTTCTTCAATAGTCCTTAGATATCAGGGTTTAAGAGGGGTTGTTGATATATCTAAGTTAATGCCCCCACCCACCATCCCCTGTGTCTGCATCCTGTTCAACTTCCTGAGATAACAACATTAACTAGACAAACCATCTCTTTTTCGAAAAGTTTCCTCCCCATCCCAAATCTCATAGGTGACTTTAGCTTCGCTCGGGTTGATGAACCTAATTTAAAATTACAAAAGTTTTGTCGCACAATGCAAACAATGTCTATGGCTGCTGAACTTTTCTTCAACTCACTGAACCTCACTCTCAGGTTACAGAATAATCTCTCTTGGTCTACTAAAGCCTCTATCTCAAGTTGCCGACCCAACTCTTTAGCTATTAACTCTCACACTATGACACCTTGCTACTTACATTTTTTAGCGGCATCTTCTTAATCCGGAAATTCTACTCACCACTAGCCGATTGTATTCTATCATAAGCGACAATATTCACTAATTATGAGATGAATATATCGTATTGCCACATTTAACTATATATAGGCCAAGTAATATTTAGCATGATATGAATTCAATATTACAATAGTAACCCTCCAAATCCTCACTTGTTCTTCCTGACAATTGTGAATATTTTCTTGCAAATTTTCATATTTTGTAAAGTGTTATTATTTAAATTAATATGAGATTTAAAATAGTAATGTACATGCAATGAAATTCTATATTATCATTTTGGATATCAATGAAAAACCTCTAAACTAAATATAAATATTATGTTCATTAAACTAACATTTACTTTAATTCATACAAATGTAAATCCATTATACTTATCTTAATTCTTCATGCATTTAAAATTAAAATGCAGTAGTATCAAGATTAACCATCGGGACAATAAATTAAAAGCAATTTATATAATTTTGCTTCAAACTATAAAAAATTTGCTGTGATCAAGTACTTCGTAAAATGTTATACATATACATGCACGCATTTATGTGTGTGTGTGTGTGTGCGTGTGCACACATGCATACACACATTCTTGGTTGATATTGAGTAAGAAAATGTATTATTATTTGGAGGGGGCGGAGTACAAAAAAGTATTTAATGTTATAAATTCTCACCACTGATAACAGCTTCAATGCAAATCTTTTGAGAGAGTAGATTATTCATATCTTCAATTGTCTCCCGAGATCCTAGAACTTTCCCACAACAGACAAGCTGGTGAATCACAGGAACCAAGCCTATATATTAAAGTTCAGTCAGTAAAATACATTAACATTTTACATCACGTTCTGAGCATTTAAACCGTCATGCAGTAAAGTAAAAAAATGTACTCTGGATTTGGAATTAAATTCAATAGATTGAACAACAAACTTATAATACTTTGGTAAATAAGTATACTCATAGCACAACTAAAAGTCATGGAAATTAAACTCGTATGAAACCCTCTCCATTAACCATTTCATTGTAATCAATGCCAAACAATGAAAATCATTTCCCATTAACTTTTGGCATTATTTATTTTATTGATCCAATTTGAGTTTTAATATGCTCATTCTTCTTCCATAAAGAAATAAAAATTGCAGTACTGATACTTACGCTCGCAAATCCGTTGAACTTATCTTGTATCTTCTCCTTCCTGATTTCCGGTAAAAAGGTTGAATTAAGGAGCAATTATCCAACTTACACACAGATGCATGGTATATTGTGAGGAAAACTCTACAAGTAAAAAAACTGCATATTCCATTTAAGATAATAAGCCTCAAAATTAGATTCATTAGGTTTATAATCTCGATATTACTTAATTTGCTTGGCGTAAATAAGTTCAAGGCATAGCTATTATGACCTTTGTAAAAAAGCATGCCATCAAAATTTCTATTCTCTCCCGTAATAAGAAAATTATTACTTTGGACCAAAGGAACTAATAAAGCAGGTCATTGACTTCGCAAATCATCTAAATAGCAAGGAAGTATTCAAGGTTGATGCTATCGTAAGCATGGCGTATGGTGTCTCTTCTACACACCTTACGTCTATGGCGACTGATGCTCCCACTGCTACTCGCCCTGACATTACTACCTTACACACCCAGCTCCAGAATCTTCGGGGCCTGCTTATTCGGTCTTCAGGCATTGCGGCAACCATTTCCAATGAAGGTATGTCAAACCGTGAAAACATGTTCTCCCTTGAATAATAATATAGCCCTATATATATACTATAGGGTAATACAAGAGAAAAATATTCAAATATTTATAACACTCCCCCTCGAGTTTGGCATGTAATGTTATTCATGTCCAACTAGCTAATAATAGATGCAAATGTTTTTTTGCTCAATGTCTTGATGAGAAAATCTGCAAGTTGTCCATCTGAGTGAACGAAAGGGGTACATGCAATCCATTTCATAATATTTTCTCTAATGAAGTGTCGATCAACTTCAACGTGCTTGGTGCGGTCCTGCTAGACAGGGTTCTGAGCAATGCCGATTGCAACCTTGTGGTCACAATACAAGCTGAAAGAGCTGGCTTCCAATAAATCAAGATGATTCAAGAGAGAACGAAGTCACATCCCCTCACATATACCATGAGCCATAACTCTAAACTCAGCCTCCGCACTAAAACGAGCCACTATATGTTATTTCTTGCTTCTCCAATTGACCAGATTAGCCTCAACAAAAGAACAATATCATATAGTAGAACTTTTATCACCAACTGATTTAGTCCAATCTGCATCAGTATATACTTCAATTTCTAAATGATCACTAGGAGAGAATAGAATTCCCCTACCAGCGAGGTCTTCAAATACCTCAAAAACCTATGCACAGCATCAAGATGTCTGACCTTAGGGGAATGCATGTATTGATTTACCACTCCTACTCCATATGCAATGTCAGGACAGGTATGAGATAGGTAGATTAGTTTACCTACAAGTTCCTAATAACCAGAAATATCTTCCACTAACTCTCCATCTTCACGTCCAAGTTTATGGTTCACTCAATAAGAGTATCAGCAGACTTGCAACCACTCATTCCTGACTGTTTAAATAAATCAAGGACATACTTCTGTTGTGAAATATGAATACCATATTTTGATCTTGCTACCTCAATCCCTAAAAAATATCTCAACTTACCCAAGTCTTTCACTTTAAATTCACTAGCAAGTTTGAGTTTCAGGGCACAATTCTCATCAATGTCATCACATGTAATAATCATATCATCAACATATACAATCAGGAGAGCCACTTTTATATCTTTTTGTTTGATAAATAGAGTGCGATCGACATGACTTTGGGTATAGTCTGCTAAGATAATGACTTTGTGAAGTCTCCTAAACCAAGCTCTCGAAGATTGTTTTAACCCATATAGAGCTTTTGAAAAAACGTGGGCACCACAAACGATTGTCGGAGGAGCAGCCGTCCAAGCACGTCGATCGGCTCGTACACCAATCGACGGGCTATTATACAGCCAGCGTCGACTGAAGGAGGGAAAGGTCTGCGATGGAGGTATAAAGAGAGGTGGGAGGCCGACGGAGGGGTAGCGGGGGTTTAAGCTGAGGCGAATGGAGATCGACAGTCGAGCGGCTAGGGCGAACAACGGGAGAACTCTGATACCATGTCAAACCGTGAAAACATGTTATCCCTTGAATAATAATATAGCCCTCTATATATACTTGAGGGTAATACAAGAAAAATAATAAAATATTCAAATATTTCTAACAGTATATGTTGTTTATCCTATAGTCCAACTTGGACAATGGACTTTGGGGCCATCAATCATATTACTCCGCAGAAGCCTCCTCAATACTTGGACACTATTGTCCTAAATTCATCATCATGATCAATGGTGACACCACTCCCGTTCATGGCTCTGGCGACATGCACCTGACTTCATCTCTTTCTCTTTGCTCCATTTTTCATGTTTTAGGTTCTCATTTTAATCTACTTTTGGTTAGTCGTCTTACTCAAGACGTCGATTGTTCTGTAACCTTTCTTCCTCCTCCTTTATTGTGCAAGATCGACAGACGCGTAATATTATTAGTAGAGGGTGATTGTCTAACGGGCTTTACACTTTGGATATTTCCTTCACCGCTTTCTCTTTTGTTACCTCTGTTGATTGGCATCAGCGTCTTGGGTATAATCCTCTCCCAATTCTGAAAAAAGCTTTTCCAGATCTATCCCTCACTGACTTCAACAGCGAATATTGCATCTTTGGCAAGCAGCATCGCTCTTATTTTTCTTCTCATTGTACTCGGAGCAATGTTCCTTTTTTGTTTTAGTTCATTCGGACATTTGAGGATCTTGTAAAATGGTTAGTATTTTTGGTTATCGTTATTTTCTTACTTTCACCAATGAATACTCTCGCATGATCTAGTTGTATTTACTTCGTGACCGCTCTGAATTACATCGTATCTTTCATGTCATTAATGTTGATGTTGAAGCCAAAATTGACCTTTGTGGAGTTCGGGGTCCCAAAAGAGGAGTGACCTCACACCTACTACACTCGGGGGAACGTCACGAACCAAAGGCTTGGGAAACTAGGAACAGACCCTCGTTCTAGCGTGGAGGTCCCACCTCACACCCGGAAGACCTTTGAAGTCTCCCCCTCCCTAGTCAATGCTGAGCTAGGTGTCTTGAAGGAAGAAAGCAAAGGGATTTTTGTAGTCAAGATCCAATGCTCTACAAGGCACCCTTAAGGGTCTATTTATAGTTTTTTCAAGTCTAGGGACCAAAATGTCATAAATACCCGTAGGACAAAAAGGCCTTGGGCCAATAGAAAACATCAACACCGGGGGGTAAAGAGGTAATTCCACTCCGATGGTATAACGGTAAAAGCATGGCCAAAAGAGGTCCGGGGGAAAAGGAGATTAAACCATCCCCCTCACCTTCCCCGGACGCCTGAGGTGAGTGGGGGTTAAACCACCCCACTCCTCCTCCACCCTGGGGCCAAGCGAGCGGGCGAATCCCGAAGAACTGGGGAGCAGGGGGCAGGGGCGAGACCCCGGCCCCCGCCAGGCCGCCAGTCTCGCCCCGCCAGGCCGCGGGCCAGGGGCGAGACCCCGGCCCTCGGCCGATCTCGCCGCGCCAGGCCGCGGGGTAGGGGCGAGACCACGGCCTCCGGCCGGTCTCGCCCCGCCAGACCGCGGGGCAGGGGCGAGACCCCGGCCCCCAGCCGGTCTCGCCCCGCCAGACCGCGGGGAAGGGGCGGCCGGGGTCTCGCCCCGCCAGGCCGCGGGCAGGGGCGAGACCCCGGCTCCCGGCCGGTCTCGCCCCGCCAGGCCGCGGGGTAGGGGCGAGACCCCGGCTCCCAGCCGGTCCCGCTGCTCCCACCTCGCACCTATCAGGTCGGGGCGGGTGTCAGCCAACTTGTCGCACCCGCACCCCCCCCCCCCCCCGAAAAAGGGTCACTGGGGGGAGGCAGATTTTTCCTCCCCCTACTAGTATATTCCAAGGGCTAGGCCTAAATTGGCCACCAATAGTGCAAACCACTCCAAAAGCTTAAAAATACAAAGTTGGTTATGCGCCTGCCGAGGGGACCCTACTCTGCAAATACGGGGTTGTACAACTGAGATACGTACTCAGTTCTCCGCCACTACTAAAACTCTTTGTACCGATAATATGCGCAAGTATACAAGTCACGTATTTCAAAACCTTTGTACTGAGTTCAGTATTATCCATCAAATCTCATGTGCTTACACACCCTAACAGAATGGCGTTGCTGGGCGCCAGAATTATCTTCACTTGGACATTGTGCATTCCTTTATGTTTCAAATGCAAGTGTCCAAGCTCTATAGGCATTTTGCGGTGTCTATCGTCTATTATCTCATCAATCACATGTTATCCTTCATTCTCAATTTTGTCACTTCTTTTAGTCTTCTCTTCCCCTCCACCCCTCACTTTCCTGTGACGCCTCATGTTTTTGACTGCACCTGTTATGTTCAGTCCTTTGGCCCTGTAACTGACAAGCTTAATCCTCGAGCTACGAAGTATATGTTTGTTGGTTACTCCCGCACTCAGAAAAGCTAGGTATGTTATTTTCCTTTCAATCGCAAATTAGTAACAATTGTAGATGTAACTTTCCACGAAGATCAAACTTTTCACTCCTCACTTATGGTTTATCCTGCATCTCCTCTCCACCACATCATGTCATTCATGTCACATCTCCTGCACTAACTCTCCTTCCAACACCATCCACCAGAACCGCCAACCCACCTCCACTTCATGTGTACACTCGTCGTCCTTCTCGCTCTGATGCTCTAAGGTCGTTACCCCTACTGATGAAGCTTTGTGCTCTGCTAATCCACCCATAATTTCTACAGCTCACCTCATCACTAATTTTGTTTCTTTGCATCAACTACCTCGGGTGCTTCACATATTTACAACATATTTGTCGTATGTTTTCACCCCTACTTTTTTGCAGGATGCTCTTCAACATCCGGGGTGGCGGGCGGCAATGGAGGAGGAAATGACTGTTGGGCCAATCACACCTGAGATCTTGTCCATCTCCCTCCTGGCCAAACATGTGTGAGTTGCAAATGAGTTTTTGCTATCAAACATGCTTCAAATGGAACGATTGAACGGCTAAAGGCTCTTGCTTTGTCACCCGTGGTTTTACTCAGCAACACGGCCTCGACTACAAAGAGATTTTTTCTTATGTTGCAAGGTTAAATATTGTTTGTGTGTTGATCTCATTGGTTGTTCATTGTCATTGGTTGTTACATCAATTGGATGTCAAAATTATCTTTATAAATGGTGATCTTATTGAGACTGTCTACATGCATCAACTTCTCAGCTTTGAGATCACGGGAAGTCACTTGTATGTCACTTCAAGAAATCTCTCTATGGTCTAAAACAGTCTCCTTGGGCATGATTTGACAAATTCAATCGGTTGTTAGTGATGTTGGGTTTATTCACCCATCTTCACCCAACACGCATCGTGATACTCTTGTTTTATGTTGATGACATCCTAATTACATGCAACGATTTAAAAGTCATCTATATGATTAAGGAACACTTGGCATCCATAATCCAGACCAAAGATTAAGGGAATCTCTGATACTTTCTCGACATCAAAGTAGCGCATCGTCTTGATGGTCTTATCTTATCTTAAAGAAAGTATTACCTTGACCTTCTTCATGATGTTGGCTACTCTGGTTGCAAGCTAGTTGACACACCCACAAATGTCAACCACAAGCTCTGCGCTTATACCTCCGACTCTGATATGCTCCTACCCAACTCAGAGTATTATCGCCGTCTTGAGGGAAATTTGTTTTATCTTACAGTTACAAGACCTGATATATCATTTGTTGTTGTGGTTGTCAGTCATTTTATGCATGCTCCACGAACCTCTCATCTCCAGGCAATTGAGCGCATTCTCTGATACCCGAAGCATGTTCCTGAACAAGGGCTCGTAAATAAGCCCTCCTTGTCTCTATCTCTCATTTCCTATTATGATGTTGATTATTCTGGATCCTTGGATGATTGTCATTCCACAAGTAATTTTTTGCACATACTTTGGTGGACATCTTGTAACCTGGTGAAGCAAGAAACTGTCCATTGTTGCACGCTCATCTGCAGAAGTTGGGTATCGATCAATTGTCCATGTCGTCTCTGAACTCACATGGATGGAGAGCCTTCTAGAATACCTGGGTGTCAAACTTTCCTCTCTTGTCAGGCCGCCACTTTGTTCTACGATAGTCAAGTTGCTATTCATATTGCCAAAAATTCTGTGTTCCATGAAAGTATCAAGCATATCGTGGTCGATTGTCACTTTAATTAGAAAAATGTTCAACTAAGAATATTGGACCTAAGACAAGTTCTTATTGCAGAACAAAGCGCTAATATTCTTACCAAAGCCTTACAGTGACTGCTATATTTTTAGCACTTGTCCAACCTTGGTTCCTACAGCTTGTATGCTTCATCTTGTATGCTCCAACTGTTGAATAACTTGTAAAGAAATGCCCATATAATCGGCTCATGTAAAGCCCTTTTAGGGATTAGTCTCACACCTTATGAAGATGTTTAGGCTATCCACTCTCCACCTATATATATGTACAAATACTTGTATTGTATTTGTTAGAAAAGATATTGTAAAGACCCATCTAAATGGCTCATTTGTTCTCTTTCTCTCTCTTGTTGTATTTGTCTCACGTTGTGTACAAGGGACTCTTCTCTTCTTTTTCTCCTATAAATATGTGCTCATACATTATATTCATATACAGAAGAAGGATATACAAGATTGTTGGTTTTGTTCCTCTTTTCTTGTGTACTTCTCAACATGGTATCAGAGTCATACGGTCTTACCTCTCGCTTCGGGCGGCTAAGTTTTTTTTAACCGCAAGTGTCTGCGGTTGACCCGCTGGCTATTCGTGCTTCTCCCGCGGTCTCCTACCAGCCAGCTTCTAGCGGCTTCTTCCTTCTACCCGCTCTCTCTTCTCCTTCTGTGGAACCACTCCCCTTCAGTCACTCACCTGGCTTTTATAGTCGTCTTCTGCTACTGCAAGGTGGGCCCCTCCTTCTCGCGCAGACTTCTCATCCTATCTGCACGACTTCCTGTTTTCTTTACCGCATGCGTGTCTCTGCGGTTATCCACAGACGAGTCTTCTCGCGCGGCCCTCTCTTCTCTAGTCGCAGCACCTTCTTCTTCTTTGACCGCGGCCTTCTTTTCTTGTCGCGGCCTCTTCTAATCTTGTATTAGCACTTCCACTTAGCCGCACTCTTCTCGTTTCTCTTGATCATGTGGTCTGATTAATCTGTCCGCACCTTATTTGATCTACTCGTGCGGTCTGCTTCTCTCTTCTACCCGCACGTCTTTGTGTCGCGCGGTCTGCTGGTTGCTTGTTGCGCGGACTGCCCGCTGCGACTTCTCTCTTCGTTGTTGCATGGCCGCTCGGCCGCTGGGTGTGTTTTGTTCGCCCGCGGATTGTTCTGCTTGACCGTGTGGTCAGCCCACTGCCGCTGTCGTTGTCGCTGCGACATGTTCTTCTTACCGCGACTTACTAGTGTTGTGGACTTTGTCTCTTGCCGCCACGACTTGCTCTTCTTGTCGATGTCTGTCCTGTTGTGCGGTCTGCTGGATAGTTGTCCTATGTAACCGGCTGCCCTCTTCCTCATGGAGACATCTACTGCTACTTCTTCTCATGCAGTCGTATATGCTCCGGCTCCTGAACTACGTGACGAGTCACGCATCACAACTATCACTCTGACAGGGAAGAAGAACTTTGTTTAATGGGCATATTACGTTCGCCAAGTTCTTTATTCTAAGGGTTTTTTGCATCACTTAACACAGGATGTTCCCGCTACTCCTACTGATGACTGGATTCGTAACGATTAGTGTGTTCAGATGTGCCTTCTCAACTCCCTTGATGGTGAACCTTACTGCATGGCCATGTATCACGAGACGGCCAAGGCCATTTGTGACGAGCTTCATTCATTTTACTCAGGCAAGGATAGTCTTCAGCACCTGTATGACATCATTACTGGTCTTCAGACTCTCGACATCGGTGATGCTACCGACTTAGCTTCATTTGTTGCTCGCTCCAAGACTCTTGTTGAAGTCTGGATTCAGCATCAGCCCCCAACTACGGATCTTATTGCCCAACGTGCTCAAAAGGAGGTTATCGGTAGTGTCATGATGATGGCTCGGGTCCCACCTCATCTTCAGAGTATTCGGGCTCGGATGCTCTCGTCTGCTTCAAATCCCTCGTTCTCGGATGTGTGCTCTATGTTACTAAAGGTGTCACCAACTCCTGATACTACTAGACCTCCTTCACTGGCCCTTCTCCAGTGTTCTTCTGAGTCATTGCTACCCCTCCCTCCTCCCACTCGTGGAGGACGCTCCGGCTCTCGGGGAAGGGGTCGCGGTTCCCGACTGTGTCCTCAGTGTTCTTTTTGCGGTAAAGATGGGCACTTTGAGGCAACCTGCTTCTGCAAACATGATCGTCCTCCTCGTCTGACTGCTTATGTTGCTGATCACAGTCCCTCTGTCACTCATGCTGACCTTGACAACGTCCGCAAACAGCTCCAGCATCTTCAAGGGCTACTCAGTCACCCGCCTGCCTCCGTGGCCTCCGTCTCCAATGAAGGTATCGCTTGTCTCTCCACTGGTCCATGTTTGATAGTGGACTCTAGTGTTACTCATCATATAACCTCGCTGAAACCACCTCACTACCTGGATTCCTCATATCCCAAGTGTATCACTGTGGCCAATGGCATTACCGTCCCTGTCTCCGGCTCTGTTGATATCCCTCTAAATTCCTCTATATCTCTCCGCTCGGCTCTTCATGTCTTGTGCTTCTCATTTAATTTATTGTTTGTTAGCCGTCTCACTGCCGATTTAAAGCGTTATGTCAAGTTTACATCTATTTCTTTCATGGTGCGGGATCGACGGACGTGGAGTATCACTGGTAAAGGACGATTGCACAACGGGCTCTATCTTCTTGATAATTCTCTTACCATCCTCTCATCAGTCTCCTCTGTTGATTGACATCGGCGTCTTGGGCATGCTGCCCTACCAGTCCTCAAAAAGGCTCTCCCTGATATTTCTCTCTCTTCTTTTTTCTATAATTCATGTATTTTGGAAAAACAGCATCGGTCATCTTTCCATCATCATTGTACTCGGAGCTCTGCTCCTTTTATTTTAGTACATTCTGACATTTGGGGCCCGTATAAAATATCTAGTATATCTGGCTACCGGTATTTTATCACAGTTATTGATGACTATTCTCGAACGACATGGTTATACGTACTACGTGATCGTTCCGAACTTCCCCGTGTGTTCCGGGCTTTTGTTCTTGAAACTCGAACACAGTTTTTCACCAACATTAAAACTCTTTATACGGATAATGCTCGTGAATACACTAGCAATGAGTTGGTAAATATCTGCTCTGAATTTGGCATTATTCACCAAACTTCTTGTGCCTACATCGCAACAAAATGGTGTCGCCGAACGTAAAAACAAACACCTCCTTGATATTGCTCGCTCCCTTATGATTCAAGTGCACATCCCCAAGGTCTATTGGAATTTTGCCATTTTGACAGCATGTTATCTCATTAACTGTCTCCATTCTTCCGTCCTACAAAATGCTACACCATTTAGTCTACTTTTCTCATCTACTTTGTTGTTCTCTCTCCCACCTCGCATTTTTGGTTGCACCTGTTATGTTCACACACTTAATCCGTCATCGGAAAAGTTGGATCCTCGGGCAACCAAATACATGTTCGTCGGATACTCTCGTACCCAGAAAGGATATGTGTGTTATTCTTCTACTACTGGCAAGGTGACGGCTTCTGCTGACGTTACTTTTCGGGAAGATGAACCATACTTTGACGCTCCAACAACACCTTTGTCACCACAACCTTTACCAAGACTTGTTATTCCTGTTACCACTCCTACACCTCTACGTCTGCCTGAACCAGCTCCCGTTTTTCAAAAACCTCCTCTTATTTGTGTCTATACTCGTCGCCCTACTCGCTCTGTCGCCCATGTGCAATCGGTTTCGACCTCTGACACTCTACGGCGTGAAGATCTGACACCAGCCTCCACCGCTCATCTCATGGCGAATTATGCGTCTCTATATCGCCTCTCCTCGGCGCTTCACACCTTTGATACTTCATTGTCCTCTGTTTTTGTCTCTAACTCTGTGCAGGAGACTCTTCAACAGCCGGGTTGGCGAGCAGCTATGGACGAAGAAATGGAAGCCCTCTGGGCTAATCGGACATGGGATCTAGTTCCTCTTCCTCCAAGTCAAACTACGGTGGGGTGCAAATGGGTCTTTGTCATCAAACATGCTCCTAATGGGACAATTGACCGTCTTAAAGCCCGCCTGGTGGCTCGTGGGTTTACTCAGCAACAGGGTCTAGACTATGAAGAAACATTTTCTCCCATGGTCAAGCTCAACACGGTCCGTCTACTCCTTTCAATGGTTGTGCATCGCCAATGGCCCTTACATCAAATGGATATCAAGAATGCTTTTCTGAATGGTGATCTGCAAGAAACCGTGTACATGCAGCAACCTCCAGGGTTTAAGACCAAGGGGGAGTCCCGGGTTTGTCATCTCAAAAAAATCGATTTATGGTCTCAAACAATCCTCTCTGGCATGGATGGATAAATTCAGTAGAGTTGTACAAGAGATTGGTTTTACTCGGACCTCGGCAAACTTCTCTCTATTTACTCAACATCACACAAAAGGCATTGTGCTTCTCCTAGTATATGTCGATGACATCCTAATCACGGGTGATGACACAAAGGGAATACAAATGATCAAAAAGCACTTGAGCTCTGTGTTTCAAACAAAAGATCTGGGGAACCTCAGATACTTCCTCGTCCTTGAGATCGCAAGACGACCGGATGGTCTTGTCCTATCTCAACGGAAGTATTGTATCGATCTCCTTCAGGATGTCGAATACCTCGGATGCAAGCCGACCAAAACTCTCATGGATGTCAATCATAAGCTTTGTGTTGGAAGCTCGGATACAGACCCTCTTCTCTCAAATTCGGAATATTATCGACGTCTTCTTGGAAAATTAATTTACCTAACGATTACAAGACCCGACATATCCTTTGTGGTTGGGTTGTCGGTAGATTTATGCACTCTCCTCGGATTTCTCATTTACAGACTGTCGAACGCATCATGAGATATTTAAAAACAGCCTTTGGTCAAGGACTGGTATACAAAACCTCTTCTATTTCTACTCCAACTCTTGTTGCGTATTCAGATGCAGATTATGCTGGATCTCTGGATGATCGGCACTCTACCAGTGGATTTTGTAGCTACTTGGGAGGTCATCTTATTACTTGTCGCAGTAAGAAACAAGTTGCGGTTGCTCGATCGTCAGCTAAAGTTGAGTATCGCTCAATGGCGTCTGTTATATCTGAGCTTACTTGGCTCGAGGGTCTCCTAGGTGATATGGGAGTAAAACTCTCCTCACCATCTACCATACTCTGTGACAGTCAAGTTACTATACACATAGCTAAGAATCTGGTCTTCCACGAAAGAACAAAACACATTGAAGTTCATTGTCACTTTATCTGAGAGAAAGTTCAAATGAAGAAACTAGAGTTGAGACATGTTCCGGCTACTGACCAAGTTACTGATATTCTCACAAAGGCCATGTCGAGTACTCTATTCTATAAGTTCTTGTCCAAGCTTGGTGCCTACGACTTATACGCTCCAGCTTGCGGGGGAGTGTCAGAAAAGATATTGTAAAGGCTCATCTAAATGGCCCATTTATTCTCTTTCTCTCTTGTTGTACTTGTCCCACATTGTGTATAAGGGACTCTTCTCCTTTTTTCCTCCTATAAATATGTTCTCATACATTGTCTTCATATACAGAAGAAGGATATACAAGGTTGTGGGTTCTGTTCCTCTTTTCTTGTGTACTTCTCAATAGTATTCAAGAGAAATTAACGAGAAATTAATAATATTATTGTTTTTCTCTCTCCATTTGTACTCTCGTACAAGGCTAACAAGGTAATCATAAGTACCTCAAACCCCTATAGATCATTACAATATCTAAAGTTCTAAACGCATTGTTCACTTATAACATAGGAAATGATACATCTAGATCAGGCAGATAACCACGGAATTCCAATATAGGGAACCTCGGTAAAATAGATCAATATAGTGATACTAACTGGTTGAAAGCTTGAACCAAAAAAGAGTGATACCTTTAGGTCTTTTCTCTTCAAATAGACGAAGATAACAAGCACAGGCCACTTCAACTTTAAGATAATCAACATCTAATGCATTCCCCATCAAGCAAGAATTCATATCCACATAAACTGAGCCATGACCAATTTTAAACATGACGGGCCACTGCATGACATAAAATAGGGAAAAAATTTGATTGGTATTCGACAGAATCATATAAATTAAACATATAGTTACAATGATTGGGTAAACGAAAATGGCTAAAGTAATCTAAGCAAATATGTTACCAAATACCAAGTGAAACCAATTAAAGGTGATGATATCAAGTCTCTAATGTAAATCCCTCTACCCATGATACAAAATTTGATCATGTTGTTACGCATTTTTTAATCAAGGTTGTGGGTATGGGTATCAATAAAGTTTGTGATGGAGATCATGAATTGAGAGCGGATTACCACTTACCAGAGATCACGAATTGAGAGCGGATTAACACTTACCAGATCACGAATCGAGGCTATATACGTAAGAGGCAGATATATGATCCAAGCAGACATTTCTATTTATTTGCTGTATTTTTATTCATGTAAATTAGTGGTTTTATGTTCGAGGTGATCTTGGCTGCTTGTATTAGCTTCTAAATCTATAAAAAAGGGGTTCAAAGGCTGATTTCAAGGCATTGCATAATTTGGACAAATGTTTGAGTTCTTGTGAACGCTCCACGGTGCTAATTTGTGGAACTCTAGATAGCCTAACCCTCTTCCATCCTTCCTTTGGCCGGACATCCCCACACTCCCCAGTCCCCACACACCCAGTTGACGGTGATGGGGAACCATCAGATGCACCTGGAGGGGTTCGCCGCAAGGCGGGACCCACATACATGTATTCGCGCAGGAAGACTTGATCGGATCGCCGATCGGACTCCACGGTCGCGTCCGGGACGTCGCCGCGAGTCAAAAAACTATATTATTTTATTTTTTGGGGGAGTTTGTTTTGATGTATTATACGGGGCTAACCCACCGGCCAATCATAGCTGTTGATGGGGATGTCCTAACTTGTCTTTTATTATAAATAGGAGTGTTAGAGGGTGATTTGAGTCATTGTTGGATTTGGAGAAAAGCTTTCCCGGATTCCAGCGATCACTCCTCGGTGCTGACGCCGTGGAACCCTAGGTGACGACTCCTAGGCCGTCAAACTTCCCCCCAAGGTAACCCCTACCCCCCTCCATCATTTTCCATCATCCCCTCCCTTTTTCCACCACCGGAATCCCCCCAGAATCCCACCCGAGTATCGCCGGCCTGCTGCTGGTCCGCCACCCAGCCCCTTCCACCGTCGTCCCTAATCCTGCCCCCCCTCCTTCTTAAACAGGTTGCCGGCCTGTAGCCAAGGGCCCAGCCCCCCACCGCCTCCTCCCTTCCCCAAAACCGGCCACCCAAGGGGTTTTCCAACCCTAGCCGGCCACTCCTTTCCCTTGTCCTTCGTGGATCCACTTCCCACCGCCCCGAAAATCCTAGATCTATTTTGATCTAGTGTTACCACCCTCCGATCCATTATTTCCACCGCACAAACCTTCCATTTTTGCCCGGATCCGCTCCTAAATAGTGGATCTACTCACCCCGGTCCGGATCTACTCACTCGTGGCCGGATCCGCCGTTTTACCTTCCGTTACCACCACTTTACGCCGAAGGCAGCCACCGTCACCGCCGCCTCGCCACCGGTTCCACCTCCGAACGCCCGTCTTTTCATTCGGCCCTCAAATCCTTCAGTGCCTCGGTTCAGCCCTCTACGTTGTGAGCATTTATAGTATTGTGTCTTGTGACTCGATATTTTCATTTGGTTGTTTATCTATATTGTGTTACAATTATGGTTGTGTAGTAGTTGTTTTTTTATGCTAATAATTGTTTGTGGAATTATTCGTCGCATGCTTGCCTTGGCCCTCCGAGCGGAGGAAGTCGTTGCCCAATTGCTGAAATAATTATTTGTCTCTTTTATTTCAATTATCTGTGTGGTAATCTTAATTTCATTGCTTATAATAATCGTTGTCGTTACTCGACAGTCACATTGCATTTAGCGTTGCATTAGTGTGTTCCCCGCACCCGCACCTAGAGTATTAGCTCCCGAGCACCACTAGCCTACCCCTACATCATTTTGGTATCAGAGGTCAAGGTTAGGTCATTTGCATGCTCCGTAGTGGTAGGACTTTTAGAGTAAGCATGGTAGAACCACAGAACACCGAGGACCGAGCGACGAGCTCGAACTCGGACGCCGCTTTTGCTGAGTTGCAACGTCTTGTCCTAGGTCGCCTTGACACCATAGGAGCTCAGTTCGACGATGTGCGTCATGATCTTGCCGAGGTGAACCTTCGTTTAGGCCTCTTAGAGGATGTCAGAGACACTCCGACACAGCATGACGATTCACTTGAGGATGATCTTGACGTTCCTCCACGTTATGACCAGCGCCCAAGAAATGGTCAGCCTCCGGCAGACCGCTATCGTCGTGATCCTCACCACCGAGCCCCAGCTCCGCCCGCCAGGCGACATCTTGATCAGGTGCGTGAGAGGCCCCTCCGTGTGATGAGCACCGTATGCCGCGTAGACCTCATCCTGACCCCAGGGATCGAGGGCCTCCACTTGGCCACCGAGACCATCATCGTGATGAGTACTACACTCCAGGTCGGAGAGAGCGTGGTCCCCCACCTGGTCGACACGATGACGCTCAGGATGATTACCCCGAGGATTACCATGATCCATGGAGAGATGGACGCTACTTGGACATCACTCATCGTATTCGACTCGACGCCCCTTCGTTTGATTGTCGTCTTGATCCGAAAGCCTTCAGCGATTGGCTATTGGACATGGACCACTACTTCGAGTGGTATGACATGAGTGACGAGTGTTGTGTCCGCTTTGCGAAGATGAAGTTGATCGGGCAAGCTAAGGTATTCTGGATCAGTGTTGAGAGAGCTTTAGAGCGGGATGGTTACTACCCCATCGCCAGATGGGATGAGATGAAGGAGAGACTGAAGGAGAAGTACCTCCCCGCGTCATACAGAGATCAGCTATTTGAGCAGCTGCAGAACTTACGGCATGGGACGCTTACCGTCGCCGAGTACATGGCTCGCTTCGATGAGCTGATCGTCAGGAGTGACATTTCAGAGGAACCTATTGTCACTGCCTCCCGCTTCAAGGCGGGCCTTCGTTCTGATATTCGGAGAGAGTTGATTCCCCACCGCTTGGAGACTGTTGATCAGATATTCCAGCTCTCCCTCGAATACGAACAGTACCTCCGATCGTCTAGTACGAGGCAGTTCACTTCGCGGACTGATACCTCGACTTTTAGGAAGCCCGTTCCGCCCCAGACCACCACGGCTGCACCCTCACGTATTCCCGCGGATGCGAAGGGAAAAGTCATAGCCACTGATGGTCAGCGATCTGGCGGCATTGTATGTTTTAGATGTTCTGGCAGAAGCCACGTGGCGGCGCAGTGCCCCACGCGGAACCTGCTAGTTGAGGAGGAGCAGGGTTTAGAGGACGAAGAGGAGGCCCCAGAGGAAGTTAAGGCCGAAGTTGAGGAAGGTTGGGAGAGTGACGTCGAGCGATCGTTAGAGGTGGGAGTGATTAGATGCCTCATGCACACCCCACGTGTGGATGAGGATTGGCGGCGCACTACCATCTTTTACACGTACTTTCCTAGTGCAGGCGGTCCCTGCAAGCTAGCTATTGATAGTGGGAGTTGCGTGAACATCGTATCCCAGAAGGGGCTTGACCGTATGCAGGTGAAGGTCGAGCCTCACCCCCACCCATACCGTGTCGTCTGGGTCGACAAGACGGCGATCCAGGTCACCCGGCGTTGCTTAGTCCCGATCACTATCGCGTCCTTTCAGGACAAGGTCTGGTGCGATGTCATTCCCATAGACGTCGCTCATGTGTTGCTCGGCCTCCCTTGGCTATTCGATCGTGACGTCACGTGTTTCGGTCGCTTGAACACGTGTGTCTTTTATGATAAGGGGCGGAAGATTACGTTGACGCCCACACAGCCCCGAGATCGATCCAAGGGTGTGGTAGAGTCATCTGTGAGCACGAGCGCCTCGCGGCCACTGCATATTTTGAGGCGAGGTGAGTTCCTACGAGATAGCGCCGAGTCAAACGTCATTTATGTAGTCGCCGCTACCCAGGTTACTGAGGACACCCAGTTGACCACCCACCCGTGGTGCGTCCCCTTTTAGGCGAGTTAGAGGACATCATGCCAGACGAGCTCCCCGATGAGCTGCCTCCCCCACGGGACATTCAGCATACCATTGATTTAGTCCCGGGAGCCTCCCTCCCGAACTTGCCCCATTACCGTATGCACCCGGATGAGCACGCTGAGCTCAAACGGCAGGTTGACGAGCTTCTCTGGAAGCAGCTCATTCGTGAGAGCATGAGTCCTTGTGCGATCCCCGCCCTTCTTACCCCTAAGAAGGACGGTAGTTGGCGTATATGCATCGATAGCCGCGCCATTAATAAGATCACGGTCAAGTATCGTTTCCCGATCCCACGACTCGATGACCTACTGGATACTATGTTTGGTGCCCAGATCTTCTCCAAAATCGACCTTCGTAGTGGGTACCATCATATACGAGTTCATGAGGGAGACGAGTGGAAGACCGCATTCAAGACCAAGGACGGTCTATATGAGTGGCTAGTTATGTCATTTGGGTTATCCAATGCCCCGACCACGTTTATACGAGTTATGACGCAGGTGTTGCGGCCCTACATGGGCAAATTTCTAGTGGTATACTTTGATGATATACTAGTCTATAGCCAGACTCAGGCTGCTCACCTTGATCATCTGAGACTTCTCTTTAGCACCTTTCGCCAAGAGAAACTGTATGTGAACCTGAAAAAGTGTGCATTCCTCTCTGAGTCTGTCACTTTCTCGACTTTATTATATCCTCTACTGGTGTCTCCGTGGACCCTGAGAAGGTCAAATCTATTCGAGATTGGTCTGTGCCTAAGAATATCCACGAGGCCCGTAGCTTTCACGGGCTTGCCACCTTTTATAGGAGGTTTGTCCAGGGGTTCAGCACGATCATGGCCCCCTTCACGAGCAGTCTCAAGAAGGGAGAGTTTCAGTGGACCCCCGCAGCCACTAGAGCCTTCGAGGAGATTAAGGAGAGGTTGACGACAGCTCCAGTCCTACGACTGCCGGATTTTAGCCGCGCTTTTGAGGTCGTCTGTGACGCGTCAGGTGTCGGTATAGGTGTTGTATTGAGTCAAGAGGGACACCCAGTTTCTTACTTTAGTGAGAAGCTGAATGAGACTAAGCAAAAGTACTCGAATTACGATCGAGAGTTTTATGCGATAGTCCAGTCTGTATGCTATTGGAGGAACTATCTCCTTCCCCGGGAGTTCGTGTCGTACTCCGACCACCAGGCCCCACATTACCTGGACTCGCAACGCAAGCTGGGCCACCGACATGCGAAGTGGATCGAATATCTGTAGGATTTCCATTATGTTCTCAAGCACCGCGCTGGTGTTGAGAACAAGGCAGCTGATGCGTTGAGTCGTCATATATCCCTGTTGTAGACGATGAATGTGAGTGTCGAGGGACTTGAGAGGTTGATGCTCGATTATCCGACGTGTCCTGATTTTGGCGGGATTTACACCGCCCTATCCTGAGACCCACCCAACCCTGTTGAGGGATATCAGATCTATGAGTGATACTTATACCGAGGTTCCCGCCGATGCATTCCCCAGACATCTTACCGAGATTATGTGATTTGGGAGTTGCACGCGGGCGGAGCCGCAGGCCACTTCAGGCGAGATAAATCCATCGCCATTGTCGAGGACCGTCTCTACTGGCCCAGCCTTAAGAAAGATGTCGCCCTAGTTATGCGCCACTGTCGTATCTGTCAGACGGCAAAGGGCAATAAGCAGAAAATCGGTCTTTATACGTCTTTGCCCGTACCACGCCGCCCTTGGGAGGACATTAGCATGGACTTTGTTCTTGGACTTCCCCGCACCTTGCGGAAGCACGACTCCATCTTCGTAGTGGTGATCGGTTTTCAAAGATGGCACACTTCATTGCCTGTCGCAAGACGGCAGATGCGATTCACGTTGCATTCATATTCATGAGGAACGTCTTTCGATTGCATGGTCTGGCCAAGTCGATTGTGTCAGAACGCGATGTGAGGTTCATGAGCTACTTCTGGAAAACCTTGTGGCACAAGACTGGCACTATCCTTAAGTTTTCATCGGCATATCACCCACAAACGGACGGACAGACTGAGGTAGTGAATTGGAGTTTAGGAAACCTGTTGCGGTGTCTGGTAGGAGAGCATGTAGGCAGTTGGGACTTAGATTTGCCGATAGCAGAGTTTGCCTACAATAGCTCAGTCAATAGGTTCACCGGGTTGAGTCCATTTCATGTAATGTCAGGATATGACCCGAGGAAACCCATAGACCTTGTGTCGAGCCCTTTAGAGTCCCGCCCTAGTGAGTCTGCGGAATCATTTGCACAGCACTTGCATGATTTGCATGAGTCGGTCCGCCGACAAATAATATTAAACAATGAAAATTACAAACCTCATGCAGATAAGCGAAGGCGAGAGCAAATATTTAACATAGACGAGAAGGTAACGGGGCGTATCCGCCCTGAGAGGCTCCCTTCGGGGCCTGCCAAGAATTTAAGCGCGAGGCGAATGGGACTGTACTTCATTATTAGTCGTATTGGGACCAACGTCTACCGACTTGACATCCCTGCCAGTATGGGAATTCACCTTGTGTTTAATGTTGAGGACCTGACTCCATACTATGAACCTCATGAGTATGTGGACCCGAGCAGTGGAGATGCCCAGCCACCCCCCGCCCCTACTGTCGTTACCATACCACCCTCACACATCACCACCATCTGATGGACATCCCGGTTCACCCAATGCTGCCACCCACCCACCTGAGACGTCATCCCCTTTGTTTCCACCGCAGGCACCACCGATTGCACCGGGATCCACCTTCCGAGAGGCGAGAGATGAGAGCATCACGGCGATCAGATCCCACCAGTTTGTTCCCACCTCGTACGGACCGCGTTTCCGCTACCAGGTACATTGGTGTGGCCGCCCTGACACTAACGACACTTGGATACTACCGGCAGAGCTCGATCGGCTCGCCCCCGGACTTCGACCTCAGTACGATCATCTTCATTCATCGGAGATGAAGACTTTTCGGTCGGGGGGAGTTGATGGGGAACCATCAGATGCACCTGGAGGAGTTCGCCGCAAGGCGAGACCCACATACATGTATTCGCACAGGAAGACTTGATCGAATCGCCGATCGGACTCCGCGGTTGCGTCTGGGACGTCGCCGCGAGTCAAAAAACTATATTATTTTATTTTTTTGGAGTTTGTTTTGATGTATTTTAAGGGGCTAACCCACCGGGCAACCATAGCCGTTGATGGGGATGCCCTAACTTGTCTTTTATTATAAATAGGAGTGTTAGTGGCTGGTTGAAGTCATTGTTGGACTTGGAGAAAAGCTTTCCCGGATTCCAGCGATCTCTCCTCGGTGCCAACGTCGTGGAACCCTAGGTGACGACTCCTAGGCTGCCAAACTTCCCCCCAAGGTAACTCTACCCCCCTCCATCATTTTTCATCATCCCCTCCCCTTTTCCACCACCGGAATCCCCCCAAAATCCCCCCTGAGTACCGTCGGCCTGCTGTTGGTCCGCCGCCCAGCCCCTTCCACCGCCGGCCCGAATCCCCCCCCTTCCTTCTTAAACAGGCAGTCGGACTGTAGCCAAGGGCCCAGCCCCCCACCACCTCCTCGCTTCCCCAAAACCGGCCACCCAAGGGGTTTTCCAACCCTAGCCGGTCACTCCTTTCCCTTGTCCTTCGTGGATCCACTTCTTACCGCCTCAAAAACCCTAGATCTATTTTGATCTAGTGTTACCACCCTCTGATCTGTTATTTCCACCGCACAAACCTTCCATTTTTGCCCGGATCCGCTCCTAAATAGCGGATCTACTCACCCCCGGTCCGGATCTACTCACTCGTGGCCGGATCCGCCGTTTTACCTTCCGTTACCACCACTTTAAGCCGAAGGCAGCCACCGTCACCGTAGCCTCGTCACCGGTTCCACCTCCGAACGCCCGTCTTTACATCCGGCCATCAAATCCTTCAGTGTCTCGGTTCAACCCTCTACGTTGTGAGCATTTATGGTATTGTGTCATGTGACTCGATATTTTCATTTGGTTGTTTATCTATATTGTGTTGTGATTATGATTGTGTAGTAGTTGTTTTCTTTTATGTTAATAATTGTTTGTGGAAGAAGTCGTTGCCAAATTGCTGAAATAATTATTTTTCTCTTTTATTTCAATTATCTGTGTGGTAATCTTAATTTCATTGCTTATAATAATTGTTGTCGTTACCCGACAGTCACATTGCATTTAGCGTTGCATTAGTGTGTTCCCCGCGCCCGCACCTAGAGTATTAGCTCCCGAGCACCACTAGCATACCCCTACATCAGACGGCCTCCTCTAACCCAGCCGATGGCCAACCAACTTTTCTAACCACCAGACCACTTTCCCTCTTAACCACCCCAACCACCCACTTCCTCTATATAACCACCCCCTTAACTACCTTAAATTCACTAAAAATTCAAGATAACTACCTATATTTTTCCCTTTATTTTCAATTGAGACATTCAACCTCCTTCCAAGCCCAAACAAACCACTTCCCTACCCCTTCCAGGGAGTTGCTTGCCTAGCCCTCTTGTCCTATGAAATCTCCTCCTATGGCCCAACTCCCCCCCCCCCCCCCACCAAAACAAATAAAAATCTAATATAAGAAGCCTCAACTTATCTCCCATCCATCCTGGATTCTAGTCATGCTGCCCAATTTTGAATTCTTGTACCGAGAAATCATCCTCACCTCCCTAACTCCACAGATCAGACCAATTCTCTTCCACCCCTGCAGAATTCCTTTCGAATACCTGAAATCAGTGTGAAATTTCAACAAACCTATTGTTCACTCCCTGAAATCAAAAAAATAACACCTTCTGGACTTCTATTACTTGTATAAGTTCTTGTACTTTATCTTTGCTACTTATTATTGAATGTTTGGTGGATAAACATATTATTTAAGATCTAAAAAATAACACCTTCTGGACTTCTATTACTTGTATAAGTTCTTGTACTTTATCTTTGCTACTTATTATTGAATGTTTGGTGGATAAATATATTATTTAAGATCTACGTTTGCAAAAGTTCGCTCAGTTTTATTCTAATTGAAAGTCTTACTTAGTGGTCATTTAACTGAAGTACTTTCATTCTAAATTAACTAGATCATGTTTATTTCTCTAATGTATAATCTCTAGCGTAAATGTTTGAGAACTCTAATAATAATTTTAAAAATTATCATGATTGGTCATCAAATATTTGTAGGCCATTGCATTATTATTAGGTTTTCCCTACAACATAATATACACTCGTGAGAGTTTTGTAGGGCACGACACTTTGTATTATCCTATGTCAGTTTATCTTAGTCAAATTATTTTGATGACGTTTGCATATGGAATATTAACATAACCAATATCATTCTCAAACCCCTTGGCTTCAGTCAATCATCACCAATTTAAATTTATCACATAAGCAGAAACAAATGAAGAGCATTAATATAAAGGAACATGTGATCCAATAAATCTATATGGAAGCCCATCAGAGATCGAGTGTTCATCACAGGAAGGGAAAAGTTACGGGGGTAGTCCTCTCTAAGACCTTCTTAGACCTAGATTTCACAACGGTGAGGGAGGTGAAGGATCAGCAGGGAAAGGAGGAGAGACTGAGACTTCCGCGGCTAGAGGAGAATGTCGCAGGTTGGAGGGTATCGCGAGGGAGAATCAAGCTTGACCCGAGGCTCTCACACTCGCACAGTAACCGGAAGAGGGGGAGGGGAAATTTGAGGAATTAGGGCAGCTTTCATTCAATTTCTCCTTTGCTCACTTAAGTAGTGGAAGAGGCATCCAAATATTACAAATTGCTTCTAACTAAGCCTAAAATATAAATTGTGAGTCTAGTATAATGAAACGAAATAACTAAATTAAAATACAAATAAAACATAAAAGTGTCCAGGCAGTTTAGGGCTGTCTCCCTCTGTGATATGTGATTCCGTAGCATGAACCCATAACATAGACCAATGTTTGAAAAAACATTTATCGTCGCTATTAAACTTATCCAAGTTACTTGAGGCTTGCTTTTTGCATCTTTGTTCTCCATTCAGTATTAGTTATAGCTCTCATGGGTGCTAAAGTGCTAACTCAATTTGATGCAAATCAATTTGCAAAACTTCTAAACATTGCAACTTTGGTCTACCGCCTTCTTAATTTTTCCACGTTAATTTTGTTTATTTATCTTATTAATAAAACTTTTACCTTTTGTTGTATATGTTGAAACCACGTCTATTTTCCAAAATCTTAGACTTGGTTAAAAAGGGATGTTCGAATTATCTCTTTAGTATAGAATTATTCACAATAAGTGTTTCTTAGCTTGTCACACATTCATCTTAATATTCTTACTCTTCATATTTAGGTGTAGTTTCTAATGGATAAATGGGAAGTTATGGATGTTCTTTCTTTTTGAAATGAAACAATTGTTGCAAAATAGAAAATATAATAGATGAATGCATTTATTCTTCCACATATGGGTATATTTAAAGTATTACAAGAGACTCTTAAAGACGGACAAGCAATGTGGGACTAAACCCAACTACTACTAAAAACTTTAATAGACGGACATTGCTCGATATTTACAGCACTCCCCCTCAAGCTGGAGGGGAAATCTCAAGCTTGAAAATATCAAATAACAGCAATAGAAGTAGGCGATGTGGAACAAAACATCAGACAGGCCACCGGTAAAAAGTTCCAAATCCGGGAATCAAACCGAGGACATAGCCAGACACGACGCAGGACCAACACACGACGTGGACTCGCTAGAATCAAGTCAACCAACATCACCTACACACATAACATCTAGAAAGGAAAAAACAGTGTGGAGCTAATCATCAAACGGGCAACCAGGGAAAATCCATTGGGGATAATCCGCACAAAGGGAGGTCTCACACGACACAGTACCACAAGACACGGTCTTGCATGACACAACCCGCTGAGATTAGAACAACCGACAACAATCGTGCTCCAACACATGACCACTCGAAAGAAAAATATGGGGGAGACGCTAACACAAGGCATAAGCCAAAGGGTCGTGTTGGACTAACTGACTAAGGCAAACAACAGGAAAGATCATACAAGTCGTCATCATCCCAAACACTCCCCTCACGTGGAACGCATGTGAATGTCGGCAGACGCAAACACTAAGCAAACACTAAGAATAAAATAAAGACACACATAACAAACGACAAAAAACTACCACCAAGCATCATCATCGGTGAGAGATCAGCACCCCTGAGGGGGTGGCAGCAACTAAAATTGATAGAAATCTAAGATGCAGCGACTGAGTCATCCGGAAGTGTCAAGAGCACAAGCAGCGGAATGGTCGAGGCCAGACGGGAGCAACGGTCGGGCACGGCGAAGGAAGTGGTGGCTAGATCAGAAGAATGCATCGTCGAAGATGAAAAGGAGTTGGTCGAGCCCAGAAATGATGACAGAAGGCGAGAGGATGTCGACTAAATTTGGACAGGAACAGCGAAAGAAACCCTCCGAAGAGCAACAGTAGGAAACGCCGACAGGAACATCGACCAGAATCAGATGGATCGTCTTCAAGCGGGATCGATGTCGGTGAGCAGAGGGTTGAGTCAACAGAAGCGGAAAAAAGCCACTAGCGATCACGAGACATCTAATTTGTCCAATCCACTGACAAGTGGAAGTGAGAACATTCTAACGTGAGGGTATTTATGTCTTTCTTCATTCTAGTTTGTTAGTTGATGAAGTAGTCTAGGTCTACAGAAGCAGCGAGCAAGCTTGAGTAGAGATCTGCGTTGTCGTCGATCTCGGCATAGGCAGGATCAGCATCGTTGAACGAGCATAGAGAGCGGGTCAACGGGATCGGGAGATGCATGACGAGCTCACATCATCGATCGAGCGGGCCAGCTGTGACAGCTCGAGAAGCAGAAGGGAGAAGCAGCGGCTCCTTCGTCAGGGAGAACAAAAGCAGCGAGACCCGCAGAAGCCCTAAGCCTCACGAGAGGGGAAAGCGAGCGACGGGATCACATTTAGGCTTTCATACCATGTTGCAAAGTAAAAAAATATAATAGATGGATGTGTTTATTCTTCCACATAGGGGTATATTTAAAGCAGTATAAGAGTCTCTTAAAGAGGTACAGACAATGTGGGACTAAACTCAACTACTATTAAAAACTCTAATAGCCTGTCATTGCTCGATATTTCCAACAACTATTCCCTTTAAATATATAAAAAAGCTGGGTCAACCAACATGAACGACCCATTCGCATATTTCTTATAGCTCCAGTATGTGTTTTTCCAACCCACGCTACTCACCCAAAAAAAAACCTAAATATTATCAACAGTCTTTACCATAGTTTGTTTAGGACTAGGTTAGATGATAACAATGAAAATGATAAAGATGCTTTTAGTTGGGATGGCTATGAGAATGACAAGAAAAGCCTGCCACTCATCTTGGAAAGGTAGCTTAATGTGTCTTCCTCACAGATCCTCCTATGAATCCTGTGATGGCATTCAGAACTTCTGTTCTAGGAATTTTGTTACTATGTCCTAATTTTAGGAGTTAGGTTATTCAAAAAGTGCAATGCTAACAAAAATTCCTAATCTGCTATTCAGAACCATGCATATTATTCTGTCATAATCTGCTCAATACATATTAAAAATTTTGAATAAACAATAATATGATATTCTAAATCGAGATTTGAACGGCAAGTGAACTGAATTACCAACAAAAATGGAACTGAACTATCTGATCTGAGTATTTATTTTGGTTGAATTTGATCAGAAAAGAGCTTAGTAGTACTACTACCATTGACTTTGTAGGCCAACACTCATATCCTTTAGCAAAGCAGGCCCAATTACAGTTTTTAAATAAAAAATTTACCCTTAAATCACATTGATGTTCTCTTGCGACATAGTACTGTCAAGTTCTATATTTTAAGTTTTTTATCACCCAACATTAACTCTAGAAATTATCTCATCATTAATAAATTTGAGACTTTGTAACAAATTGAATCAACTAAAACTGAAATAAATCAAGCAGACAACACAATGGCTCACCTTTTCTAGATGTATTTCATGGATGTAACAATAAAATTAAATTTTGTTTAAATTTGATTTGAGAATTAGGACTTCAGCTAGTTTGATTGGCTCACAGATCCCAATGAATGAAAGAAGTTTAATGAAATGGAGTAATATCAAATGGCTCAAGATTGATAAGTGCGCGCTTGATTCCATTAAATCCAGCTAAATCTAGTCCATAAATTTGAATACACCTAATAATTTTGTTCAAGTTAAACTCAATCAAACTAAAAAATATCCAAAGCAAAAGCTAATTTGTGTTTATTCAGTATTCCGAATTTAACCATTTTTAATATGAAAAATATGAAATAGGTTTTATAGTGACAACATAGTATAAAAGAAAAAATCAACAAATAATAAGAGAAGTAGCATGGTTATGTATATTACTTACACCATGATCAACTTCTGAGGGAGTAAAATCTGCACCACTATTAACCTCTACGCAAATGTCAGGGATACGAGTAACCTCAAGTTTTGATCCACAAGTAGTAGACTTGGATGCATTTGATATATTAGTGTTACTAGCAGATCCAAGTTCTGTGACGTTATCAACAATTGAACTGGAGCTTTTAAATTTGAGACAGCAGGTACTATCTTCAATATGAAATAATGTAGAAGCTCCTAATTTATCTTTTGAAGCATTACGATGTACCATATCCTGATAATGTTATTTGCAATGCATTGGTGTCATTACACAGAATAATGAAGGTAAAATGCATGAAAGAGTAAAACAATAGCATTTTAACAAAATCAAAAGTGTAAACAAGAAGTTCCACTTCTCTAATAAAATACATATATGAAGAGAAGGAAATGAAAAGGCACCAATACTCAAAACTAATTCTAGAAATATAGCACAGAAATAACATCACCTGCTCACTAACACTTGCTATTCCACACAGCTCGATATCTGCACGACAAGTAAAACAGAAGTTCTACAGTAATGAATATTAAAAAACAACTAATACTAATTTCCTAGGCAAAATGCTGAATGAAAACAAAAGATCCTAAAATAGTTCAAAAAACTCATTTTCAACATAATAATTTTAAAGAGAAACTGCTTATAAGCAACCTCCACTAGAAGTAGCCACATCCTCCACAGGGTTCCCATGGTTCCTTTTTATTGGTTGGTGCATTTGATCAGGATCTTCATCCTCGCCATCAGAAATTACTACACGAACATGTTTGCGGCCAAGAGACTTGTGGTTGTCATGAGAGCTGGGTAAATCTCCAGAGGAAGCCTCACATAAACTATTTGGTGATTTGGATTTTGTGTTTAATGAAGAAGAAACCAACTTGGGTGCTTTTTTGCATTTCTGGACAAGCATTCTCAAAGGAACATCATCAATTTCATCATCAGTGAATTTTTTTGCCGAGACTTCAAAATTTGAATGATTATTAATTTCCTCTGACTCGCATTCACTAAATATACGATCAGAAGCAACAATACCCTCTGTTTCAGTTTCAGAGCAGTAATCCTGATCCATCCTCCTTGAGAAATCACCTGTGTTCAGCAACCGCTTCACATTTTGAATCTCAATTTGCAATTTCCTGTAAAAAGCACAACGGAAAATTTTCTTCAAACATAACAGGATAAATTTGTTGAGTAATAAATTTAATTATGGCGGATTTAGAATATCATATGTAAAGTATTGCAGTTATAAATATTGTAGTCTGTGTATTTACATTTGAGAGAGAAATAAGATTGATTTATTCCACAATAATAAGCATACCTGGCTTCTTCAACATTGTCAAATCTAATCATGTGACTGTAATGCATATTGTCGAGTGCAGATAACTGTACCGCTGGCAAGTTTCCTTTGACTGATATTCTGCATGTAAATAAGCCACAGAAAAATCAATTGTCATTCAAAAGAAGAAAAATCAGCTTTGACTTGTTCGATCTATAAAACTGTGCATCGTAAAAAGTTTGTGCGAATTTCAAAATTACAGATAAATCACCTATAACCCTCCTCAAATGCCTCTAGTGCTCCAACCCAGTCACCCGAAGAATCCAACACCTCACCAACATTAATCTTTGCTAATGCTTGCCCCTGAAATTCTCGTAATCTCAATATAAGATACTAGCAAATGAAACAATCTCTCACATCGTTAAAATTTGAATATTTGAAGATGCATGTTTTACATAATACCAAATAAATGAGCCTTTGAATTTTAAAACCAGAAAAAGATTGAAACATGCTTTGCAACTGGGAAAAATTCAATATTTACTTACATAATACAAAGTAACATAGAATGTAAGCCATAATAGAAACATTTACCTTTAAAAATAAATCAATTATTTTAGTAAATCTGGCTATATTGTGTTATTCAAGAAAGCATGGAATAAAACATAACATACCTCAAGGTTACCAATAGACCTGTAGACATTCCAACTTTTCATATACCATTTACGAGCTTTGCTAAAGTTTCTGAGTTTCTGGTAAGACTCTCCTATAACCAGAAACGAATCACTGAGCTTTTCCTTGTCACAAAGCTCACCAGCCACCCTTTTCTTCCTTTTTGCAAATTCCTGATGCTGGCAGTTAAAATAAAAAACTATACACCAATAAGTTTTAACATTAATCTGACATTAGAATAGAAAATCAAAATGAGTTAAATTATAACTATGGAAACTCTGTTGTCATGTCATAAAATCAAATTCATGTGCAGTCTTTAAGGATGTTATGTGGAAGGTCAAAATTAGATCATGTCTTCTCTTAACAAAATTAGGCTTGGATCAATATGTAGGTTGCCTCCATTTGTCAACAGGAGATCATGAGTTAGATCCACTGAAATAATCTCTCAACAATGTGAAGGTAGGGTTGTCTACACTAGCTCCTATGCATACCGTGTATTGGAGGGAGTTTTATGCACCAGAACACTCTTCTATTTAAAAATAATACTTTTGCATTAATAATTAAATAGATTTCTGGAGGGTTTACAAGAAATTATGGCATGAACAACTGAATCCTGGTGATGTTTAGGAAACAAGAATGCAAAAAAGGTGTATGGCCACTATCAAGCTATGAATATTTGAACCCCTAATACTAGGAGTGTTAAAAAAGCCCAAGATCGAAAAGACAGCCTAGGTCTATTAGGTCAAAAGGTTCGGGCAAGCTTTGGGATCCTATTTTGCCACTGTATCATGGATGGGCCTGGCCTAATGTGTGGGAAGGCACAGCTGCGGGCTCTGTAGCTAGGTGGCCGTCCAGATTTATTGTCGGGAATCAAATTCTCGATTATTATGTTGGGCATTTAATGCTAAGCGATCAGGTCTGATCTGGCTGACCCAAGCCCATGTCTGGCCCAGCCTAGCCAAACTAGTGCTAGTAGGTGATGGCGCGTAACGCCCGACACAAGTGTATTCCCGCAGGAGGCGGTGACCCGCTACCCAGTCGGACGATCTGTGTCTGTAGTTGCGTCCGGATAGTCGATCTGAGTCAAGTTCATATATTACTTTTATTTTTTGAGTTGTATTTGATACTCGATCGGCTCAAACAGTACGAGCCATCCGATTCGGGTGCTAATGTGTCTAACAGTTATGCAACAATCTTGATTTTAGGGTTATAAAAAGTGGCAGTCGGTGGTTCATGCGGGGATTGAAGGTTTTGCACTTGCAGGAATCGCTCGGTCCTTTCCTCCTTCTGGTGCGATGCCGAGAAGAGTCTCCTGGTGCGACTCCAGGACCAGCCCCCTTCCGTCCATCCTCTGCATCCCAGCCCGCCACCCCCGTTAGCCATTGAAACCACTTTCGTCAGCCACAACAACCCACCATCTTCGTTCCTAGTCCGTCAACTCCAACAGCCGCCGACCTTTCTCCTCCCCATCCTCCACATCCCTCCAGTCGTCTCACCACCCTAATCCAATACCGTTGAATCCCTCCGCCAGCCGCCTCCATCCCGCTGACTCCCGCCTCCGCCACTTCCTAAACAAGTAATTTTGTGGTTAACCTTTCTTCCTCCTTGTAGCTGGCTGACCAATCCCACCCCTCTTTCCCTTAAATAGTCTTCCTGACCCCTCTCTCCATCCCCTTGCTCTCATGTTGTGGATTCCACTTCAATTCAGCCACCACCCCCCCCCCCCCACCAAGCCTTTAAGTCCAAATCTCCTCTTCCAATACCCGATTTTATATTGTGCGAGCTTGAAATAGTTGTGCCTTTTTTCGATTTGCAAACACGCTTGCTTCCTCTAAAGAACTTTTGTGAATTCTTGTGCCTCTGTAATATTTATAATAATGAACTATTCGCTACAATTTGTTTAGCGGACCAACCCTTGCATCGTCAACATTTTCATCACATTTTGGTTTGCATTTAGTGAGTCCACCCTGAGTCGTCCCTCCACTGCATCAAATTGGTATCAAAGGACTAGATTAAGGCCACTTGCATGGTACATAGTGGTAGGAATTATCGTCAGTGCATGTCGAATCACAATCACACCGACGATAGTACCGCCAGTTCACAGTAAGAAATGACATCGACTGAGTTTCAAAGACTTGTTCTCGATCGATTTAATCGGATGGGAGCCCAGTTCGAAACACTTGGGGGCGATATCGCTAGGGTTAGCACCAGAGTTGATCAGTTAGAGATCCTCAAAGATCAAGTGACTCCTCCCCCGGACGAGGAGCCTCTAGAGGATCCCCGAGGTGCTACACCCCCTCCTGCGAGACGTGGTAGAGACATCCCTCATCGAGACCCCCCTCCACTTGAGAGAGGGAATTTTCATCGTGGTTACCAATATCAGCAGGATCCAGGGAGGAATCACCGTCCTCCTAATGTACCACGTCCACCACCCCCACCTGGTCATAGAGATCGAGCCTCACCTGCACGGTACGACTATGACTATGATAGTGAGTATGGTGAATACCGTGAGCCACGTCGTGGGATGACTCCAGAGGAGGATACATCACCCAGCGTATCCGCATTGACGCTCCCTCCTTTGATGGTCACCTGGACCCAAAGGCGTCTCGTAATTGACTCATGCACATGGATCACTATTTTAACTGAATTGAGATGAGCGACAAGAGGCGTGTACGGTTCACCAAGATGAAGTTGATCAGTCAATCAAAAATTTATTGGTCGAATCTGTAGAGATCTCTTAAGCGGTACGGTTATTACCTCATCACCCGATGGGACGAGATGAAGCAACGCTAGAGAGATAAGTACCTTCCAGCCCCATATTGTGATCTGCTTTACGAACTGCATCAGGGGACCCTCTCCATTGTTGATTACATGTCACAATTTGACGAGTTCATGGTTCGCAGTGATATTCAGGAGGAGCTCATCGCCACTGCATCTCGCTTCCAGGCGGGACTTAGGGCTGACATCTGAAGGGAGCTGATTCCCCACACGATTGAGATAGTAGAGCAGGTTTTTCAGCTTGCTCTGGAGCACGAGAATTATTTGTGCATTGCGGGCCCGAGGCAGGTCACCTCTCGACCTGATACCACCCCAGCTAGTACACCCACTTCTAACACGACCAACCACCCCTTGAGCTCCCGCAGACGCGGCGGAAAAAGCTATTGTACCTGGAGGCCCCAAGTCTGGGGGCGTTCGATGTTATCGATGTTCTAACAGAGAACAATTCACGGCATAATGTCCGACTAGGAATTTATTATTTGGGGAGTCAGGCTAGCCCAATGTTAAGGCTAAGGACGTCATCGTTGAGGAGATTACAGCTGACATAGAGGACGAATGGGAGATCGATGCCGAGGAGGATTGGTGTCGCACTTGTACAACCCTATATTCGCTGAGTGAGACACAAAGGCCGGGGACCCCGGGTTTGAGTTGGCTTTAAGCTAATCGGGTCAGGCGAGTAGTGCAGGCGGAAGGGTTCCCGCCCATGGCTTGCGAGAGAGTTTGCGCCCGGGTCAGCAGGAAGCCCTCTGGGTTGGCGTTGAGTGATGCTTCTCCACTCAACGCCCTAGTCTCTAGTCCCCGGCGTTGAGTGATGCTTCTTGTACAACCCTATATTCGCTGAGACAGACCAGGAGGCATAATGGTCACAGTTGAGCTAGCCAAAGGCGTTCCCGCCCGAAAGGAGGTCTCGCCCAAGATGGCGGGAACGTTCGCGTCAAGTCGTCGAATGGAGATCAACGGGTCGAGATCGTCGAGCGCGGCCAGCGCGGGAGCGCTTACGCTAGCGCCAAGTTCCAGTCTTAAAGGGGCTCTCGCCTGTAAGCAGGCGAGACCGTTCGCGCCGTCTCTGGGTAAAAGGCCCTCGGTTCAAAGCTCTCGCCGAGTGAGGCCCAAGGCCTAGGGTTAAATGACCAGATTGCCCTCAGGCAAATTTACCCCTGTGCCCTCAGGAAAACAGCGGAATTCGGCTATTGGCAGACCAACTAGGGACTTTTCGGTAATTTCAGGTCAGCAAGGTGCTATAAATAGACCCATAAGGACTCCTTAGAAGGCAAGTTGTCTTTATCTCTCAAATTCCAGTGCTTTCTGAGGAGCTCGTAGCCCAGCTTTGGCTTTGGAGGGGAAGCTCTCAGAGATCTTCCGGGTGTGAGATGGGACCTCCCTGCTGAGGCTTTGGGTCAGTCTTAGGTCCTTTGAATCCAGTCGAGGGTTGAGGCTTGAGAGAAGTAGGTTTTGACTGCACCCCCTTTTCTTCAAACTCTCGTTGAGGTCATATTTGGCTTCAACAGTTCTGGTGCGGTGAGCGTGGAGAGTGGCCAGCACGGAAAAACTTAATCGAACGTCATGGCCATAGAAGAGGAACCAAGTGACGACCAGGGTCATGTGATGAAAGAAGTCCCCTCCCATTCCCCTCTTGTCGCTAGGATATTCGATCCTGGAGATCAAAACGTGTCTTAGGGAGAATATTGTATGATCGACCCTCGTTCTCAGGAGGGTGGACGTAGCGGGTAGAGATACCCCGTGTCGTACTTTGACTTGATTGATCGGGTTAACAGTTCTTTTGAGTTATTTGTTTACCTTTATGTTAGTTTTATATTTGCGTTAGAGAGGAGACCCCCAGGTACACCCGCTGCCTGGCTAGTACTAGCTGGCAGGTCCGTAGTCACGCCTGTGGGGGAGAGGTCCTGGTTCTTGGTTCTGCCCTACCCCGAGCGCAACTCGGCCCCAGGTAGACCCGCTGCCTGGCTCCTACTAGGTGGCAGGTCCGTAGGCTCGCATGTGGGGGAGAGGTCCTGGTTCTTGGTTCTGCACTACCCCGAGCGCGGCTCGGCCGCAGGTAGACCCGCTGTCTGGCTCCTACTAGCTGGCAGGTCCGTAAGCTCGCTTGTGGGGGAGAGGTCCTGGTTCTTGGTTCTGCACTACCCCGAGCGCGGCTCGGCCCCAGGTAGACCCGCTGCGTGGCTCCTACTAGCTGGCAGGTCCGTAGGCTCGCCTGTGGGGGAGAGGTCCTGGTTCTTGGTTCTGCACTACCCCGAGCGCGGCTCGGCCCCAGGTAGACCCGCTGCCTGGCTCCTACTAGCTGGCAGGTCCGTAGGCTCGCCTGTGGGGGAGAGGTCCTGGTTCTTGGTTCTGCACTACCCCGAGCGCGGCTCGGCCCCAGGTAGACCCGCTGTCTGGCTCCTACTAGCTGGCAGTTCCGTAGGCTCGCATGTGAGGGATAGGTTAGGATAGGTTAGGTTAGGTTTGTGGAAACTTCATCGGCACCCCGAGCTCGGCTCGGCCCCAGGTAGACCCGCTGCGCAGGCTCTCATCTAGCTGGCAGGTCCGTAGGCTCGCCTGTGGGGGATAGGTTTTGGTTGTGGAATCTTCATCGACACCCCGAGCTCGGCTCGGCCCCAGGTAGACCCGCTGCGCAGGCTCTCATCTAGCTGGCAGGTCCGAAAGCTCGCCTGTGGTGGATAGGTTTGGTTGGTTTGAGATCGTCAATGCCACCCCGAGCTCGGCTCGGCCCCAGGTAGACCCGCTGCGCAGGCTCTCATCTAGCTGGCAGGTCCGTAGGCTCGCCTGTGGGGAATAGGTTTTGGTTGTGGAATCTTCATCGGCACCCCGAGCTCGGCTCGGCCCCAGGTAGACCCGCTGCGCAGGCTCTCATCTAGCTGGCAAGTCCAAAGGCTCGCCTGTGGGGGATAGGTTTGGTTGGTTTGAGATCGTCATCGCCACCCCGAGCTCGGCTCGACCCCAGGTAGACCCGCTGCGCAGGCTCTCATCTAGCTGGCAGGTCCGAAGGCTCGCCTGTGGGGGATAGGTTTGGTTGGTTTGAGATCGTCATCGGCACCCCGAGCTCGGCTCGGCCCCAGGTAGACCCGCTGCGCAGGCTCTCATCTAGCTGGCAGGTCCGTGGGCTCGCCTGTGGGGGATAGGTTTTGGTTGTGGAATCTTCATAGGCACCCCAAGCTCGGCTCGGCCCCAGGTAGACCCGCTGCGCAGGCTCTCATCTAGCTGGCAGGTCCGAAGGCTCGCCTGTGGGGTATAGGTTTGGTTGGTTTGAGATCGTCATCGGCACCCCGAGCTCGGCTCGGCCCCAGGTAGACCCGCTGCGCAGGCTCTCATCTAGCTGGCAGGTCTGAAGGCTCGCCTGTGGGGGATAGGTTTTGGTTGTGGAATCTTCATCGGCACCCCGAGCTCGGCTCGGCCCCAGGTAGACCCGCTGCGCAGGCTCTCATCTAGCTGGCAGGTCCGAAGGCTCGCCTGTGGGGGATAGGTTTGGTTGGTTTGAGATCGTCATCGGCACCCCGAGCTCGGCTCGGCCCCAGGTAGACCCGCTGCGCAGGCTCTCATCTAGCTGGCAGGTCCGAAGGCTCGCCTGTGGGGGATAGGTTTGGTTGGTTTGAGATCTTTATCGAAACCCCGCGCTCGGCTCGGCCCCAGGTAGACCCGCTGCACAGGCTTTCATCTAGCTGGCAGGTCCGAAGACTCGCCTGTGGGGGATAGGTTTGGTTGGTTTGAGATCGTCATCGGCACCCCGAGCTCGGCTCGGCCCCGGGTAGACCCGCTGCACAGGCTCTCATCTAGCTGGCAGGTCCGAAGGCTCGCCTGTGGGGGATAGGTTTGGTTGGTTTGAGATCGTTATCGGCACCCCGAGCTCGGCTCGGCCCCAGGTAGACCCGCTGCGCAGGCTCTCATCTAGCTGGCAGGTCCGAAGGCTCGCCTGTGGGGGATAGGTTTGTTTGGTTTGAGATCGTCATCGGCACCCCGAGCTCGGCTCGGCCCCAGGTAGACCCGCTGCGCAGGCTCTCATCTAGCTGGCAGGTCTGAAGGCTCGCCTGTGGGGGATAGGTTTGGTTGGTTTGAGATCGTCATCGGCACCCCGAGCTCGGCTCGGCCCCAGGTAGACCCGCTGGGCAGGCTCTCATCTAGCTGGCAGGTCCGAAGGCTCGCCTGTGGGGGATAGGTTTGGTTGGTTTGAGATCATCATCGGCACCCCGAGCTCGGCTCGGCCGCAGGTAGACCCGCTGCGCCGGCTCTCATCTAGCTGGCAGGTCTGAAGGCTCGCCTGTGGGGGATAGGTTTGGTTGGTTTGAGATCTTCATCGAAACCCCGAGCTCGGCTCGGCCCCAGGTAGACCCGCTGCGCAGGCTCTCATCTAGCTGGCAGGTCCGAAGGCTCGCCCGTGGGGGATAGGTTTGGTTGGTTTGAGATCGTCATCGGCACCCCGAGCTCGACTCGGCCCCAGGTAGACCCGCTGTGCAGGCTCTCATCTAGCTGGCAGGTCCGAAGGCTCGCCTGTGGGGGATAGGTTTGGTTGGTTTGAGATCTTCATCGAAACCCCGAGCTCGGCTCGGCCCCAGGTAGACCCGCTGCGCAGGCTCTCATCTAGCTGGCAGGTCCGAAGGCTCGCCTGTGGGGGATAGGTTTGGTTTGAACAAGGCAGGAAGCGCACCAGGAACACGAAATGGAAAGAGGTAAAGGTAGGATAGGTCTCGTCCAGAAGGGATCTCGACGGGGAGATCCCCGTCATAGAGGTCTCGCCGGGGGAGGCCTTTGCCGAGAAGGCTCCTAATAATATTCTTGAGCAGACAGGAGGAAACGTTGTGCGACAGGCTTGAACGGTTCGCGCAAGACAAAGGGAGACGGCTCCGTCTTCAGGGTTCGCGAGCCACGTTCCCGCCGATCCATCGCTAAGGGAGGCTATCCTAGAGAGGCCAGGGGCCTCGGCGGAAGCATACGAAAGAAACACTCGGCCACAGCAATTACATCAAGCACATTCACGATAACAGGACGAGACATTTACAATGGAACGTTTGCAATATATATTACACAAGAACAAGTTTAGAGCGTCTCGCTCTCTACACTACGGCGAAAAGAAAAGAAGAAGGGGCCCCTCAAGGAGACAAGCTATACCCCTCAGAGCTCCTGCTTGAGCTCCCGCTGGAGCTTTCACCGGAGCTCTCCCCGGAGGTCTCGCCACCCGCGGCAGGGGATTTCGGGACATCCGAGGGTGGGGTATCAGGGGCGCCTGGGGGCTTTGGAATGGGCTCGAAGAGCCAGGGAACGAGCTGTCGAGCGGTGATGTTTTTGCCCCTCCCATCCCAGCAGTCGACATCTCGCAGCGTCTCCAACGTCAACCTAACTGTAGCCTGCGCGTTGGCCTGGAGAAGCTTGTCGATGTCATACACCGAGTAGTAGCGGCTCTTCAGTCTCTCATCCAGCGGGGGGGGCGCATTCGCCTCCAGACGCGCAATCTGCTCCCTCAGCAGGACGTTGTCGTATCGCGCTTGAGATAGCTCCTCGCAAAGCGTGGTTTGGGCAGAATCCTAAACAGCGAGAGGTTAGCATAAAAGAGAAGAGTTAAAGTAGCGAGAGCAAGCGCTGTAAAAGATCTCGCTTACCCCTTCCGTCTGGCGCGAAGATAGCAGCTGCTGGGCCTCGGCCAGCTCCTTTGCCAAAGTGGCCGTCTGAGCCACCGCATCATCCCTAGCCTTGAACATATCCTGGAAATTGCGGTCTATGGTGATGCTCCGGCGAGCACACATGTGCGCAAGCTCCAGCCCGCGCATCAGGGCGCGAGTAGAATCGTAAGCCAGCAGCCGGGTCGACATCCTGTCGTAGACACTGGCATCCTCCCGGCTGTAGAGGCAGTAACCTAAGGCGAAAGCCTCGCTGGTAACCTCGTCTCGCTCTGCCCAGCTAGGCAAGAGGGACGAGATCGAGACCTTGTTGGCGTCGGGATCCCACTATAGCAGCGGCTTGTTCTCCACGTCCAGGCACCTCATGCCGAGACCAAAATTGCGGTGGCCCCGCGGCACCTCTCCAGACAGAGGCTGGCCGGAGGTCTCGGCGGCGGCTCCCTCGCCCTCTGCAACACCAGGGGCCTGAGGGTTCTCAGCAGGGGCCTCAGCGCCGCCCCTAGTAGCTGCGATCTCGCTGACAGCCTGCAAGATCTCCTCAAAGGAGCGGCCTGCAGGGAGAGGTTGGGAGGGCGGCACCATAACCGCCTTGCCCTTCTCGGTATCAGTTGTCTTGGGTCTCTTGATCGGTTGAGGCGCAGGGGCGCCGGGCTTTCGCTTCCCGGCCCCAATTGAAGGAGGCGGGGCCAGCTCTTTCCGGCAAGCTTGTGCAGCGGCCTTTGCGAGAGCCAGCGGGTCTTTTGGAGGTTGGCTCCCGCCAGCGCGAGCCTCGTCAAAGGGTTGGCGTAAGGGGATCTCGCGCTCTCCTGCGAAAGTGGCAATACTAAGTTCAAACCTTGAAAAGGACATGGATTAGCAAGATAAAGGCGAGACCTTACCTTCGCTTGGGAGCACGGGGAGGAGTGAATCAACGTCTCGCCGCAGAAAGAGGACGTCGAAGTCCTTGGTTCCAAAGAACTCAAGGAGGGCGCTCTCGCGCGAGCCCAAGGAGGGGGGCTTGTAGGCGGCATCCTCGTATTGGATAGGAGCGAGAGGCACGTTCCCGAAGTCGCCGGAAACAAAGATGAACCTCTCGCCCCAGTGATGGTGCTTATTGGCGAGACCGATCGTCTTGAGCAGTTGTCCTGAGAAGAAGACCATCCCTCCTTTGGCGCGGAAAGTGAACAGCTTGCGGAAAATTGGCAGACTAAACTCGATCCTCTCAGATCGCATGTAGCATATGAAAGCCAAGAGAATCGCAACCGAATTTGGATTCAGTTGCGCGGGAACCACTCCGTAATACCGGAGGGCTTGGCGCATCTCGGGCCATAGCGGGAGGCGGAAGCCCACCTCGAAGTGCTCCAGGGGGATGGCGAGCTCCCCCTCCCTCGCGGTGTTTACCTTATCATGGTTGTCTGGGTTCCGCGCGGTGAAGCCGGCGGGAACGTAGCGAGTCTGGATTAGGTTGAACTCGTCCACGGTGAGGGTGCAGGAAGGAAAAAGATGCTTCTGAAAAGCTTCCGCACAGTTGGACCGTCCCTCACCTCCACCTGGCATCGTGATGAAGAGTTTGAAGGCGAGAGCTTCAAGAGGGAGGCGAGAGCAAAAAACCGTACGGGAACGGAAGGAGAAGGCGGAGACAAGCGAGAGCTTTTGAGAGACCGCGAAAGCAACAGAAGAGGAGAGAGATTGAGATCGGAGAAATGAATGTGGTAGGTGAGCTTCCCTATTTATAGAAAACCGTGCTCAAGATGACTGTTTTCAAAAAAAAAAAGGCGGCGGGGGTATAGCCGGCACGTCCCAGGACAGCGGCGCTTCGTTTTCCCGCCCAAGTTCGATAGTGACTGATTGACCGAATGATTAGCGCAAGCGTTGCGACATGACAGGCGGCAAGCAAGATAAGCGAAAGCAAGGCTGCTCTCGCCAACCGAGAGCACGGGATAATAACATATATGCGCATACAATAATCATATTAATAATAAGAGCAGAGTTATTACCCTCGTTGAGCGAGAACTGGATGAAAAGTAAACAATAATAGCAGGGTTATTAGCTACAGTGAATAAGTAAGGGTACATCTGAGAATGGGAAGGCCTGGGGAAGAGAAGGGGAGGTCTCGCGATTCAATAAGGCTCCCACCGCCATTTCCCTTGCTCCCACCGCCATTTCCCTTGCTCCCGCAGCTTGGTCCGGGGTGGCGTCTGCGGGTTGAAGTAGGACGACAGAACAGTGCATCCTAGGTTGACCCGGCGAGACAGATCCCGGATCCGCTCGATGCACCTTTCGGGTGAGGATCCGGCGGTAGACCCCACCGGCCGGTCCATCTCGTTGATAAGATAGTCCCGCTCCAGAGTCTCTAGCCTTTTTTTCACTGATTGGCGAAACTCTTTCGCCGCGAGGTCGCGGACCCGTTCTCGCCGGATGAGCTTCGATAGGACGGCGGCAACCTTCTTCCCCCGTCATTTAGCGCTCCCGGCACCGGTCAGGATCTCCTTCATCTCGTCAGATGAAGGGAAAGGGGAACTCTCGCCGTCTTCCCCCTCTCTTTCTTCTTCTTCTTCTTCTTCTTCCTCTACCTCGGCTCCAGGCCGCGAGCCCATGTCCCCTGACAAAAGAATTCCTGTTATAGCGAGAGCTAGAGGATTGTTGTAATAAAATTTCCACATACCTGCAGCATGACGAGGCCACCCGGTCGACGGCAGGCGAGAAGGCCCACCCCCCCCCCCCCTCAGCTCCAAAGAGTAGGTGGATCGGCTTTCCTTTTCCAGGGGGTAAATTTGGCGAATGGTAATCCCGGCTTGGTCGGGAGCGGGGGAGGGGGTCTCCTCTCCCGCAGGATGGTTGGCATCTAACGGAGGCGCGGAAGATTCGGCAGTCTTTCCTCCCGCCGGCAGGGAGGAATCAACAGCAAGGGCAGGCTGATTCGCAACCCTCGCTCCGCTCTCCCGGGTGGCGAGACCTGGCGGTGCGAAAACTGGCGCTGCGAGAAGACAGTTCAGCATTCAAAGATTTGAGTTAAGGGCGAGAGGGGAACAGTTACCTGCAGTGTTCGGGTCAGGTGGAGGAGCCACCTCTGAAACCCGTGGTTGATCCTCGAGGTGGCGAGAGGATGGCTCCAAGGATTCGCGCGGGGACGTGACAGCGTCGGGAACCGTTTCCTGCGAGAGATATCGCGTCAGCTACTGAGCGGCTGGCGTTTTCAATAATTGGCAAATCAAACATACCTTCCGCGGCGAGGGATCATCCGCGCGACTTGGGGTAGGGGTTGGCGGGCTCCTGTTCTCGTGGGGCAGGTCCCGTTGAACCACATTTGCCCTCTTCTTTTTCTTCTTAGGCAGAGAAGGCTCAGCGGCCGACGACCGTCTCGCTAGCCATGGGGCAACCGGGGCGCTGTTAGCCTTGGCTCGCGCCTGTGCCGCGTTGATGCGGTCTTGCAGATCCTGCGGAAGCGGTTTGTCGGCGCGCTTGGAAGGCATCGCGAGAGGAGGCGAGAGCTCAGGCGAAGAATGACGACTCGAGGGAGGTGTTATGGCCGTCTATCGGCACACGTATTTATAGACACGGTACGGCCCTCCAAAAGATTCCCTGATGGTGACACGTGCTCAGCGAATATTTCTGGGTTGTACGTGTGTTTTCGAGCGCAGAGCAAGCTCAAAAAGAGCGGGGATAGTGTATAACCTCATATTCGCTGAGTCAGACCAGGAGGCGTAATGGTCACAGTTGAGCTAGCCAAAGGCGTTCCCGCCCGAAAGGAGGTCTCGCCCAAGATGGCGGGAACGTTCGCGTCAAGTCGTCGAATGGAGATCAACGGGCCGAGATCGTCGAGCGCGGCCAGCGCGGGAGCGCTTACGCTAACGCCAAGTTCCAGTCTTAAAGGGGCTCTCGCCTGTAAGCAGGCGAGACCGTTCGCGCCGTCTCTGGGTAAAAGGCCCTCGGTTCAGAGCTCTCGCCGAGTGAGGCCCAAGGCCTAGGGTTAAATGACCAGATTGCCCTCAGACAAATTTACCCCTGTGCCCTCAGGAAAACAGCGGAATTCGGCTATTGGCAGACCAACTAGGGACTTTTCGGTAATTTCAGGTCAACAATGTGCTATAAATAGACCCATAAGGACTCCTTAGAAGGCAAGTTGTCTTTATCTCTCAAATTCCAGTGCTTTCTGAGGAGCTCCTAGCCCAGCTTTGGCTTTGGAGGGGAAGCACTCAGAGATCTTCCGGGTGTGAGGTGGGACCTCCCTGCTGAGGCTTTGGGTCAGTCTTAGGTCCTTTGAATCCAGTCGAGGGTTGAGGCTTGAGAGAAGTAGATTTTGGAAGCACCCCCTTTTCTTCGAACTCCCGTTGAGGTCATATTTGACTTCAACACTTCTCCACTCAACGCCCTAGTCCCTAGTCCCCGACGTTGAGTGATGCTTCTCCACTCAACGCCTTAGTCTTTGGCGTTGAGTGATGCTTCTCCACTCAACGCTCTAGTCCCTAGTCCCCGGAGTTGAGTGATGCTTCTCCACTCAACGTCTTAGCTCTCAGAGTTGGCGTTGAATGATGCTTCTTCATTCAACGCCTTAGTCATTGACGTTGAGTGATGCTTCTCCACCCAACGCCTTAGTCCTCAGAGTTGGCGTTGAGTGTTGCTTCTCTACTCAACGTCTTACTCATTGGCTTTGATTGATGCTTCTCCACTCAACACCCTAGTCCTTGGAAGCGGAAGGGTTCCCACTCCGGGCATGCGGGAAGTTTTGCGCCCGGGTCAACGGGAAGCCTTCAGGGTTGGCGCTGAGTAATGCTTCTCCACTCAACACCGCAGTTCTTGGCGTTGAGTGTTGCTTCTCCACTCAACGTCGCAGTTTTTGGCGTTGAGTGATGCTTCTCCACTCAACGTCGCAATCTCTAGCGTTGAGTGATGCTTCTCCACTCAACGTCATAGTAGGGTCCAGAGGTAAAATTACTCGGATACCCTTGGAGGTCTGCATTTATCTCCTCAGATCAGCGGAGTTTAGATGTTGGCAGACCACTTTGGGTTGCATATAGCCTTTTAGAACAGCGGAACTATGCTGTTGGCAGGCCAGATATTGGAAATCTATAAATAGACCCACAGGGTACTTCAGAAGGCAAGTTTTCTCATTTTTTGAAGTCTTCGTCACTTTATGAGGTATCCTTAGTTCAGCACTTGGCTAAGGAGGGGAAGCGCTCTGAGATCTTCCGGGTTAGTGGAGGGACCTTAGTGCAGTAGCCCAGGGTCAGTTTCTTTGTTCCTTGCGCCTGGTCAGGGGTCTGGGTTTGGGAGAAGTAGGATTTAGCTACACCCCAGGGTCCAAACTCTCGTTGGGGCCAATTTTTGGTTCCAAAAGCATCACTATCTTCTTCACATATTTCCCGAGCGCAGTAGGTCTCTACAAGCTCTTCACCATGTTTTTTCGTGGTAGCTGCGTAAATATAATTGCTAGGAAAGGGTTGGAGAGGATGCAGCTTACTGTTGAGCCTCATCTGCACATGTATCGTGTCCTATGGGTAGACAAGTCCACCATCCAGTTACACAGAGATGCCTGGTGCCAATTCGCTTAGCGACCACTGAAAAACAAATTTGGTGTGACGTTATCCACATGGACGTCGCACACGTTTTGCTCGGGCGACCTTGGTTATATGATTGTGATGTCACATGTTATGATCGATCTAACACATGTGTATTTTTCAACAAGGGTCAAAATATTACCCTAACCCTGACCCAGCCCAGGGATCCTCCCAAGGGCAAAGTCGAGTCATCAGTTAGTGCGCGATCTTCCAGACTCCTCCATGTCTTGAGGAAGGGTGATTTCCTGAGAGAGAGTTTAGAGGTAGGGGTTATGTTTATTGTAACGGACATGATGGAGACCGAGACCCCTAGCGAGACAGAGACTACTGGTCTGGATGGTCGCCAGCTGATAGATGATTTCATAGACATTATGCCTGAAGAGCTTCCTGATGAGCTTTCGCCGTTGAGGGACATCCAACATGTCATCGATCTGATCTCAGGGGCGTCTTTGCCCAATCTCCTACATTATTGCCTGAATCCGACTAAACATGTCGAACTAAAACGGCAAGTTGATGATCTTTTGCGGAAGAAGTTTATACGGGAGAGTCTGAGTCCTTGTGCAGTACCGGCCCTTCTTACTCCGACGAAGGATGGGAGCTAGCTCGTGTCCATTGATAGTCGTGTCATAAATAAGATCACAGTGAAGTACTGTTTTTTGATTGCCCGCCACGATGATCTCCTGGACTCGATGGTCGGTGCCCCGATCTTCTCGAAGATTGACCTTTGTAGTGGGTACAATCAAATTAGAGTTAGAGAGGGGGTGAGTGGAAGACGGCCTTCAAGACGAATGACGACTCGTATGAAAGGCTAGTTATGTTGTTCGGACTATCGAACGAGCCCAGCACGTTCATGAGAGTGATGAGACGGGTTCTGCAGCCTTACATGGGCAAATTCTTAGTAGTATATTTTGATGATATTTTAATATACAACCAGGGCCACACCGAGCACTTGCGTCATATTCGTCCGGTGTTCGAGCTCCGATGGAAGGAGCATATTTACATCATCTTGAAAAGTGCTCGTTCCTGTCTATATCTGTCCACTTCTTAGGTTATGTAGTTTCGACATCTGGTATATCAGCTGACCCTGCAAGGTCAGGGCGATTCGTGAGAAGTTCGTTCCGACAAACATTCATGAGGTCCGTAGCTTTCAAGAACTCGTCACCTTTTATAAGAGGTTTGTGATTTTTGTCTGAATCTTCAGCTCAATTATGACCCCTGTTACAAGCTGCCTCTGCAAGGTTGATTTTGTCTGGACGAAGGCCACCACTCGAGCATTTAAGGATATTAAGGAGAGATTATTTTCTGCTCTTGTTCTACGCTTACCAGATTTCTCCAAGGACTTCGAAGTAGCCTGTGATGCATCAGGAGTTGGCATCGGTGCGGTACTTAGCCGGGAAGGTCATCGTGTTGCCTACTTCAGCAATAATCTGAATGATGCCAGACAGAAGTATTCGAACTATGATCACGAGTTATATATCATTGTACAGGCACTGCGATACTAGCGTCATTACCTCATGCATAAGGAGTTTGTTTTGTACACCATCAGGAACTGAGATACCTTGACTCCCAGAAGAAATTAGGGCTCTGTTTGGCTCCACGATATAAGAGTGGCGTGCTGTGGATTTTCCAATTGCCGCGCCAAATAGTCTTTTACCATTTAGCAGTAGGAAAATCCACCGCTCAAAAAGCGCGCTTTTTTCCTATTTTCCAGTCGTGGGTAACCTTCCGCGATTCATTTTTTGAAATCGATTTCCTCCTTCGAAACTTTCTGCGTTCGCAAATTGCGACGGAGCAACAACCTTCTCCATCGCCAAGTAGCAGCAACCTCCTCCATCGCCGACGTAGCAGCAACCTCCTCCATCGCAACCATAGCAGCGTCCTTCTCCATCGCCGTCCAAGCAGCGACCTCCATCGCCGACACCGCTCGCGACCATCTCCTTCATCTCCGTCATTTGTTCCCCTTCCACCAGTTCTTGCAACTCCCAGGTCTTCTTCTGGGAGTTGTTCTTATTTTTTTCAGGCTTTCACCATTTTGCGTCCAGACTTTTCTTCTCCAGTGGATGAATCCGGTAATTCTTGTAAGGTTTTCGTTCAGCTATTTTTTCCCAAAATTTGTAGATTCACACATGGATGATAAATTTTTTGGTGAGGTTTTATGTTTGTTCATCATTCTTCCATGTTTATTGTTGAGATTTTTTCATAAAATCAATGAGTTACCTGTATCTGTGTGTTTTTTGTCGAGATTTTCAGAAATCATCAGTAATCTCTGGTTGTTGAATTGAAACAGGTGATTGAGAGCTATTCATTTTCCAAAAAACCAGCATTTTCATAATTGTTGACAGAGCTCCATGAAACAGTTTTCTATTTCAGAACAGCACTGAGAAATCTACACATCCAAACAATTTCACTAATTTTCCCACCACTCTGCAAAAAAACAGATTTTCTCACAGCTACTTCCCACCACTGATTTTCCAATCGTTGCAGCCGAGCCAAACAGAGCCTAGATCACTGTCATGCGAAATGGGTGAAGTATATGCAGGAGTTTAATTATGTTCTCAAACACCGAGCAGGTGTTGAGAACAAACCGGTTGACGCCTTGAGTCACCAAGTCAGTATTCTCCACACCATGAACACTCGAGTAGTGGGCTTTGAGCAACTAGCTTATAAGTATTCAGAGTGCCCAGATTTTGAGGACATTTACGTTGCACTATCGAGGGACCCCTCTCTCCATCCCCTTGCTCTCTTGTAGTGGATTCCACTTCAATTCAGCCACACCCCATTCCTGAGACCCCCTCTACAACCCTCAACAACCGTCATTGTCGCCGTCTACACGTGCGCATTTTGGTATAAAGTTTTGTTCTTTACTGTTGTTTATTTCGGCTCCCCTTCTGTTGTGGATGATATTTTATATGTTACTAGTTCAGTCGTTGTGCGACTTGCAGGTTTTATTTTGCGTGTGCTTGAAATAATTGTGCCTCGTTCGATTTGCGAACACACTTGTTTTCTCTTTGTTGTAAAAGCTCAAAGCTTGTATGTATTGCTCAGGTAGATAAATACAGGGAGAGAATACAAATATATAGGAAAGAGGAGAGAAGAATAAATCTTATACAAGATGTGGGACTAAAGAAGAATGAGAGAGAAAGCAATAAAGAGGGCCCTTTAATGGGCCCTTTACATGGGCTTTTCTAATACTCCCCCGCAAGCTGGAGCATACAAGTCGTAGGCGCCAAGCTTGGATAGGCACTGGTAGAAGAGGGTACTTGGTAGAGCTTTGGTGAGGATATTTGCAACCTGTTCAGTACCCGGAACATGCTTGAGCTCGACCTTCTTCATGTGGACTTTCTCTCGGATGAAATGACAATCTACCTCAATATGCTTCGTTCTTTCGTGAAAGACCGGGTTCTTAGCAATATGTATAGTAGCTTGACTATCACATAGGAGGAGAGCTGGTGAAGATAGTCGAACACCAAGGTCGGTAAGGAGACTCTCAATCCATGTGAGTTCCGAGACCACAGCCGTCATTGCCCGATATTCTGCTTCTGCTGAGGATCGAGCAACCACTGCTTGTTTCTTGCTCCGCCAAGTAATCAGGTGTCCTCCAAAATATGTGCAGAAACCGCTAGTAGATCGTCGATCATCGAGGGAGCTAGCGTAGTCGGCATCAGAGTATGTCACTAGTGTAGGAATGGAAGATGAGCCTTTGTACACAAGGCCTTGACCAGGAGCTGTCTTGAGATATCTGAGAATGCGTTCCACAGCTTGAAGATGAGAACTTCGAGAAGAATGCATATAGCGACTAACAAGTCCCACAGCGAAGGATATATCAGGTCTTGTTACTGTTAGGTAGATAAGTTTTTCAACTAGACGACGGTAATACTTTGGATTTTGTAGAAGAGAATCAGAATCTGAGCCCTGAGCACATAGTTTGTGATTAGCATCCATGGGAGTGTTTACCGGTGTGCAGCCAGAGTAGCCTGCATCATGAAGAAGATACAAGCAATATTTGCGCTGAGAGAGAACCAGACCATCTGACCTTCTTGCCACTTCCAGACCTAGGAAGTACCGAAAGGGTCCCAGATCCTTTGTTTGGAAGACGAAGCTTAGATGTTGCTTAACGGCCCGTATGCTGTCCAAGTCGTTTCCAGTAATAATGATGTCGTCGACATATACCAATAGGAGGACCGTACCCGTTGCCCGGTGGCGAGTAAACAACGAGAAGTCAATCGAGCTTTGAGTGAAGCCAATTGTCCGGAGAGCTTTGCTGAACTTGTCGAATCATGCCCGAGGTGATTGTTTGAGACCATATAGCGATTTGAGAAGGTGACATACCCGAGGCTCCCCCGTGGTCTCAAACCCGGGAGGTTGTTGCATGTAAACCGTTTCCTGAAGGTCGTCATTCAGAAAACCATTCTTGACGTCTAGTTGATATAAGGGCCATTGGCGATGGACAGCTACGAAGATGAGAATGCTGACTGTGTTGAGCTTAGCGACCGGAGAGAAAGTCTCATCATAGTCGAGACCCTGTTGTTGGGTGAAGCCACGAGCAACTAGACGAGCCTTGAGTCTGGCAATGGTCCCATCAGGAGCATGTTTAATGACAAACACCCATTTGCACCCAACGGGTTTCTGGCCGAGAGGAAGTGGCATCAGGGTCCAAGTCTGGTTGGCCCAAAGAGCAGCCATCTCGTCTTCCATGGCAGCGCGCCACCCAGGATGGTGAAGAGCATCCTGTACGGAAGTAGGAATAGAAACCGAGGAGAGGGAAGCAGCCAATGTCCGAAGAGGTGGAGAGAGGCGATGTAGAGAAACATAGTTAGCCATCGGATGAGTCGTAGAGGCGAGCACCGGAGCAGCAAAACACGGAGAAGCCGAGGTCGAAGCCGACTGCATAGGGGCAACGGGAGGAAGAGGGCGGCGAGTATAGACCCGAATGGCGGGCGGTCGGGGAGGGTCAATAGTGGGAGGGGGCGGAGGGAGGGTTGGAGGGGAGTGGACGGGGATAACCGGGCACGGGAGGGAGGGTGGTAGAGTGGGTGATGGTAGAAGTGGTAGGAAAGGAGGAGGGAAGAAGGGTTGATCCTCCCGGAAAGTAACATCAGCAGAGACAGAGACTTTTCGGCTGGCTGGGGAATAACAGACATAACCCTTTTGGGTGCGGGAGTAGCCGACGAAAATGTGTTTGGCCGCACGGGGATCTAGTTTGTCGATAGTGGGGCCCAGGGTATGGACAAAACATGTACAACCAAAAATCCTGGGTGTGAGAGGAAAGGCGGGTGCAGAGGGAAAAAGAAGGCTGAAGGGGGAAGCATTCTGGAGAACCGGAGAGGGGAGACGGTTGATAAGAAAACACGCAGTGGAGACCGCAAAGTTCCAGAAGATTTTGGGAACATTCATGTGAAGCATGAGGGAGCGAGCAACATCGAGAAGGTGACGGTTCTTCCGTTCGGCGACCCCGTTTTGTTGAGGGGTGTAGGGACACGATATCTGATGAACAATACCGAAGTCAGCGCAGAGAGTAGCAAACTCGTGACTAGTGTACTCTCGGGCATTATCAGAGCGGAATGTTTTGATAGTAGTAGAGAATTGCGTACAAGTCTCGATCACAAAAGCCTGAAAGACCCGAGGAAGATCAGAGCGATCATGAAGGAGATACAACCAGGTGGTGCGAGAGTAATCGTCAATAAATGTTATAAAGTAACGATAACCAGAGATGTTTGGAATCTTATACGGTTCCCAAATATCAGAATGGATTAGATCAAAAGGAGCAGAGCTTCGAGTACAATGTGCGGGATAAGAAGAACGTGACTGTTTGCCAAGAATACATGAATCACATTTAAAAGCAGGAAGGGAGACGTCAGGAAGCGCCTTCTGGAGGATAGGTAGAGGGGCGTGCCCAAGACGACAATGTCAGTCAGTAGAGGAGACAGAGGAAAGGGGGGTAGAAGAGACATCGAGGAGGTAGAGCCCGTTCTGCAGTCGACCCCTACCAATGGTAATTTGCGTCTGCCGATTCTGTATCAAAAAACCAGAAGAGGTGAAGGTGATATAACAGTTCATATCATTAGTAAGATGGCCAACAGAGAGAAAATTAAAGGGTGAGGTCGGCACATAAAGAGCAGAACGAAAAGAGAGAGAGGGGTGGATGAATAGATCAGCACATCCGGAGACCGAAACAAGCACACCGTTGGCCACAGTAATAGACGGGGGATGAGGAGCATCCGAGAACCGTGGCAGCAGCAGGGAGGTTATGTGGTGGGTGGCGCCCGAGTCCAGGATCCAACGAGAACCAGAGGAAAGACAGGCAGTACCTGTAATGGAGGATGAGGCAATACCTGCAGGAGAGGTGGAGGCAACTGAAGCAGATGGAGGGTTGAGGCGCCCCTGGAGTTGTTGAAGCTGAAGGCGAAGAGCCTCAAGGTCTGTACCAGTGGGTGGAGAGCTATCAGTAACAGCAGTAGGCGAGCGAGGAGGGTAGCCATGTTTCTTGTAACAGACCGCTTCAGTGTGGCCATCCCGACCGCAGTAGGTGCACTTGGGCCGACCGCGACCACCACGGCCCCGGCCGCGGGAGCCCGTACGTCCACCCCGAGGAAGAGATGGTGGGGGAAGTAAGGGAGGAAGGGCCTGTTGAAGAAGAGCCGGCGAGGGTGGTGCAGAAGCCTCCGGTGGAGGTGGTACTCGGAGTAACATAGAGCAAACATCGGAGAAGAAAGGGGTAGCAGGTGATGCCAGAACCTGAGCCCGGATACTGTGAAGGTGCGGCGGGACTCGAGCCATAATCATAGCAATACAGACCGCCTCCTTCTGGGCTCGTTGAATAGAGAGATCAGTAGTAGGGGGCTGGTGCTGAATCCAGGCCTCCGTGAGAGTTTTAGCCCGGGCCACAAAGGAGGTCATGTCCATAGTTGTGCCGAGATCCAGAGCTTGAAGAGCGGTGATGATGTCAAACAAGTGCTGAAGGCTGTCCTTGCCCGAGTACAAGGAATGGAGTTCATCCCACATTGCTTTGGCGGTCTCATGATACATAATCATCTGGTACGGCTCACCCTCCACCGAGTTCAGGATCCAGGTCTGGACGCGACCGTCATTCCGTAGCCAGTCATCAGTAGGAGGAGTTAGAGGTCCCTGGGTAAGGTGACGCGCAAGGCCCTTGGCTTGCAAGACCCGCCTGACGGAGTGAACCCAGGGTATGAAATTCGACTTGCCGGAGAGGGAAAGAGTAGTAATCTGAAGCTCATCGCGGAGTTCGGGAGGAGGAGCCACGGGGGCTGCCGGGGGGGTGAGCGGTGGTGGAGTCACTAGAGGACATGGCGAGCTGGAGGAGAGGAGGCGGGCAGAACCAGCGGACTGATGCACAGCAGAAGGCAGGCCGCAGCGAGTACAAACACGCGCGGCAAGGAGCGGGCTGGAGGAGGCCGCGGCGAGCTGGAGGATGTCGCGGAGGACAGGAACAGACCGCGACGCACTGGAGCCGGTCAAGGAGAGCAGAGACAGGCCGCAGCGGTCAGAGAGAGGCCGCGCGGAGAGAGACAGGCCGCAGCGGGCAGAGACAGTCCTCGCGAACAGAGACAGGCCGCGAACAGAGAAGTATGCAGCGGGCAGACACAGGCCGCGCGGATAGAGAGGGGAAGAGCCGGAGGATACCGCGACCAAGATGCAGGTGAGAGAGGAACAACCCGCACGGTCAGGCGGACCAGAGAACGGAGGAGAAGAAACCCGCGAGGAGAAAGACTCGAGCGGATAGAGAAGAGACCGCAGCGACCAACCCGCGGAAGAGGCAGGCCGCAGGAGGCCGGGCGGGTAGCGAGCAGAAGAGAGCAGGAAGAAGCCGCAGCGAGCTAAAGTAGGAGGGGCAGGCCGCAGCGAACCGGAGGAAGCCGCAACAAGCAAGGGAGTCCGCTGCGAGCACGAGCAGGCAACGAGAGTAGCAAGCCGCAGCGCAGGAGAACAGGTCGCGAGAGATAGAGCGGTCTGAAGGAGAGAGAGGTAAGGTGGACCCACTGAGAAGAAGAGGGAGGGAAGGCTATAAAAGACGCAGGGGAGGGGTGGAACCACGGGAAGAGGAGTTCAAGGGAGAGGAGGAGCGGAGCGGACAGACCGGCAGGCCGCAGAAGGCCGAGCGGGTAGCGGACAGAAACAGTCCGCGCGGGTTGAGAAAGAAAGGCCGCTCAATTCGAACATGGCTCTGATACCGTGTTGTAAAAGCTCAAAGCATGTATGTATTGCTCAGGTAGATAAATACAGGGCGAGAATACAAATATATAGGAAAGATGAGAGAAGAATAAATCCTATACAAGATGTTGGACTAAAGAAGGATGAGAGAGAAAGCAATAAAGAGGGCCCTTTAATGGGCCCTTTACATGGGCTTTTCTAATACTCTTTAATTAAAGAACTTTGTGAATTCTAGTACCTCTGTAATATTTATAATAATAAATTATTCGCTACAATTTTTTTAGCGGACCAACCCTTGCATCGTCAACATTTTCACCACATTTTGGTTTGCATTTAGTGAGTCCACCCCAACTTGTCCCTCCACTGCATCAGTAGGCCTTCTTTTGAGTGAGGCCTGGCTATCACAATAACTTCCTACTTTTCATAAAATTGAATCTGATCGTTATCAATATCATAAGGTATAGGTATCACAAGATGTGGGTAACAGCACTGCTACTTGAATTGTCATACTCTTTTCACAAAAAATAAGCCACGAGATATAAAAATAATTTTATATTTAGTAAGCAGCTATCCCAATCTTATAAAATAAATAAGCTAAGCTATTAGCTCATGAGAATGTGTCAGAATCACAACTTTCAACTATACTGTCCCTTGAGGGTCCTTGGAAGCTGAAATAAGTTGAATTTTCATTTAGAAGAGTATTGAGCTTAAAAAGTTATGAATAGTTGTTCTAGTGGTTGGTAACATCACTAGTTCTTATTAGAGAGAAGTAAGAGTCCCTATTTCCAATTACTGTAATTTTGGCTATCCTGTTAGGGATAATGTACAGATATTTGACAAATGTTGTAGAAATAGGAGCAAAGAGATAAAAACAAAATTGGCACGTAAGAAAGATAAAAATATCAAACATACCTTTGGCCATGCAAATATCATGCTGGATTTCTCAATCAAACTATCCAAACAAACATTTTGCTCTAACAAACACTTCCTTTCACTTGCTGTCCCTCGGGCATCACTTGTGGTCCTCATTAGCCTTTTGAGTTTTTGCTCATCTTTCCTCGATGACTCAAGCACTTTAGATGCTTCATTTACCGTATCAATATTCTGAGTAATATGAGCAACTAAAGAATCCTCATCCTCCATGCTTTTTGCAATATCAATTGCCTTATGGTAGCAAAGAATAGCCTCGTCGTACTTTTGTACACGATAGTGCAGCTCACCGAGATTGATAAACCCTTTGGCTTCACCTTGTGCGTGTCCAATACGTTTACATATTACAATGTCCTTCTCTATATGGTCTCTAGCCTTATTCCATTCCCGAAGTTCCAAATAAACACTTCCAAGGTTATGATGAAGTCTGCTACGCCCATCATCGTCTTCACTGACTTCTTCTTCATCGCATAACTTTAAACACTCGAGAAGAGTTTTCTTGGCATCCTCTAGGTTATCCAAATCCAATTCAAGCATACCGATATTGTTGTGTGCATCAATATATTCTTTCAAAAAGAAACAATTTGCTTTGGAGGGAGGGTTTTCCTTGAGAGACTGTGCAAATTTCATAGCCAGCTTGAAATATTTTTTGGCATTTCTTACTGCATAGTGATCGTTTTCAGATCTTAAAAACATTTCGTGGTAAGTACGGCCTAACTGTGTGCTTGCTCTTTGTTGTTCAATAACATCGTCTGAATCATTGGCAAGATCCAGGTGTTTTTTCTGCAATCCATGGAAATCTTAGTCTGATAATTCATATCCACTAAAAGAAATAAGATACAAGTAAAAATCTAAATACAGTTTTTTAAATGTGAATCTTAGGCTAATCTAGACCTATAGTTGGTAGAAATATCTATGATTTATCTCGAATTTACATGACCAGCCAGAAAACCCAATTGGCATCCCATTATCCATGAATAAGGTATGGAAAGTAAATAATTGTGGTGACCTCCCATTTGGCTGCAAGCTCTACTTAAACAATATTTCAGCCAAAACAACAGCATTGTTGAGAATGGTCACTTTTTCTAAGTTAATCTTTCTGGTTACGTTACACCAATTCAGCGGGGAACACTTAATAACCTGATAGAGTAGCGCTTCTTTGAAGCGCTCGAGTCGGAGGTAGACCTCGCCAAGTGACTGGCATGTGGCGAGGAGCTGTTTCTGCGGAAGATACTTAGCTGATACCTCGTAGTCGATCCGAAGCCACCTCAAAGCCTCCACGTATTCTCCCCTTCTCTTGAGGAGATCGCCGAGCAAATTCGCCCACCGCGCTTCTTCCTCGTGATTACCATTCTGAACGGCGTCTTTGTATCCGATCTTCGCTACTTTAATCTCGTCTTCTTCTCTACCCATTCTGTTTCCGGAGGGGACTCGACGAGGAAGTCGCTGAGTTTTGAAGGGGAGCTAGGGTTTGAAAGATGCACCTCCGGGAACGAAACATAGTTTCCCGCCATTCCTTTTGGGAGGTTATAATAATAATATCTTATCCAACAAGTGGGACGGCGCCAACCAGGAGTTTATGGAGCTTCAAGGAAAGGTCTATTGGGCTATCCCAATACATTGTTTTGGACGGGCTCGCCCAAAATATTGTTTTTTGTCGGACTCGTATGCTCTCTGATTTCAATTATCTATATTGTATGCGAAAATAAATGATTGTTGTTGCGGTCTAATTCGACGCACCTAAATCGGTCTGAATTCGACCGTCTTAACCCGGGAGCGATCGAGCGCGCAATCAGTCAAAAAATCAGAGAGTGGTACATAAGTCGATTTTGACGTGGAAAAACCGCTCAACTGGGAAAAAAAACTTCACTATCTGCTTGCGATTATAGCTTTCACTGAGAATCGAGAGCGACAGGAAACTTCTTTTTACACTTTGGAGGTGAGAGAGGGAGAATTGTTGGCTCGGGGCGGGCAACGGGCTGCTCCGCACGAGGCTTGTTTGCAAGAAGGACGTGGATGAACAGAATGTTGGTTGTCGCAGGAACTTTCTTCTCGATGCTAGTCGCGGATATAGGCGGGTTTTGACAAAGCAGTGGTGACTTGAAGGTGGCTTGAATGCGTCTTGAAGGTGGCTTGAATGCGGCTTGAAGACGGCTTGAATGTAGCTTGAATGCGGCTTGAAGACAGCTTGAATGTAGCTTTAATGCCGCTTGAAGATGGCTTGAATGCGGATTGAAGATGGCTTGAAGACGATTCGTAGGAGGAATCCGGCAGAGCTCTGGCCTGAAAAAAAAGAAAGTTTTGGAGCGAACAGATGAGAAATGAGGAAACACGGGGTTCCTTTTATAGCTTTCATGAGGTGGTTACGGTGGTTACACGGCTATCCGCACACCGTAACCACCAACATGATTATTCTTAGTATAGTTAAGGGTGCGTGTTTTTGTCATCAAAATTGCTATACATTGACCATTGTTTTAATAAAAATATTCTCCCACTAACCATGATGGTTAGTGGGAGGTTACGCCTGAGGTGGATGGTGATCATCACGCTGGAGTGATCAAACGTTGGGGAAGAGCCGTCATACAAGGACAGCCAAACCGCCGGCAAATGCTGTCGCGGCCGGAGAGACGTCCGACCATGACGGGAGAGCTCGCGGCCATGGAAGGTGATCAGGCGCGACCAGCCGCTCGAGCAGTGCCTCGCGGCCGCGGGAGATGACCGCGAGAGATGGGGCGGGCGGGAGCGGTCGGTCGCCCAAGCCGCCCCTCGCGGACGGGGGAGGCGCCCCCGAGGGGCGAGGCGGCCGGGCACGGCCGGGCGCAGTCGACCGTCCGAGTGGCGCCTCCCGGTCGCGAGAGGCGGGGCGGCCACGAGAGGCGGTGCGGTCGAGCACGGCCTGCCGCCCGAGCCGCGCCTCGTGGTCGCGGGAGACATCCGCGAGAGGCAGTGCTGTCGGGCACGGCCGTGCGGCCGAGCATCGCCTCCCGGCCGCGGGAGGCGACCGCGAGAGGCGGGGCAGTCGGCCGCCGGCGGGACGATGTCGGCTATCGGTGTGCACGTAGCGGGATCGCGTGCAGCGATCGCGTGCAGCGATCGCGTGCACCGATCGCGCGCACGACAGTCAAACACATGATTCTCACTAATTTTGTGGAGATCATGATAGAGTGGGCTATGTGCGCACTGATTTCTCCTTAAAGGGGGTTCATCCCCATCAATTATATTTGTGCAATACGTTCGTACTTAAAAATGATCGTATTTTAGATAAATTATGCGTAAAAAATAATGCTGGTGGAAATAATCCGGGGATCGAGGTTGTGCACACTGATTTCAGGTGTGATACATGCACCAACATTTTTGGGTTTGCGTAGGGGGCTGATCACTTGGCCGGATCTTGGGCGGTTTTCTTTTTTGGTGCTCGGATGAAAAAAAATGGCCCTCACAAGGGCCGCAGTGCAGCCGCAAAACTACATGAAACAATAAGTTCCCTTTGAAAGCATAGGATTTTCTTTGACTTATAACTGGATTTCGACTGATGGGATTGCCCCTCAATTTTTTTAGTCAAACCGGGGAGGTTCAGTCCAAGGACTCAGGGGTAAACTAAACCGACCAGACGAGTCGCGCACGACATGTCGCTCTCACCCGAAAAGTCTTGAAAGCACCCACAGAGGGAGTCAAGCTCAGCCAACACACACTGAAGCGCCCCATGCATGTTGTGCACGCGCAGTGCGTACGTGCACGTGCGCAGGGCCGGGGGCCGCACACCCCGCGACCTGTGGTCCTGCATGTCCACACAGCCATACGACCATGCAGGGTCGCGCCCTGCGCACTGTAGTGCATGGATGCACTATCACACGGTCATATAGGGGTCGCGCACTGTGCGGGGCCATGCAGACCGTGCCCTGCGGGTGGCCGAGCAAGCACCGCGCGGCAACGCCCGGCGTGCGCTAGTCGGCAACCTTCGCAGCTGTCGTCGGCTGTCTCGTTTGCCGCCGACGTCGCCTCTGGGCACCCTACCCGTGAAATTTGCAATTGCATAAAAATAAAAGGAGAATTACAACGGGGAGGGGGACATGAGAACAACAAAACAAAAAGAGAAAATACAACACTCAACTGCCCTCAAGGCCGCGGCAATCCTCCGCCACCAGCCCAATGAAAGTCTCATCAGCTCCAAGTCCGGCCTCCCAAGTAAAGTCGACCGCAATCGCCAGTCGCGCGCAATAATCGGCTACACGGTTGGCAGTGCGGTCCACATGCTGAAATCGAACAGTCGCAAACTCGGAGAGGAACGACAGATCCACATCGCCCGGATAAGTGCTTGGGCGGGCGGACCCCGAAGCGGCCTTGCAACAAAAGTCCAGGACGTTGGCCGCATCTCCCTCAATAATGACTCCTCTAGCATCCACGGTTGACGGAAGCACAGTCCGGCGGATCGCCAGAATAGCCTCAAGCTCTACTCGGCCCGGGTCCCAGTGGTCTGGGCACCCTACCCGGGCTGCCCTAACTGCCCGAGAGGAAGGGAGCGCACTTCCGTCATTTTTTGGTGATATGCGTGATCGAAACGGAGCGACGTCATTCGCCAGCACAAAACACATTCGTGCAATTATTGATGCGCCCCTCCAGAAAACTATAAATAGGCATTTAGGCCTTCATTTCAAGTCAATCAACTCCAGAGGCAAGAGTGAGTTCTGAGGTTTTTCGGCGATATCATGGACTTTGGTTGATTCTCCGCTCAGGAATTTGCTCTGCTCTTCGCCTTGCGCTACGGTTCCCTCGCGCTTCAAGTGACGTCAACCGCCTCCCCGAGAGCGCTTCCCTCTAGGCTCCGTTTCAACAAGAGCACTAACTTTAGAAGCTCTGTGGACTTACAATATTTTCCAACCAAGGTTCCACGAGCTCAATGTCGCCCTAAGGTCAGAGCGCTTCCACCGAGGCTCCGAATACTTCGTTATTTTCCTCATTTTTATCGTACTTGTAACAGAGTTGTACAACCTCATATTCTTTGGGTGGGACCAAGAACCCCAAGGACCCGAATTGGGCTAGCTTTGGGCCTAAAATTGGGTCATATAAGAAAGTGGGCGGGAAGGCTCTCGTCGTAAGAGGGCGGGATGGGTCTCGTCCAGGGGTCGAGTAACGTCATTTCGTCGAACGCCATTCGTTGAACATTAATTCGTCGAACGTTATTTGTCGAACTATGCCTTCAACTTAAGTTATTTTTGTCGAGCAGGTTTAGGTTTAGGCCATAGCTAAACCAAGGCAGGCTTGAAGGCTCCCGCCCTGGGCAGGCGAAAGGGCTCACGTCTCGTGCCGGTGGAAGCCCTTGGCGTTGAGTGATGCTTATCAACTCAACGCCCCCTCCAACCCTTGTCGTTGAGAGATGCTTCTCCACTCAACGCCCCCTCCAGCTCTTGGCGTTGAGTGATGCTTCTCTACTCAACGCCCCCCTCCAGCCCTTGGCGTTGAGTGATGCTTCTCCACTCAACGCCCCCGCCAGCCTTTGGCGTTGAGTGACGCTTCTCCACTCAACGCCCCCACCAGCTCTTGGCGTTGAGTGACGCTTCTCCACTCAATGCCCCCGCCAGCCCTTGGCGTTGACGCTTCTCCGCTCCGCGCCTCTGTCAGCTCTTGGTGGTGAGTGATGCTTCTCCACTCAACGCCCCTGCCAGCCCTTTGCGTTTAGTGACGCTTCTTCACTCAACGCTCTTGTTCAACCCGGACTTGAAATTACCTAAACACCCCTGGGCCTGCATTTAGCTCCTCAAAACAGCGGAGTTTGGTTATTGGCAGACCGACCCAGGTGCATTTTTGTAATGTTAGGGCAGCAGGATTATGTTTTTTGTAGACCAGATATTGAAAATCTATAAATAGATTAACGTGATACCTTAGAAGGCAGGATTTTCTCATACTCTCATTTTTTCTTTCTAGAGCTTTCTGAGGTACTCCAAGCCCAACAATTGGCTTCAGAGGGAAAGCGCTTAGAGAACTTGCGGGTTAGAGGAGGGACCTCCCAGCTGAGGCTTTGGGTTAGTTCTTAGTCCTTATAACTAGTCTTGGGTTGAGGTTTGGGAGAAATAGGTGTCGGTTACACCCAAGGTTCGAACTCTCATTGAGGTCAGTTTTTGGCTTCAACATTTCTGGTGCGGTGAGCGTGGACCGTGGCTGACACAAGAAAATTCCAAGTTAGGTCTCATGGCTGGGGACAAAAGAGAAGGAGCTGGCTCGGTGGGTTCTCCCTCTCGGGGAAGTGGGGTGACTTTGTGGATGCTGGAAGACTTCAGGCAGGAAGTCCTCCAGACCATCCACTTGGCCTTCTCGGCAAGGAGAGAGTGGGCAACGCCTCAGGTCCCTGTGGTTCCCGCCCCATCACTGGGCGAAAATGCTCCCGGGCAGCGCCCCGGGTAGGAGGTTCCGGCAGAGGCTGCGGAAGGAGATGTCCCACGCTGGGAGCTGTTCCCGGGACAGACCAGTGCGAATAGGGCAAGTGAGACGAGGTCGCGCGACGAACCCTCTAGACAGACAATGGGCGGGAGCCCCTTCACCAGTTGATCGTCTCGACCCCGGTTCCAGATGGGTTCGAGATCCTGGCAGAACTTACTATACCAGGAAGGATGAGCCCATCCAACACCTAAAGGGATTCGAAGATACGGTCTCTATCAGGCCGATGACAGATGCATTCAAGTGTTGCCTCTTCGCGATCACGTTGAAAGACAAGGCAAGGAACGTGGAAGGGGTATCCATGAGTCACACATTGAGTGGCGAAGACCTGAAGTGTTTTTATCCTTAGCATGAGTAAGATTGTATGTTTTATTATGATAGTTGTTTTAAAGGTTGTTTCTTCACAGGTTTCGAAGTGTTTGTGATTTTGGGCGGCATCGAGTAGACCCGCTGTCCAGGCTCCCATCAAGTTGGCAGGTTCGTAGGCTCGCTCGGTGTTGGCTACTCCCCGAGGTCCGAACTCTCATTGAGGTCAGTTGTTGGCTTCGATAAGAGTAACAGTATGTCTCCCTCCGAGGGCAAACCAATCTTTGTAACACTCCAAGAAGCTAGTGGATTTTGGCTCGGCACAGTACCGGCCATGTGATTTTTCACCATTTCTGGGTTTTCGTGTCAAACACGTCTCTTGTCCATTGTTGCAATTTTCTTTAACTGATTGGGCGCCCGACTCGACTCTGAGCTAAGGCGGTCTCGTTCTCCCGATTCTCTGGACCGGGGAAAAAGATGGGTGACCCGCAATATCGACGAACATTAAAAAAAGCCCTCCCGAACCACTTGGTGACTTATGAAAAATGAACTGTTCGTTTAAAAAATCATATATGAATATAATAGTGTTGAACAACTCGGTGAAAATCTCTGAATATGTTGTAATGACTAAAATCACACAATATAAGACGTTTATTTTTGTTCATCTCTTCTCATATTAAGTAGAATCGCACAGTTTGCCCCTTTTCAAAAGTGACCTATGAATGATTTTCAGGAGGCAACTCATCGCAGGACTGATCGCATCCGAGCACTATGCAGTTTTCAACACAACTTCATCATTTGCTCCAAAAATGCGTTTTTGGTATTTATATGTTTGAATTGATGCTTACGCTCATCAGCTTTCCTTTCAATTCTTTGGTGAGGTTTGGTTCATTGGTGAACGAAAGTCTTTAAATACAAGGGTAGTTAATCACCTAGAGGGGGGGGGGGGGGTGGGGGATAGGTTATTAGGGTCTTTTTTGAATCTCTTTAGGTTATTTAAGTCTTTATCTAATTTTGTCCCTGTTGTGATTGATTAGTTCAACTTTCAAGACATTTGCACACAGTACACCATATATTTATAGTGATTCCCCAGTATATGGGTACATCCACTGTCCCTACCGCATTTCAAACAGTATGTTAGACAAGACACTTTTCCAAAAACTTGACTCATTAGAGATTACAACACGATCTCATCGGATCACTCAGTCTCCACTGAGACTTACAGCACAGGCACTCAGCCTCACCACACAGTAATCACCTGATCACCTAACACAATCATAAATGCCCTTCAACACAGACTGGGAGATCAACACTAACACACAGATCCTGCACTGGATCCTACTCTCAGCCTTTATAACTTAGGCTTTATAACAATGATCTCACAGATCCACACACAACCTATATAATCTAAGCCTTGCAACACAGATCTTGAACAAATCCACATAATTTGAAAGATTAAAATAAATTTGACTCAAGAGATTTTGTTCACTGAATCAACTAGTTGCTGAGCCGAGTGAATCTCGGCTCTATCTTCTTCTCAACAATAAGAAAGACAATCTTCAATGATCTGCTGCTTGTGCTGGAAGTTACTCAGAATCTTGATTCTGATCTTGCTGATAAAGGATGAAAGAATGTGAATGATTGTCTTCGACCAACTAACCTGTAAGGCAGAATTCAATTGCTCTGCCTTTCCTTCTGTCCTGAGAAAAACCAGATAAGATTTTTTTCTTCACTGATCCAGAGATTGGTCTTCTGATTAGGCTCTGCTTAGATCGAGAAGCAACTTCAAATAGGGCTTGTCTAGACTGATTATTCTTCCTCAGAGTAACCCTCTAATGTTGTTGTAACAGATGTTGATTGCAACAGTTAACTCAAAAACTCTTCAGATTTGTCGAATTGAGGTTCTTGTATCTACAACAATGGCGAGGGGGGGGGGGAGACGAACTCTCTCTCCTTTTTTTGCGAAATGAATTGATCTGTCAGAATGTTAATTTGATCAATATCTCATCCTCCATTTATAATCTCTGTCATTCGGCGAGTTGATTGTCATGTGTCGTTGTTTTAACAGCTGATTATATCGTTAGTTTTACAGAATGAGACTGGCGGCGCCGTTAGTAATGGATTAAAGCTCTTCCTTAGCCATTTTGAACTTTGTTGACTTTTTGTTGACTTTACTGACGTCAGTCATTATGGATTTAAAAAATTTCAGACAAGTACCCAGACATTGAGTGCATTGAGTGAACAAGCATTACTCAACGAATCTGGACTTAGAAAATTGTCAGCTCTCCTAGGTGTTGAATGAGTAAGTTCCACTCAACGCTTTTTAACTTAATTAACTTCTTAGCTTGTCCAGTCATTGAGAGTGTTGAGTGTATAAGCTTCACTCAATGTTTTTTTATCTTAGCTTGATCTTCAGCCCTTTCTGCATTCTTGCCGTTGAGAGCGTTGAGTGAACTGGCTTCACTCAACGATTCTGGATTTAGAAAAATTCTGCTCTGCATGAAGGCATTGAGTGTGTCGACTATACTCAATGATTTTGGACATATAAAAATTCTGCTCTATATGAAGGCGTTGAGTGTGTTGACTGCACTCAACGCTTTTTCTCATTGACGTTGAGAGTGTTGAGTGTAGCTTCATCACTCAGCGCTTTTGTACTTGTCTGCAACTGCTTCACTGCATGACGTTGAGAGCGTTGAGTGTAGCTTCATCACTCAACGCTTTTGTACTTAACTTTTTTTTTGTTTCACTCTTTACCTTTGGTTTTGATTGCTAGAGCTTGACTCAAAGCTTTCTATCATCTAGCATTGAGTGAACTAGCCTCACTCAACGCATGTGGACTTAGATGAATTTTCCAGTCTATCTTCCATGGCGTTGACAGAATCAGTATGGCGTTGAGTGAACTGGTTCCACACAACGCTTCTGGACTTAACTTATTTTTCTTTGACAGAAACTCTGTCGCTTTGACTTAGGTAGCAATACTCGACGAATTATGTCGCATGGCGTTAAGAGAGTTGACATCACTCGACGCTTGTGGACTTAGCTATTTTTTCCGGCTTTCACTGCTTAGGCTTTGACAGACCCGACTTTATTCAATGTTTCTTGTACTATAACATTAAGTGAACTGTCTTCACTCAACGTCTGTGAACTTAGCTGCATTTTTTCATCCAACTTTCTTTCTCAAGCCATCTGTCATTGAGTGAACCCGCTCCACTCAACGCCCGTGGACTTAACTTCTTGCATATCCAGCTGACTTCTTTGTATCCACCAGTCCTATCATTGTAACGAGGACTAACTTGCATGCATTAACTTGCAACTATATCAAATACAACTTGGTGTATATCATTGACTTGTTTGACTTCTTACAAATCAGGATTATTGGAATCAATGGACCCAACAGTGAATATCCTTCAGCCTAAAAGCCTATCATTATATAATCGTCTTATGAACTGATTTGCTTGAGCTCGCTACCTCCAAGGACTCTCTATCCCACGTCGGACTACCCTTATCAAATGTAGGATAGTACAGAACCACCAACTTTCACATGATTTGTCCTTTGAACTATGCATCATGTTGTAGGAGATCTGGTTCAAATGTCATTTGTAACAACCCAACTCACACAATATCAAAAATATCGTTTACTTTAGTTCATTCTAACCCATAATGGGTTGAACGCATGATTCTACCTTTTTTCCCATAGGTAACATCTTGGAAAGTGTTCATATGACATTTATGGTAAATGACGCAACTGTGTGGTCCAACTTGGTATAGGTTGGGATAAACCAAGATGGAAATATTTATGATATTGATACTGTAACACCCTAACCTAGTTTAACAACCAATCAGCCGTCTGGACAGGTCCAGCGATAAGCAGTAAACTAAGAAACAATATTAAAATTAGTATATAACAAGCATAATTAAAAAAAACTGAAAACAAGCTTACAGCGGAAGTTGAAGATCAAACTAAGGGCAAAATTATACATCATCAAGCTGAATTCACAGAACCAGTAGAAAGAAAAAGGACAAAACCACTGAATATTTGAATGACTACACAATGTCTGACATACACATATTTTTAACACATTAATATTACAAGTGTTCAATACTAAACAGTACAGTACTAAAAGTAAACAACTAAAAGGGAAAAACAAATAGTATGAGTAACTTCACAAACACACTCATCATAAGCGCAACTTCTCACCTGAGACCCCTGTAAAAACAAGCCCAAAGATGGGTCGGCCCAGGGGGAAATTAAGAAAATCTATTCAACCTCGTGACACTGAAATTATTTTGAAAGAAATGTATGCTTGCTTTTAAAAATAATGTTTGTGCTCTAGAAGAACTGTTTGTTAGTGTACTATGCATGAGTTTTCTAAATTAGAACTAGCAAGATAAATAGTCGTTCTAATTAATCATACTTTTGCGTAGTTTACTCAAGTTCTGAATAATTTGGTTGACTAGGAGTTTCTAATGTTCGATCTAAACTTGAGTTCTAAAGTCACATATGGTTGTCCTTTAAAGCTCTGGGCATAACAACATCTATCGCGCAATACCAGTTTAACGATCAGATTCCTACTAACGAACTCAAGTGTTCTAGTGTCTCACAAACACAAACTCGAATCTACTAATATTCTAAATCATGGTATATCTCCCAAACATTGTGACTCATAAGGTTCACTACATCCCACGACAAAGATAGTGCGCATCTATCAAACACGGGAGGAAATCTTTAGCGTGCCACTAATCAACTTCTAACTAGTGCTACTCAGCTAGCGAACGTATGTGCGTAGTAAAAGCAACTCGTCATATTGATTTACTCGAGTAGAAAACATATTTATGAAGTCATTATCTCATGTTCGTAAATATATAAGAGTATTTTACATGTGATTTGAATGGACTAATTGTTTGAGATGTTTATAATTTACTTATTGTTGCGGACTAACTCGATGCCCCAATCAGACCGGTTGTTTCTTGGACCGCCTTAGCTCACGGAGCGGTCGAGCGCACACACAGTCTATGAAAATGCGAAGTTGACACAAGGTGTGATGATGTGGAAAAACCCCTTAAATGGGTAAAAACCATGTGACCGGGGCTGTGCCAATCAAATTCCACTAGATTCCGGTGATTACAGTATGCTGGAGAATCGGGGCGACAGGCCGCTCCCGTTATAACTTGGGGGAGAGAGAGACTACGGCTCTCGACTGGCAACAGACTGCGCCGCGAGAGTAACTTGGGTGTTGAAATGCGTGGGATGACCCAGGTGCTCTAGCGCATGCGGTCACGCACACTTGCTAGAGACGGTCGCCTTCTTCCTCTGGCTTACTCTGGAGACTTGGACGTTTCCCTGCTGGTGGTGTGGTGGTGGAGCGCTGGTGGCCGCCGATGGTTCACGACGACATGACGCCGACTCGAGGGAGGAGGCAGACGAGCTCTCTTCTCAGGAAGAAGACAACTCCGGGAAGAGAAAAAGTGTCCAATGAAGAGGCCCTGGGGTCCCTTTTATAGCCTCCGGGGGAGGATCATGGCGGGCCCCACCACTCAAGTAGTGGGTTAGTGGGTGGTTACCCCCTTGATCGGACGACAAGGCGAGCCTCCCCTTGATCGGACGGTGGGGAGGTTGTCCACGACGACGGGTCGCCATGGCGGCGGTGGTAGGCGGCGGCCGGTGGTCGGCCGGCGGCGGTCGGCGGCGGCCGGCTGCGGCGACCGGCGTCCGCCGGCGGCGGTCGGTGGCGGGTGCCCGACGGCGGGTGTCCGGTGGGTGGCAGCGGCGGCGGTTTCCCCCTAAAGGGGGTGGTTTTGGCGAGAGAGAGAGTGGGCCCCACCCCCCATGTTCTCCTCATCATGGGAGGTGGGGTTGACTAGTCAACCCCATGATCTTCCATTTTGGGGTGGGAGATCATGGGGGAAACTTCCTTACAAATCATGGTGAAACCCATCAATTATGAACATCATATACTGACTAAGTGATAATATAGCTTCAAATCTCTAACAATAGTGACAGTTCTACACGACAATATTAATTTTACTGAATTATAATATACGCCACTAAATAAGTTATCTGATATGTCTAGCCAGAAAGAATAAGAATTTTTTGCCACGTTGTTGCGACATTCGTACGCCTGACAAGGCGGTATACTGCTCTAAAAGAAATGTCTGAAATACTAATTTGATCTCCAAGTAACCATAAGGCTTATTTTTAACAAAGACCTACAAGGGCATCAACCCTATACCATATTTCTCGAGGGTTTTAAAGAGATAATAATTTATAACGAAGGGAAAACTCTTACCACTTGTCTGATAAGAGAGTTACTATTTCTGAAACGAATGCAAGAGGTCCTCGACTAAGCTTGGTATTGTTGAACCACAGCCTAAAATGTTCCATACATACTATAAAGAATTTTTTAAAACACAAAATGACTTAAATTAAGGAGAAACAGTTCACAACCTGGGAAAAAACAGAAATGGAGGGTCGAACGTGTACAACCTCGGGCTCGTAAAGAGCCCTCAAGAAGCAGACAGGTCGAGATGGGCAAATGGGACCAGGGGGGCCCACTCGCAAGCGGCGAGATGATGGACTCTCCAATGGGCGAGATACCCCATCCAGCGGCGAGAGGGGCTCCAGAGGCGAGAGGGCCTCCAGAGGCGAGAGAGCCTCCAGCAGCAAGGAGATCTCACAATAGAGGGCGAGAGGCGCCGGCAAGACGGGCAGTGGGGCCCCTCTCGCCGGCAGGTACCTTTCCACTCGCCAGGGCGAGAAGAGGCCTTTTTTATATTATATATTATATTTTCCTGTCAAGCAGAGGTTTTTACTCTTCTACCCCAGGTATCTTTACCCTCTTACCCTTAGTGGACTGCATATAGCTCCTCAGAACAACAGAGTTTGGCTGTTGGCAGACCCAGCCAAGGGTACCCCGGTAATTTCAGACCGGTGCAGTTTTGTTATTGGTAGTTCAGATTCTGAAATCTATAAATAAGCCCATAGGGGTTCTTCAGAAGGGACTTTTTTGGACTCCGAAAAAAAGGGAATCATCGGCACTGTCTTCTGAGGAACTCCAAGCCCAGCTTTTGGCTTTGGAGGGGAAGTTCTCTGTGACCTTCCGGGTAAGCGGTGGGACCTCCCTGCTGCGGTTGTGGGCCAGTTTTAGTCCTTCACGACCAGTCGGAGGTCGAGCTTGGGCCAAGTAGGTGTCGGCTACGCCCCTATTTTGTGAACGTTTGTCGGAGTCAGATTTTGGCTTCAACAGTTCTGGTGCGGTGAGCGTGGAAGTAGCCGATTCAAGAAAAGTTTGAGTCTGGTCCTATGGCAGGAGGTGAAGGAGAAGGATCTGGTTCTGGAGGTTCTCCCTCCCAGGTAGAAGAGGCGACGAGGAAAATGTTGGAGGACTTCAGGCGAGAGGTCATGCAAACCATAAGCTTGGCCTTCTCGGCAAGGAGCAAGTAGGCGACGTCTCAGGTCCCGATCGAGGTGGTCCCGCTTTTAGGCGAGAACGCCCCTGGTCAGCGCCCGGGGAAGGAGGTCCCCACGGAGGCTGGCGAGAGGGACGTGGCGGCGCGAGAGCTCTTCCCAGGCCAGCGTCCCGGGAAGGAGATCCCTGCAGAAGACGGTGAGAAGGAGGAAGCTGTGCGAGAGCTCTTCCCTGGGCACGGTCTCGCAGACCGGGCCAGCCAACTGAGGCCGCGAGACGTGCCCTCTCGGCAAGCAGTCGGCGAGAGCCCGTTCAGTGAACTCGTCATCTCGGCTCCGGTGCCGGAGGGGTTCCGGGAGCCCGACATGTCCTACTACTCAGGGAAGGATGATCATGTACAGTATGTGCAGTGGTTTGAAGATGTGGTTTCGATAAGGCAAATGACGGATGCGTTTAAGTGTCGTCTGTTTGTCATCACCTTGAAGGAGAAGGCGCGAGATTGGTTCCACCAGTTACCGGCAAGGTCGATTTATTGTTTCGAGGATCTGCTGAGGGGTTTCTTATCGAGGTTTTCAACATCGAAGAAGCGTAAGAAGGAGACAGAGTGCTTGTTCTCGGTAAGACAGAGCCAGGATGAAACGTTGGGGCACTACGTGGATGAGTTTCAGGAGGAGATCCTCCAGGTCCAGGAGGTCCCTGGGTATACGCTGATGCTTGCATTCACCCTAGGGCTGAGGCCAGGCTTCTTTAGCATGGAGTTGAAAAGGGTGCCCCCTCTCTTTTGAGGAACTTATGGAGAGGGCGGCGAAGGAGACAGATTTTGAGAGGGCCAATCCGGCGTTTGCAAGAAGGTTAGCCAGGTTGGCGGAGGACGACGCAAAGAAAACAGGAGCGGGAAAGCAAAAGGAGCAGAGGGAGCAGAGAGAAGAAAGAAAGAAGGAGGAACCCCGAGGCCAGGGACAACAAGGACAGAATCACCGGGGGGCCCGAGAGCCGAACAACCGGATAGGTTGGAGGCCTCATGAGGGTTGCCCCCAGGAGTTAGGAGGGGGCTTCCAGGGGAGAGATAACTTCCGGGAGCCAAGGAGGTTCGATCAACCGGCATGGAGACAGGGAGCGAGGGATCGTTTTCGGCATCAGCAAGAGGCGATGGGGATCGGTCGAGGGAGAGGAGCTTGAGGAGGAAGAAGAGGAAGAGGAGAAGGAAGAAGGGGTGGGGCGGCGTTGCCTTTCTGTGACTTCCATCAGGAGGGAGGGCACGCAACAGCCACGTGCCCAGAATTCTTGGAGATGAGAGAGGCCAGAGGAGTGAGGAGGCAGGATCCGCCGGTAAGGATCGTGGAAATGCAGCAAGGGGAGGCAGAAGACAGGTGCGAGGACCGGGTGGATGTAGGAACCCGGGGAGGAATCGGGGCCATTCACGGGGGGATTGGGATCGAGGCCACCCGGAAGGGGAGCCTCCAGACCATGTTCCGAAAGGGGGTAGCCTCAACCTCCCAAACCCCACCCCCGCTAGAAAAAATTACCTTCTCTTCAGAGGATATGCCGGAGTATGAGGACCCGTTCTGCGATGCCTTGGTGATACAGACGGCGGTAGAGAACTTTACGGTCTCCAAGATCCTGGTGGATAATGGGAGCTCCGTAAATATGATTTTTAAGAGGGCCTTCGATGAGATGCAGGTGGAAACCAAAAGGATCTTGGCCTCGGATGGACCATTGTTCGGATTCTCCGGGGAGAGAAAGGAAGTAGAAGGGGGAGTAGGGCTGCACGTGAGGTTGGGGGGCGTGTCACGGAACTGCCGGTTCGTGATTGTAGACGCCCCGAGCAGCTACAGCGCCATCTTTGGGCATCCCCTCATCAGCGCCTTTCGCTGCGTCCCCTCCTCTTTCCATCAATGTCTCAAGTTTAACAATGGAGGGGTGCAAGTCAGGGTCAGGGGGGATCCAAAAGTGGCAAGACAGTGCTACGTCACAGCGGTTAACACCATATCTTGGATGGCAGAGGCGGAGGAGTTGGAGAAGGAGATGGCGGCGCGAGAAGAAGCTATCAGGGAAGAGGAAGTGAGCCCAGAGGAAACGAGAGGAGGAACTAAAAAGGAAGTCGGGGAAGAGGAGGCTGAGGAGCAGCAAGGAGGAGGTGTGCAGGAGGCTCAGGGGGGTGTAGAGGTCGAGCAGCAGCAAGAGAGCCCGGAGGGGGCCATGGAGAGGGAGGAGGAGCAGAGAAGAGGAGATGTGCAGGAGGTCCGGAGGAGCGGGGAGTTGGAGCCACAGAAGGGAAGGCAGGAGGAAGTGGAAGGAGAAGGGGCTGAGGAGGAAGCCCGAAGGGGCATGGAAATTGAGCTGCTGCGGATCGAGGTGATGGAAGTTGAGGGAGCAAGAGGGGAGGAAGAGCCGGAGCAGAAAGAAGAAGCAAGGGATGACTGGGAGCAGTCGCGGCTGGAGGTGGCCGAAGAAGTGGTGGAGTTGGAGGTCCACACCAGCCGGGGGCAGGTGCAAAGGGTGCGGATCAGCGGGGGCTTGAGACTCGAAGACCAGGAGCGGATGCGGGCCTGCATTCAGAGCAACGTCGACATCTTCGCTTGGAGCGCGGCGGACATGCCGGGCATTGATGCGGACATAGCCTGCCACCGCCTAAATCTGGACCCTCGGACGCGTCCCATACGTCAGAAGATGAGAGCCATCACCACCAGGCTGGAGGAGCCCATTCGCGAGGAGGTCAAGAAGCTCCTGGAGGCGGGCTTCATCTCAGAGATCCAGTATCCAGGCTGGATCTCCAATGTAGTAATGGTGAAGAAGGGGGGAGGAAAATGGAGAATATGTATTAACTTTTCGTTATTAAATAAATCATGCCCTAAGGATTGCTACCCCCTGCCTCGAATCGACGCGCTGATTGATTCAGTCGTTGGTTTTTCTGCTATGAGTTTTTTGGATGCTTTTTCAGGTTACCATCAGATCCGGATGCACCCTCCTGACGTCAAGGACGTCTCCTTCATCACAAGGGAAGGGTGCTTTAGTTATAACATGATGCCCTTTGGGTTAAAAAATGTGGGAGCGGCGTACCAACGGATGATGGATCGAGTTTTCCAGGGCCAGAGGGGTCGGAACCTAGAAGTCTACGTTGATGATCTCATGGTAAAGAGCATGGGAGTGAACTCGCACCTCCAGGATCTGGAGGAGACGTTCGCCACCTTGAGAAAGTTCAAAATGAGGTTGAACCCCTTAAAATGTGTTTTCGGGGCAAGTCGTGGGAAATTCCTTGGGCACCTTCTGACCCCGGCAGGGGTAGAACCTAATCCTGATAAAGTAAAAGCCATTCTAGAGCTGGAACCACCGCGAAACGCTAAGGAGGTGCAGCGCTTGACAGGAAAGCTGGCCGGCCTTAGCAGATTCCTCTCCAGGTCAGGAGAGAAGTGCTCACCTTTCTTCAAAGTGCTACGAGGGAATCAGAGATTTGAATGGACAATGGAGTGCGAAGAAGCTTTTCAAAAGCTGAAGGAGCAACTCTCCCTGGCTCCTCTGCTTCAAAGCCCAAAAGAGGGGGAAGATCTGACCTTGTACCTAGGAGTGGGAGCAGAGGCGGTAAGCTCCGTCCTAGTCAGAGAAGAGGGAAAGAAGCAGCTGCTCATTTATTATGTTAGCAGGATCCTAAGGAAGGCGGAGCTTCGTTACCCTATCCTAGAAAAGCTGGCATACGCCTTGGTTGTTTCAGCCAGGAAGCTCCGGCCATATTTCCAAGCACATTCGATTAGAGTGGTGACGGACCATCCTCTCCGAAAGATTTTTGAAGGAGTAGAGCACTCGGGTAGGCTGACCAAGTGGTCTATCGAGTTGAGTGAATTCAACATTTCGTTCATACCAAGGCTCTCCATTAAGGCACAGGTGGTGGCCGACTTCTTGGCAGACTACGTCGCGGAGGTCGGGGCCGAGGAGCCGCAGCCACCAGAAGCATGGAAGATAATGGTCGACGGGGCCTCGGGAAAGTACTCCCTTGGAGAAGGGGTGGTACTAACAAGTCCTCAGGGGGTGACCATAAGACAAGCGGTCGCTTTGCATTTCCCCACAACCAACAACCAAGCAGAGTACGAGGCAGTGATAGCCGGCCTTCGCTTGGCTAATGAGCTCGAGATTAAGGACGTTGAGGTTTTCACAGATTCATTGGTGGTAGCATCTCAGATACGTGGAGAGTTCGAGGCTCGGTAGCCCACCCTTGTGAAATATTTGTCCAAGGTAAGGACGATCATCGAGGGGTTCCGGACGTTCTCCATCCAGCACGTCCCCAGAGAAGAGAAAACTGCTGTTGATCAATTGGCCAAGTTCGGACCTTGGGAAGGGGGTGCCCTGACTGATTTATTCCATCCAGCGATTGAAGAGGGGGAGCTAATGGAGGTGGATCGGCGGCCCTCGTGGGTAGATCCTTTCGTTACCTTCTTTCTGACAGGAACCCTCCCTGAGGGGGCCAAGGAGGCAAGGAGCTTTCGCCGCAAGGCGACTCATTATCTCATGCATGAAGGAGGACTTCACCGGAGGATGCTTTCGGGTCTCCTAGCTCGATGCGTAACGGAGGAGGAGACCAGACACATTCTGGAGGAGGTGCACTCCGGGGAATGCGGCAGTCATTCCGGAGGAAGGACGTTGGAAGCAAGGGTGGTCAGGCAGGGGTACTTCTGGCCCACCCTGAGGAAGGACGCGACAGAGTTTGCGAGGAAATGCCGAAAAATGCCAGCTCTGCGCCCCCCTCCAGCTCTTGCCGACTCAAAGGCTCCGAAGCATCACAGCACCATGGCCTTTCGCCATTTGGGGAATGGATTTAGTTGGGCCTTTTCCTCCAGCTAGTGGACAAAGAAGATTCCTCCTGGTTATGGTAGATTACTTCTTCAAGTGGCTGGAAGTTAAGGCACTAGCAAAGGTGACCTCCCAAGTCATCAGGAACTTCGTCTGGGGGGAGATCATCTGCAGACACGGGCTGCCTCAGGCCATCGTCACGGATAACGGCCCCCAGTTTGCTAGCGAAGAGTTCATCAGCTTCTGCACTCAGCTGGGCATTGACCTCAGATTTGCCTCCGTCCACCACCCCAGGAGCAACGGTCAGGTGGAGGCGGCAAATAAGATTATCGTTAACTTGCTAAAGAAGAAGGTGGAGAATCTAAGAGGGAATTGGGTAAAGCAGCTCCCCTCGGTCCTGTAGGCTCTGAGGACAACCCCGAACACGGCCACTGGCGAGACCCCTTTCAAGCTTTCCCATGGATGTGAGGCGGTATTACCGGTGGAGTTCGAGGTCCGATCCCCACGAGTTGCGGCTGCGGGTGATGGAGACGAGGCATGGAGGATGGAAAACGAAGAAGACATGCGCCTCTCACTAGACCTGGTAGAGGAGCTGCGAGACGTAGCAGCCATCAGACAGGAAGAGATCAAGCGTCAAATGGCAAAACACTTCGACAAGCATATCAGGATAAAACAATTCGCGGAAGGAGACCTAGTACTGAAAAAGGTTGATGCGGTAGGGAGGTCCGCCCCGGTGGGAAAGCTCAATCCAAATTGGGAGGGACCTTATATTGTAGAGAGAGTGTTGAAAGCGGGGGGTTACTACCTCCAGGATGTGGAGGGTAGGACCTTAAACCATTCCTAGAGTGGGGATGACTTAAAACGCTTCTACCCATGAGAAGGGAGAGCAGAAGATATGTACTCGAAGCATAATCAATATAATATACTTCTCAAATTATTTCTTGTTCATTATTTCTCGTGAAGTCCTAATGACAAGAAGAGGTATCTTCATCGGCACTCCGAGCTCGGCTCGGCCCCAGGTAGACCCGCTGCGCAGGCTCTCATCTAGCTGGCAGGTCCGAAGGCTCGCCTGTGGGGGATAGGTTTTGGTTTGAGATCTTCATCGGCACCCCGAGCTTGGCTCGGCCCCAGGTAGACCCGCTGCGCAGGCTCTCATCTAGCTGGCAGGTCCGAAGGCTCGCCTGTGGGGGATAGGTTTTGGTTTGAGATCTTCATCGGCACCCCGAGCTCGGCTCGGCCCCAGGTAGACCCGCTGCGCAGGCTCTCATCTAGCTGGCAGGTCCGAAGGCTCGCCTGTGGGGGATAGGTTTTGGTTTGAGATCTTCATCGGCACCCCGAGTTCGGCTCGGCCCCAGGTAGACCCGCTGCGCAGGCTCTCATCTAGCTGGCAGGTCCGAAGGCTCGCTTGTGGGGGATAGGTTTTGGTTTGAGATCTTCATCGGCACCCCGAGCTCGGCTCAGCCCCAGGTAGACCCGCTGCGCAGGCTCTCATCTAGCTGGCAGGTCCGAAGGCTCGCCTGTGGGGGATAGGTTTTGGTTTGAGATCTTCATCGACACCCCGAGCTCGGCTCGGCCCCAGGTAGACCCGCTGCGCAGGCTCTCATCTAGCTGGCAGGTCCGAAGGCTCGCCTGTGGGGGATAGGTTTTGGTTTGAGATCTTCATCGGCACCCCGAGCTCGGCTCGGCCCCAGGTAGACCCGCTGCGCAGGCTCTCATCTAGCTGGTAGGTTCGAAGGCTCGCCTATGGGGGATATGTTCTGGTTTGAGATCTTCATCGGCACCCCGAGCTCGGCTCGGCCCCAGGTAGACCCGCTGCGCAGGCTCTCATCTAGCTGGCAGGTCCGAAGGCTCGCCTGTGGGGGATAGGTTTTGGTTTGAGATCTTCATCGGCACCCCGAGCTCGGCTCGGCCGCAGGTAGATCCGCTGCGCAGGCTCTCATCAAGCTGGCAGGTCCGAAGGCTCGCCTGTGGGGGATAGGTTTTGGTTTGAGATCTTCATCGGCACCCCGAGCTCGGCTCGGCCCCAGGTAGACCCGCTGCGCAGGCTCTCATCTAGCTGGCAGGTCCGAAGGCTCGCCTGTGGGGGATAAGTTTTGGTTTGAGATCTTCATCGGCACCCCGAGCTCGGCTCGGCCCCAGGTAGACCCGCTGCGCAGGCTCTCATCTAGCTGGCAGGTCCGAAGGCTCGCCTGTGGGGGATAGGTTTTGGTTTGAGATCTTCATCGGCACCCCGAGCTCGGCTCGGCCCCAAGTAGACCCGCTGCGCAGGCTCTCATCTAGCTGGCAGGTCCGAAGGCTCGCCTGTGGGGGATAGGTTTTGGTTTGAGATCTTCATCGGCACCCCGAGCTCGGCTCGGCCCCAGGTAGACCCGCTGCGCAGGCTCTCATCTAGCTGGCAGGTCCGAAGGCTCGCCTGTGGGGGATAGGTTTTGGTTTGAGATCTTCATCGGCACCCCGAGCTCGGCTCGGCCCCAGGTAGACCCGCTGCGCAGGCTCTCATCTAGCTGGTAGGTTCGAAGGCTCGCCTGTGGGGGATAGGTTTTGGTTTGAGATCTTCATCGGCACCCCGAGCTCGGCTCGGCCCCAGGTAGACCCGCTGCGCAGGCTCTCATCTAGCTGGCAGGTCCGAAGGCTCGCCTGTGGGGGATAGGTTTTGGTTTGAGATCTTCATCGGCACCCCGAGCTCGGCTCGGCCCCAGGTAGACCCGCTGCGCAGGCTCTCATCTTGCTGGCAGGTCCGAAGGCTTGCCTGTGGGGGATAGGTTTTGGTTTGAGATCTTCATCGGCACCCCGAGCTCGACTCGGCCCCAGGTAGACCCGCTGCGCAGGCTCTCATCTAGCTGGCAGGTCCGAAGGCTCGCCTGTGGGGGATAGGTTTTGGTTTGAGATCTTCATCGGCACCCCGAGCTCGGCTCGGCCCCAGGTAGACCCGCTGCGCAGGCTCTCATCTATCTGGCAGGTCCGAAGGCTCGCCTGTGGGGGATAGGTTTTAGTTTGAGATCTTCATCGGCACCCTGAGCTCGGCTCGGCCCCAGGTAGACCCGCTGCGCAGGCTCTCACCTAGCTGGCAGGTCCGAAGGCTCGCCTGTGGGGGATAGGTTTTGGTTTGAGATCTTCATCGGCACCCCGAGCTCGGCTCGGCCCCAGGTAGACCCGCTGCGCAGGCTCTCATCTAGCTGGTATGTCCGAAGGCTCGCCTGTGGGGGATAGGTTTTGGTTTGAGATCTTCATCGGCACCCCGAGCTCGGCTCGGCCCTAGGTAGACCCGCTGCGCAGGCTCTCATCTAGCTGGCAGGTCCGAAGGCTCGCCTGTGGGCGATAGGTTTTGGTTTGGGATCTTCATCGGTACCTCGAGCTCGGCTCGGCCCCAGGTAGACCCGCTGCGCAGACTCTCATCTAGCGGGCAGGTCCGAAAGCTCACCTGCGGGGGATAGGGTTGGGTCAAGCTATCTCCATCAGCATCGAACTGACAGGACAGTGAATTCACTTTGACAGAATAGGGTGAAAAGTCCCCTTAAGCGACATTACACCTTAGTATCTCAGCTTAGTCCTAAGGTACAAAAATAAACTAAGGGAAAAGGGGTGTGGTGTAGGGCAGGTGGCAGCACTCGCGGCGGATGGCTTTTGAGGATCGTCTCGCCGGTAGCGAAAGGGCACTCGCGAGACAAGGCATTGCGTCAACTCGCGGCCGTAAGCGCGTCGAGAAGCCGTCTCGCGTAGAACATAAAGGCAGATATAGAAAGGTTACGCGGCGAGACGAAGCGGTAGCACCGTCCCGCAGGCAAACACAAAGCAGGGATTAACTTCACAAAATAGAAAACAAAAATAGAGACAACAAAAATGAGCACTCGCTCGTCACTTGGCAGATGCCACAAAAATATGGTTTAAAGTTTTTACAACATCAAAAGGAGGAGAGAGTGATTCTAAATCTTGGAGGCGGCGCATCAGTCCTCCTCGCCAGATGAAGAATCATCGCTCTCCTCGCTATAAAGCTCAGGAACCAAGTCGCGCGCAGTCACAGTCTCGGATTCGTCCTGCACAACCCCCAGGTCTTTCATCATTTGCAGCACCAGCTCTGCCGCACGGACACCAGCGTCTCGGCACCGCTCCTCAACTTCCTCGTAAGAGTAGTGTGGCGGAGGTGTCCGGAAGGGCTCGCGGCGAGATGACGACGCAGCATCAGCCTGGAGGCGCGTGTTCTCAGCTGTCAATACCCGGACCTCCTCCTCCAAAGCCGCCACGCGCGAGCGCAGTTGTTCCGCCATCTCGGCATCCTGCGGGACGACCTAGCAATTAGCCAAGAATGATGGGAAAGGAAAAAGACCCAAAGAAAAAAGTTATGGCTTACCACGCCGCCTTGGGCCTTCGCGAGGAGGGACTCAGCATCTGATAACCTTCTCGCTAGACCGGTGGATTTCTCCCGCTCCGCCTCCAGATTTTCCTCGCTGGCCTTCCACTTTGAATTAATATAAATGAGGCGGCGAGAGGAACGGTGCGAGAACTCCAAGGCCCGCATTTGCTGGTGGCAAGTTTTCAGCACAAGGTCCTTGGTGGACTCGCTCTCAGGCGGAACGACGTCAAGGCCGCCATAGAGGCCGTACCCTATGGCGAAGGCGTGGCTGGTAGGGACCTCTTGCTCCTTCCAAGAGGGAAGGAGGGTGGAGATGGACACGCGGTTGGCGTCCCGCCCCCACAACAGAACCGGGTCGCCGACGACATCATGAACCACGGGACCCAGATTGTAATTCATGTGAGAGGAGGGAGCGGGACGGCCAGACGAGTCGCCCTCGCGAGAGGAGGTGACAGCCATCTGTTCAGGGGCAACAGCTCGCGGGTTGGAAGCCGCGGCGGGCAGGTTGGAGGCGGCAGCAGGATGAGCAGAGAGTACCGTCCCGCGAGTAGGCGAGACGGCCCGGTGATTAGGCGAGAGGGGCGGCGGAGTTTCCCCTATAGAGATAGGGCTCCCTTGAGGAGCCTTCCTCCTTTCCTTGGAAATAACTACAACCTTCTTCATCTTCTTTTTGGGAGGGCTCGAGCGAGAGGGGACAGTGTCATCTCCGGGACGCTTCGGCGAGATGACAGTCAGGGACTCTCTCGCCGCCTCTGCCTCTGCATTGGCGAGATCAAGACCCTTGGCGGGGTGAATATTGCTCTTGTAAGGAGGGGACGCTGAAACAATTCGCTCACCTAAAAGCGAGCAGGGGTTAGGAAGAAGCGAGACGGCAAATAGCGAGGAGAGAGGGACGAAAGAATAAGATAAGAATACCCTCGCCCGGGAGCACTGGGAGAAGCGAGTCGAGACCTCGCCACAAGAAGTTGACCTCGAAGTTCTTGCCAACTAGGTACTCGCACAGCAGCTTCTCTGGGCCACTGACTTGGGGGGTGACATAGAAGCTCTCTGGCGGGGAGACCGGCGCGAGAGGGATGCCGCCGAAGTCAGCACGGTCTCCCCGGATGAAGACGAATCGGGTGAGCCAGTGATGGTTCTTGTTGGGCGTCTCGCATACCTTAAGCCCCTGCCCAGTAAAATACGAGACGCCATCGGCGTTGGCGTGGTAGATGAAAAGCTTGCGGAAGGCCGTCAAGCTGAACTCGATGCGCTCCCGGCGCATGTAGCAGGCGAACGCGATCAACACCGAGATGTCGTTAGGGTTGAACTGTGTCGGGACGACACCAAAGTATTTGAAGACCTGCTTCACCTCAGGCCAAAGGGGCAGTCGCAACCCCGCCTCGAAATGCGAGACGGGGAAGGCGAGTTCCCCCGGGTAATAGGTGTTGATGCACTCGCCGACCTTGGGGGGACGCGACTCGACCCCTTCCCCCAGATACTCGCGGGCAAACTTATCATGATCTTCTCGAGGGAGTCGACCGAGCGGGAAGTCATGATCAGTAAACCACTTCCCGCAGCGGCTGCGCCCCTCACCCTCCTCCACCTTCTTCTTACCCATCTTCTTTGGCGAATTGGTCTTCGGCGAGACGAAGGAAGAAATTGGCGAGAGATCCAAGAGAGGAAGGCGAGAAGGGGCCGGCGAGACGGAAAGGTCAGAAAGCCAAGAGCTTAGGTAACGACAGAAGCGGAAAGTGCGGTATCTAATCCCGGACTAGGCATATTTATAACTGATACATAGCCAATGATTAAATGGGCGGGAAAACGTGAGGGGAGGGGAAGAGTCGATGTCCTTTTCTCTCTCCTAAACCTCGGTCGGCGCGACCCATCACAATCAGAAAAAAATATATATATATATATATATATATATATATATATATATATATATATATATATATATATATATATATATATATATATATATATATATATATATATATATATATATATAGCATAAATTAAAAGGAGAGTTAAAAAAGGAATGAAAAATTAAGCAATAAAAATATATGTCCAGAAATCGTCCCGCAAGGACCAAGCTCTCTACATACTTTGGCGAGACTATTGTTATTACAAACTTTCGCGAGAAGAAGAAAAAGAAGAATAGCGAGACGAACATCCTTCAGTACGGGTGCCATTCCCAGCGGCCACCGCGAGCTCCCCCGCGAGGAGGTCTACTCCGCGAGTGGAAGGAGCGAATGGATTCAAGACCACGGCGCGCGAGACGGAGCTGCATATCGGTCTCATTGATGATGGCCTCGGGGTCGGTGCCGTCGACATCTAGCTCGGCATTAGCTCCGGAAGATAGACGAGCGCACTCGCTCTCCAGCGACTCGATGCGCTTCTCCGCGGCCTGCTTATCCAGAGTCAAGGAATGGATGATGCGCGCGTGCTTCCGGAAGAGCTCAGCCGTCTTGCGCTTCATCTCCACTAGATTTGAAGGGTCACCCAGATAGTCTTCAATCCCATCTACAGGAGGAGGCGAGACAGAGAGTCGCTTTGGCTGCTCCTCAATAGGAGAGTTGGCCCGAGAATCTGCGCAAGGGGTGCAGAGGCAAGGTGGAAGAGGCACTCGCAGAAGGGAGTGAGAGTAGCGAAGGGGATTCAAAAGGGCGAGGGAAGGTCCCTTACCAGGATGGCGAGAGGTATCGGCGGCCGGGGAGGGGTCGTTCCTCCTCTCGCTGGGAGTAGTTGGGGGAGTAGAAGAGGGCTGCGAATCGAACTCCTCGCAGTGGGCAGCAGAACCATCTCGCGGACTCTTCGGGGGCTGCGGAACCACAAGAGCCCCCTGAAAAAGCATTAGTCAACAAAAGAGATCACCTGGTCGCGGAGATAACAGTGGTAAAAGCAAGTACCCACCTCTTTTTCCTTGGAAGACGCAGGAGGAGTGGGGATGGTTTCCAAAGCAACGCGATACAGATCTCCTGCGACAGGTGACGGACCCCCAGCCTTCGTCTTTTTCAGGCGAGACGACGGGGCGAGAGGGCGAGCTAAAGAAGAGGTTAAAGAAGCCACGTTGGCCTTGTGTTGCTCTCGCACTAGTGCGAGACGTTCACGAAAGCTTTGACTATGCGTCATTCCAAAAGACTCAAGAATAGGGAAGAGGAATATGCGGAGCAGGGCGCCAGGTATGCGGGGCAGGAGTCATATATTTATAGGCCCCGGTGGGGACCTCAGAAGATTCCTCATAAATACGTTTTTTAATGCGCCTCAAATAACGAGCCTCGATTGAACATTTTTTTTGAGCTTAGAGTAATCTCAAAAAGAGCGGAGATTGTGTACAACCTCGGGCTCGTAAAGAGCCCTCAAGAAGCAGACAGGTCGAGATGGGCAAATGGGACCAGGGGGGCCCACTCGCAAGCGGCGAGATAATGGACTCTCCAATGGGCGAGATACCCCATCCAGCGGCAAGAGGGGCTCCAGAGGCGAGAGGGCCTCCAGAGGCGAGAGAGCCTCCAGCAGCAAGCAGATCTCGCAATAGAGGGCGAGAGGCGCCGGCGAGACGGGCAGTGGGGCCCCTCTCGCCGGCAGGTACCTTTCCACTCGCCAGGGCGGGAAGAGGCCTTTTTTATATTATATATTATATTTCCTTGTCAAGCGGAGGTTTTTACTCTTCCACCCCAGGTATCTTTACCCTCTTACCCTTAGTGGACTGCATATAGCTTCTCAGAACATCGGAGTTTGGCTGTTGGCAGACCCAGCCAAGGGTACCCCGGTAATTTCAGATCGGTGCAGTTTTGTTATTGGCAGTTCAGATTCTGAAATCTATAAATAAGCTCATAGGGGTTCTTCAGAAGGGACTTTTTTGGACTCCGGAAAAAAGGGAATCATCGGCACTGTCTTCTGAGGAACTCCAAGCCCAGCTTTTGGCTTTGGAGGGGAAGTTCTCTGTGACCTTCCGGGTAAGCGGTGGGACCTCCCTGCTGCGGCTGTGGGCCAGTTTTAGTCCTTCACGACCAGTCGGAGGTCGAGCTTGGGCCAAGTAGGTGTCGGCTACGCCCCTATTTTGTGAACGTTTGTCGGAGTCAGATTTTGGCTTCAACAGAACGACCACTTGTTTCGCTTGGGGAGCCTTGTTGAAGACTTCATAAATTTCTATAGAAGATAAACCACTCGCACACCACGTCACTAGTCTGAAATCTTAGCGCTACGGTAACAAAAAACAATCCCGTGCTGAGAACAATCATGAAAAGTACATTAGGGTACCTACTAGCAAGAAATCTCAATTTCCGTCTCAGAGTAGGAAGATGAATGGTCGATCAAGGGTAATAATCAGAGGAGTACGTTGGAGAGGGTTCCCGACAACATGCCCGCCTAAACTAGCGCTAGGACGATGAGTGGGGCTGGAGATTGCTTCAATGTCACAAGAAGAAGAAAGATCAGCGGTCAACTGCGGGATTTAAGGCTTCGACTGGAAGAAGAGGCGTTGAGATCAAAAGAGGCGTGCGGCGGTTTTGCGTCAAGTGGAGTTACGCAACATGGGCTTTACAGACTTAAAACGAGTGGTTTATGCGATTATGGAAAGCGCAAGGGTGGGGGTGGGGGGGGGGGGGGGGGGGGGGGGGTGCACCTTCACAAAAACACTTAAAAGGAATTTGATATTTCCATAACTATTTCCAAAATACCACTCCACTCCTCTAAAAGATTATAATTCGAGCCACGCGCTTGCGCCGGAACTCAACAAAACAAAATAATAAAGTCGTCTTACAAAATTATATATGTACAACAAAATTAACATGTGTTATACCTCAAAACAATATTTTTTTGATTAATTTTGCTCGCGATCAGACCCTGCAATCACATTAAATTTCGTATCAATTTAAGAATGTTACAAATCTCCATTCCTAATAAAACTTTCGTCGTCAAAATTACAAACATACACGAATCAAATAGAAATGCATAATCTTCAATCTTCTGAAGCCCGTCTTCACTTTCCCAAATAAAGTCTAGTCAGACACAGTTCATCCAAAGAACCTTTACAAACGAGATCTCTCTGCTTCCGAGCTTCTGAATCTTTGAGTCCACTATTCTGACTGGTTTAACACTGATACTAAAATCTGATTCGATTGGTGATTTCTCGGTACTGATTATCTGTCTAGGATTTCTAACCACTCTCCTCAAATAAGAGACGTGGAATAAATCATGTAAACCACTCATTTTCTCGGGAAGAACAATCTATAGACAACTTCACCCACTCGCTCCAAAACCTTGAAAGGACCAATGAACCTATGACTTAATTTCTTCACCCGCTTGATTTAAGAGACTCCTCTAACTGTTCTGACCTCCAGACAAACATAATCACAAACACTGAATTCCACTATCTCGTGCCTCTGGTCATAATACTTGACTTGACAATACTGAGTTATCTTCATACGCTCCTGGATAAGCTTGATTCGATCTGTAATCTTATCAATCTAATCCTTATTAATGGAAGATCCTTCTTCACTCTCAACCCAACAGAACGGCGTCCGACATCATCTGCCGCCTCAAAAGGAGTCATCCCAATACTTGCATGAAAACTATTTTCTTACATTTCTTTTTTCACCACTCATTTTTCTTTATGGAAATCCCTTCCAAACAGTACCCAAGTATATGGGAACAAAAGAATCCGACTTAGAAGCCCGCTTGGACTCAACCTGGCAAAAGCCTGGTTAGGCCTATGCCCAGACATGCCCAATCCTGGCCTAGGGGGCCTTAGGAGGTCTCTATTTATCTGCAAAGTTGGGCCCAGTGTTCCTCCCGGGCCAGACCCTGGTCAGACCCAAACCAAGTCTGGCCTGGTGAGGCCAGCCGCACCAAAAAGCCGGCTAATACAGAGGAACGATTCTACGTGACAAGGTGCTACCCAGCCCGACGAACCTTTGGATTTCTCCTTCGCCGAACTGGACAAGGTGTCCTCCCCGCCGCACTGCAACCGAACTACGCCGGCGCACCACAGAACGAGTCCCTGACGCGCCGCCGACGGTGTTGCTTCCCGGCTCGCCGCGTTGCTCATTCCCGCCGCCGACCGACTCATCGGGTTCAATCGCTCCTCTTAATCTCCGTCGACCACGGCTACTACTCCGGCGACCAAGGATTCCACCACATCCGACAATCCAGAGCCCCTCTACTGTGTCTTCATCTTCTTCCCGTCCGGTCGACACTTCGGCTGCGACTTCAGTTCCTGGCAATCGAACCCGAAGTTCAGCTTCTACAGCAACCTGAAAACATATACCTTCTTCCAATCGTGCAACTGAATTCGAGGTGGCCTGCAACCCCCGGTAGTCTTGTGTATGTTTTGGGGGTAAACTCCACCTACTTTTACTCCAATTACTAGCTTAATTTTATGCAGTTCAATTAATTATTATAGGGCCTGCTTCAAACTTTCACGCTCCTCTTAATCGCCATGTTTAATCAGAAGTCATTTTATGCAAACAAGTTTGTGGAAGATTTTAAAATGTTGCTTCGATTCAAATTGCAAAATGCTCGTGAATTTCTCTTCAAATAACAATTAACGGCCTTGAAATTTCAAATGTCAAGTGTGCTTTTGAGTGCAAAATTTAGATTTTCCTTCTCTTCAAGACAACAATGAATGATATATTATGTCTAGTGTGATGTAAGAACATCTTGGTGGTTCTTTTTCCATGGTATAGTAGTTCATAATTTGACTAGGCAGGGCCACTTGTGCCACCTCGAGAAAATTCTTACCACTCTTCAACTACATCTTTGTTCATTAATCAAAAAATGGTCATTTGAACATTGGGAAGTCAACTACTTAGGTCATATCATCTCTTTACATGCGGGAATTTTTATGTCCAGGCTCCTTTCTAAAATCTTGGTCCGGTGTTTCTGCTGTATTGACATGTGGAGAAAACTGCATTGACACGTGGAGAAATGAACGGTGGTGATTAAAACTAAAAAACCAAAGGGATGTGGTGGATCCATTCACCCGGTCTGATCTCTTAGGAGATCAGATTTCGATCTCCTAAGGGATCTACCCGGAGCCCGGATGGGAATATTTTGCCTTTACATGAGGTTTCCATGGATCAAGAGAAAGTGGTGATGGTCCTCTACCGGCTGGTGTCATGATCATTGCATAATGTTCGAGGCTTATTAGGATTCAAAAGCTACTAAATGCACTTTATTCGAGATTGCCGTGACCTTACTCGCCAATTTACTTTCTCAAAAAAAGCGCAAAGATTGCATTCCAATGGTTCCCTGAGATTGTCGTGACCTTCAACGTACTTCAACTAGTGTTGATAAAAGCACTAACATTACCCATGCTAGAATTCACTTAGCCATTCATCGCGGAGTGCTCTTCAAAAACTTGCATATGTAGTCCTAACGTAGAGGGACCAACCTATTGTCTACTTCATACCTTCCTTCCCCACCACAATGCGGTCTTGCTCCGCATACGAGGAGTTGTTGACACTTTTCCTTGTCATGCAACATTGGCAATCATATCTCCTGGTCTGCCACTTCATTGTTCGCATCGATCTTCATAGCTCGCGGCATCTTCTTCACCATGATATCTCTACGTCCTCCTGACGAGTCTTAGTGGTCAAGTTATTTGGCTACAACTTTACAGTGGAATTCAAGACCAGGAGAACAAATTGGGTGGGTAATGCCTTACCTAGACAGTAGGAGTTATCATCTCTCATGCCCGTCTCACAATCAGCGTGGGAGGAGGGCATCCATCATCCACAAAGTGATGTTGAAGCTGATCCGGGCCTTCATAAGATCATGGAGGCCTTCCAAGCCTACTCCACCAAGCACTTACCCTTTTATTTGATTGGATGCTGACTGCATCATTGCGACAATGTCATTCTCTCGGGGACATCTTCTTGTATCCCAAGGCTCCTAGTGGAATTCCATACCACCCCTACCACTTAACAATTAGGGGATTTTTGGTTGAGTTGACTCCTCCTTTTATTGGTGGGACATGATGCACAATGTGGAAGAGTTTGCGTCTCCTTGTCTATCTTGCTAAAGCTCCATGAGGCGAATTTTACGAAGGCATGGACCTGTACTAATGTTGGATAACATAACGATGGATTTCATCACGAGGCCACCAAAATCCAGAGGGCTTGATACATTAGTGTGTTGATCGATTGCCAACTATGTCCAATTCATTTCATTACGACACCCATTCATTGCCTTTTTAGTGGTCGAAGCTTTGTCCATGGGATCATGCTCCTCCACTACAGTGGCGGATCCAGGAATTTTGCAATGGAGGGACACACATTTTTTTTTAAATGAAACAACAAAATAATGTAAAATTTTTGACATTGCAAATTCATACAAAACTACATTTAATTCACCAAATCAGAAAATACAAAATTACACAAGAAAATTACATTTGTCCACGACGAGTCTTCATTTTTTAAAAACGATCGATAACATCATCGTCACAGACTTTCAAAAATGCATTTCTCTCAATAAAAATCATTGGCTTTACTCTTCCCAATTGTGAAAAGTGTAGTGACCATATCAAGATATAATGAAATAATATGCATTAATGTTCTGTGATGTGATCCCCAACGAGTGTCTCCAGGCCGACTCAAACGAAGCTCTTGATTCAAACCTGATCCAGTTTTCAATTCACCATCTTCTAGTGCCCTGACAACCTTTTGAACTTGATTTCTGGACTGAAATTTCAGTCCACAAATCTGAATTCTGGACTGAAATTCCAGTCGAGAATTTTGATTTCTGGACTGAAGTTTTCAGTCCAGATATCAAATTTCTGGACTGGAATTTCAGTCCAGAATTCAGATTTCTGGACTGAAATTTTAGTCCAGAAATCAGTCCAGATTTCTGGACTGAAATTTCAGTCCAGAAATGTGTAATTTCACTCAAATCCTAGCTGTTAGTTTGAAAGAGCAATTTCTGGACTGAATTTCAGTCTAGAAATCTGAATTCTGGACTGAAATTCCAGTCCAGAATTTCAGTCCAGAAATCTGGACTGAAATTTCAGTCCAGAAATCTGGACTGATTTCTGGACTGAAATTTCAGTCCAGAAATCTGAATTCTGGACTGAAATTCCAGTCCAGAAATTTGATTTCTGGACTGAAAATTTCAGTCCAGAAATTAATTTCAGTCCAGAAATCAGATTTCTGGACTGAATTTCAGTCCAGAAATGTGTAATTTCTGGACTAAATGTGTAATTTCTGGACTCAAATCCTAGTTGTTAGTTTTGAAAAAAGAAGAAGAAGAAGAAGAAGATCGTGAAGCAGAAGAAGAAGATCGTGAAGAAGAAGAATAAGATCGTCGATCTCAGTTCGACGAAGATCGTCGAACGGAGATCGACGATCTCCGGTTGCCTGTGATCGACGAAAATCGTCGATCTTACTCAGATCGACGATGACCGTCGATCTGAGTTCGACGAAGATCGTCGAACTCAGACAACCGGAGATCGTCGATCCCAGTTCGAAGAAGAAGAAGAAGAAGATACCGCACGGGAATGGCGGAGGGTGAATGGGGGGGGGGGGGCACCAGTCGGGAGCAGCACGGGAATGGCGATTGGCGATCTCGCCTGGCCCGGGACGAGCTACGACACGGGAATGGCGGAGGGTGAATGGGGGGGGGGCACCGGTCGGGAGCAGCTAGGGCACGGGAATGGCGAAGGGTGAAAATCGTGATTAAAAAAAATTTTTGGGGGCACCGGTCTGGGTGAAAATCGCAGATTAAAAAAAAATTTTGGGGGGGCACCGATCTGGGCGAACCAAGCTTAATTAAACTTTCCAAAAAATTTGGGGGGGGGCACGTGTCCCTGTGGCCCCCCTGTAGATCCGCCCATGCTCCACTAGTTCTCATGATCGATCACAAGTGATCTAGACCTGTCTTCATAAGCACCTTTTGACATGAGTTATTCAAGCTTCGAGGGGGAACTGCTATGCTCTAGCACAAACTGCCACCCTCATATGGATTGACAATCCCAAGTGCTCAACTGATGCTTAGAGATGTACCTTCAATGTTTCATTCCAATCAACTCTACGCGTGGGCTAAGTGAATTAGTTGAGCCGTATACTTTTTTTGAAAGATTGCGTATGCACTAAAAGAAGAAAAGAAAGCACAAAACTATGCTATTACACCATGCCATCCAAGTCAGATTGGACAAGCTCGACAAACTCAGCGAAGAACCGACAGTACTAGACCACACAAAATCTCCCTGCAATGCAAACCTAGCACAGAAGTCAGCAACTCTATTTGCCTCCTGACACACATGTTGAAAACAGAGCTGGGAAAGTAGCTAAGAAAGGTGAAGTCCTCCCCACCATCATCAGACGCACCTCAACCTCCACGCCCCAGGCTCTCAGAACAAACATCAATCATTTTTTTGCAATCTCCCTCCACAATGGCCCCACAGACATCAATCATCGATTGGTCAACAAAAGGCTTCAAGGCATGGAGAGCCCCCAGCTCGACCCATCCACATCCCAATGCAATGTCGAGGAGCCAACCGCAAGCACAATCTCCCCCAATTCGTTGCGGGCCACTAGACTAAGTCCCACGCTAAAAGACGGGCCATGCATACCATCTACATTGAACTTTATCCATCCAGTGGGGAGGGCACCAAGACGAGGGTTGCGATAGCCATTGAGGCCGAGTGGCGCCCCATTGTCCCTGGAAAGCGAAAGAACGAAGCATGAAAATGTTCTCCACAATAGTCGCCGCCATACTTGTGAACGTGGGCACCACCCCATGATGGACCTTAGCACTACACCCACGCCAAGCATGATACACATCGTAGAAAAAAATACGCATCGGGCCAATCTCGTGAGCTGTGGCAGATGAGAGAAGAATCATCACATTCTCCCAGCTGGAGACATATGGAATACGAATCCCCCATCGAAGAAGAGCCGCCGCAATAGCCTCCAAGCACCCGCAATCCGCCACCAGATGGTCGCGGTCCTCCACTATAGAGCAGCCCCAAGGGCACCCCCTTTCCACCGTGAGCCCCCTATGTGTTAGCCAATCTCGAATAGGGATCACATTTCAAACCAGACGCCACCAAAAAAGTCGAACCCGGGGTTGAATCTTCAGTTTTTTTAGCCAACGGAAAGAAGCAGGAAACTCATCAAATTGCGCTAAAAACAAAAGAGCAACAACATATTTCCCGCTAAGACGAGATCGGAGCTCGGGCGTATCATGCTCGAAAAAGCGGTGAACCGGGATCTGGAGGATAACCCTATGAGATCCGGCCCCAAAAAGTTGTGTGCAACACAACATTCCAGCTGCCATCCGACTGGAGTAGATCCGCCAGCTGCATTGTTTCAGGCATACAACAGTCAATACAAGTCAACCATCGGGAAAGGACTCTGTTCATTCTCCACGCATGCGATTCCAATTGAGCCGTATACTTGTACCGCACCGCATGCCACTGCACTGTGGGTAGAACACCCTTACAAATGGCGTGTGACTCACAACCTCCTTCCGTGCCTTCCCATTTATCGAGTGAGTGTTAAGTTAAAAGCTCAACTCCTAACTCCTGAATCGAGACCAGATCGTACCACAATTCAAATTCAATCCACAACGATCCCAATGACAAAGATGGTTACTCCAGACAACAACTGTTGTGACGTTCAACTTGAAGTTGGAGATCCTCTATTTGTAAATCTATGGCCACATCATCAAGGTTTAATGGCTAATTGGGCCCACCCTAAGTTATTCGCTCGCTAATATGTGGCTCTCTGGTTGTGGCTCGTGCGAGAAAGTGATTTACTGTTTATGCCTTCCAGCAATGATTTATTCATCCGATTTTCCATGCATTTCAATTAAACCACGTAATCAACAGCCACCCCATGGAAGAGACCGTAACTTCAGCCATTAGCTTTGCTCAACTGAACACCAACCACAATCATTGATTGTCGGTCGGAGCTTCGGGTGGGGAGCTATATGGACCAATGTCTCGTGACTTGGAAGCATCACCCACCATTGAACACCACTTGGTTAGACCGCTCCGTCACCAATTTTCAGAGTTCTATCTTGAGGACGAGATAAATTTTCCAGATGGAGTTATTATTATGCTTCCAAATTTCTGTTCATTAATACCAAATTATATTTGTGTACAATATTTTTGTTAATATTAAAAATTTTCGTCTTTTCCACAGGACCACATATTGCAGTTTTTCTTGCATTTTCAATGATTACTGAAGGTGGTCTTCTAATTCTATATGTAGTTGGTTTAAGTTAGATCCGAACTTCCTATAAAACTGTTCTACTGTTAAGTGTTCCAAGTTATATATTGACAAGATACAAATCTTTTTAACCCCTATGATATGAAATTAAGCAAACAGCTTCTTTAAAACCAACTACAAATCGTATCTCCCCTTTTTCACATTATTCACCACCAATTTCGACCAACAAATAAAATCTCACAAATGATGAACACAAGTTTTAATGTTAATCTTGTTTTGTATTTTGTCTTAGGATGATGTCTTTCATTGTAAAGATAGCTGAAGATGACCCTAGTCAATTGGCATGCGTCGATTGGGTCCATGTGGATATTTTGTTCCATACAGAAACCATCTCGAACCCTTTGTATTTTTCTTGTTTTAAAGTTTCTTATTCACATGGCTGAACTTTTACTAATTTTGTTTTTAATTCACTTCACTTCACAGTATATTATTGGTGAGAAGTAGTGATTATTTACCAAAGTTTTTTGCAGAATCACGGTTATTTGTCTCCGATGGTGATCCGGCGTTTTCTTAGTGTTGCAAATACTAGGAATGGAGTAACACGAAGTCCTCTACTTTCTTTCATGGATGAGTTGATTCATTCTTCTTTGACAACCAAAGATGTGTGCTCTTCATTAGGAAGATATTGCGACTCCTTGCAAAAACGATGGATGAGCAAAAGCAAGAGGGTGCAGGACAGAAGCAAGAACAAAAGGATTCATGACCTTGAAATCGCCACCGAGAAGTGGAAGGTTGTATCGAAGATTTTGTTTATTATGGATATACTGAGGAAAGAGCCTGAAGAGATCATTCCTTTGAGGAGCTTAGAGCAGTACCGGCAACAGATAAGCCTGAGCAAACCCCACAAAGTTTCCGATTTTGTACGTAAATCCCCCAAACTCTTCGATCTCTATAAGGACAAGAGAGGAGTTGCATGGTGTGGCTTTACGGAGCAAGCAGAAAATCTCATTGAAGAAGAAGGCAGGCTTATAGAAGAAAACAACGAGAAGGCGGTCGAACATGTCACACGTCTCTTGATGATGTCTGTCAAAAAAAGGCTCCCATTGGATAAAATTGCTCATTTCAGAAGAGATTTTGGCTTAAAATGTGATTTTAGAAAAAAATGGATCCACATGTTCCCTGAGCATTTCAGAGTTGTGACAATTGATGATTCCGAGTATCTAGAACTGAATTGTTGGAATCCTTCTTGGGCAATTACAGAGTTAGAAAGGAAAACCATGCCAGAAAAAATATCCGAGCCATCATCTCCCGGAATTCTTCGCCTTTCTTTCCCAATGAAGTTCCCTCCCAATTTTAAGAAGATATTTGGGGATGGAGGTAAAGTTAGGTATTTTCAAAAAAGGCCTTACCTTTCTCCATATGCTGATGCCAGGGAACTTACTCCTGGATCAGAGGAATTTAATAAAAGGGCAGTTGCAGTGATGCATGAGATTTTAAGTTTCACCATTGAGAAAAGGCTAGTAACTGATCACCTCACACATTTCCGACAGGAATTTATGATGCCCCAAAAACTCATGAGGCTCCTGTTGAAGCACTACGGAATATTTTATGTTTCCGAAAGGGGGAAAAGATTCAGTGTCTTCTTGACTGAAGCTTACGAAGGTTCGCAGTTGATTAGCAAGTGTCCTCTTGTTCTTTGGAAAGAGAAGATTCTCAGTCTGACTGGCTATAGAGGAAGGAAAAGAGGCATCAAGAGTTTTAATGAATATTCTGATCTCTATAAAGGCGATCTGTTTGAGGGCGAGCTTAATAATCATGGTACCTTTTCTAGTTTGGAGGAAGAAGAAAACATGGGCACCCTGAAGGAACCTGCTCTTGTGGAAGACTCTGAAATGGATGTAGGAGATTTATATGATGCATACAAAGACATATGACTGATTTCAGGTTGCTCTTTTGCCTTTCAATTCTAAAGGATCTGTTTGGCGCGACATTTTGCCCCGACCCATTCGGACAAAAAGCACTGGTCATTTTACATACGTTTGACACGAGAACGGTTGCGACCGCCGTCGGACAAAAATCTCGTTTTAAACATAAACGCAAATGCGTTACCAGGGCGAAGTCCGGCGTTCATGCACCACATTTCATGACCGCACTCACAACCGCCACAACCGCGCCAAACGGACCCAAAAGTTTTTTTTAAATCACAGAGGCCTGTTTAGGTAGCATTTGGCAGTTCCTCAAGTTTTTCTCTTTTATGTTCTCAATTTTATTTTATTACCGTAAAGAAATGTAGTATAACCTTGATGGTGTGAAGGTGAAAAAGTATTTCTACGTATCCACAAAGTACCTAAACCTCTTTGAATTTACCATCTTATTCTGCTGGCAAACTTAGAACTTTCCACACAGCTTCTTGTATGAAGATAATGTGCTAAATGACTAAGTATGGTGCCAAATTTTTTTTACCAGCCTGTGCCGGTCCCAAGCCCACATGAAAAATGGTGAGGGTTGTGTTAGGTAGACGGCTAGCATAAAATTTAGTCACCTTTATGAATATGGATCCCCATTATAGTGGGATAAAGGCTTGAGTGTTTTTGTTGTTATATTATTTATTATACAATGATCATCAGACAACAAATTATTGCAATATTTATGTAAATATATGCAGTGTTAAAACTAATAATTATTCTATGTTCTGTAAAAAACAATTTGTTAGATGAATTTTATTAATGAAAATAAGTAGCAATAGAACAATTTGGAAATATTAGATGTAAAAATGTGAGTTGAAACATGACAGGCGTAATTAGTATAGAGATTTAGACAGTCTTTTAGTTCTTATAATATTGCTATTTGCTCATATTTTGATTTTACCTCATTTCTTCATGTTTTCCTTAAGTTGTCACTTGTGCGCAATCAAAGCCAAAAGAGAGATATTCTGATAGGGATCTAGAGAAGAAGAGAGAACTAGAGAGAAAGAGAGAAATTAGGGTTTAGGGAAAGGAAGAAGTGAAATACCTGAGATAATCCTTTCTCCTCCTCCAAGATAGAGCCCCGGGTATAAATAAACCCGGGCCCAAGAGGGGCGACCCCCTCCCCCCCAAAGTGGCTGAACCGGTGGTTAAGCCCCGTAGTCGCGCGCCTTAATGTGCGGGGGGGCTGAACTGGTGGGTTCGGCCCCGTTGCCTCCTGCACTCTCCTTCCGACGGCGAGCATACTGACGCCCTGAGAACTATGCCATGTTCGGGGGCGTAACATTCTCCTCCCCATCAAGAACCAGCTTGTCCCCAAGATGAAAGTCCTGGTAGAGCTCCTTGAACTCCAGCAAGCCGACCCAAGTGTTGTGTGCTTCTGGCCAGTGTTTCCATTTGACAAGGACCTCGGGGCGGTACTCGGTGCCCCTCTGCTTCCATTTGATCAGCAGGATCTCCTCGGGCAACGATCGCAGTTCGCCCACTGTTTTCACCTCTGGCTGGAATGGGCTGGCCTGAATTGCGTTGCCGATCTTCTTTTTTAGCAAGGACACACGGAAGGTAGGATGAACGCGCGATCCCTCTGGTAGCGCCAAGGTGTAAGCCACTGGCCCCACTCGGTGAATAATACGAAATGGCCCATAGTAACGTGGAGCCAAATTTTGGTTTACCCTGCGGGCAACTAACAACTGTCGGTAAGGCTAGAGCTTGAGGAAGACATCATCACCGATTGTGAATTCCCTTTTCTTGCGGTGTTTGTCTGCCTGGGCCTTCATGCGATCCTGAGCGGTCCGGAGGTTCTCGCGCAGATTGGCTATGGTGCGGTCCCGGTCACGTAGCGCCCGAACAACGAAGGTATGTTTTCACTCCCCGATTGAGAACCTCCGCCTGACCATCAGTTTGGGGGTGATTAGCTGTGCTGAGGCGTAAGCAAGTCCCCTACAGTCGAAAGAGCTCCCGCCAGAAATTACTCACAAGCGTCGGATCCCGGTCGGAAATGATGGCACGCGGAACGCCGTGGAGACGGACAATTTCCCGAACAAAGAGATCGGCGACTGACTCGCCCATGTAAGGGTGGCTCAATGCCAAAAAATGTCTATACTTGGAGAGCTTATCAGCCACTACCAAGATAACAGACTTGCCCCGAGACTTGGACAACCCGTCTATAAAATCCATAGACACCGTATCCCAAATGCGGTGCACGATCTCCAAAGGTGTAAGCAAGCCGGCAGGGGTGGTCGTCTCATACTTCTGTCGCTGACACATTTCACACTGTTGAATGAATTGCTGCACATCACACCGTAATCCCTTCCAAAAGACATTTGCCCGCGCCCATTGGAGAGTGCGGAGTACTCCCGCATGACCCCCGATCGGGGATGAGTGGAATTTGTGCAGCATGACGGTCTTCCAGGCGGAGTTGGGTGGAATGACCACTCGGCCGTGATAATAAAGTCTTCCATTCTGCAGGTGATAGCCCGGGGCGGTGACTTGCCCCTGTTAAAGAGCTTCCACGAGGGCCCGTAGTGCGGGGTCCCGCATGATCTCCTCCTGTATATTATCTAAAGAGTCGAACAGGGGGGCAGAGATTTGGGCGAAGGTGCTCTCCTATAGGCGGGATAAGGCGTCAACAACTACGTTCTCTTTGCCCTGCACGTAGAGAATCTCATAATCATACCCCAACAGCTTCGTCACCCACTTCTGCTAGAGAGGGGAGGAGACCCGTTGCTCCAAGAAGTGCTTCAAGCTCTGGTGGTCAGTACAGATTTTGAAGTGCTGTCCCAACAAATAAGTTCGCCACACAACCACATCATGGATGATTGCCAGCATCTCCTTCTCATACGTGGATAACCCCAAAGTGCGGGGAGCTAATGCCTTGTTGTAGAAGGCTAATGGCCGACCCTCCTGCATTAATACCACGCCAATTCCCACGCCCGACGCATCGGTTTCAAGCACAAACTTCTTGTTGAAATCTGGAAGGGCGAGAACAGGTGTGGTCGTCATGGCCCCCTTGAGAGTCTAGAATGCCGCCTCCGCCTCCTACCAAAGGAAGGCTTCCTTCTGTAATAACTGAGTTAACGGCCGTGCAATCTTGCCATAATCTTTCATGAATCGTCTGTAATACCCCGTGAGTCCCTTGAAGCCCCGTAAGGCCCGGACTGTATGAGGACGGTGCCACGACAACATGCTCGCAATCTTATTTGGGTCGGCTTTGACGCCATGAGCGGAGACCAAATGCCCCAGGTACTTGACCTCCTTCTGTCCGAACGAGCACTTGGACTACTTGGCGTAGAGCTGGTGCTGGCGGAGACTGGTGAAAACGCGCTCTATGTGGGTCAGGTGCTCCTCCCATCTAGTGTTGTAGATGAGGATGTCATCAAAAAATATCAATACTGAGCGGCGGAGAAGAGGGCGAAAGATGTCATTCATAACTGCCTGAAACGTGGAAGGGGTGTTGGTGAGCCCAAAATGCATCACGAGGAACTCATAGTACCCGTCATGCGTTCGGAAGGCCGTCTCGTGAATTTCCTCTCGCATCCGAATCTGATGGTAGCCCGATCGGAGGTTGAGCTTGATAAATAGAAAAGCTCCGTGCAATTTGTCTAACAACTCTTCGATCAATGGAATGAGAGACTTTTCCTTGATAGTTGAGTTGTTCAAGCCACGGTAATCCACACAAAATCACTACGACTCATCCTTCTTCTTTACTAGGATGATGGGAGAAGAGAAGGAACTAGTACTGGGACGGATAATCCTGGCGGTAAGCATTTTTCTGACTCTGCGCTCTATCTCGCACTTCTGGATGTGCGGATATCGGTACGGTCGGACGTTGGTGGGCTCGGCCCCCGTCTTGAGTTGGATATGATGGTCTCTAAATCTCGGTGGTGGAATTGTACGAGGTTCCTGAAATATGTCAGCATACTGAGCAATAACGCCTGCATCTGTACCGGTACTACTGAAGGCGCTGTGATGGCCGATGCAATTTCCATGATCACCGCCATTGCGCTTCCCTGATCCCCGAGTCGCTCCAGGCTTCAGAGTGAGATCTCATTTATTGGGGAGGATTTGAGCCCCCCCAGACAATACTGCTTCCCGTGTTGAAGGAACTTCATCGTCATCTGATCCCAATCAAAGGTCACCCGCCTCAATTGTCGCAACCACTGTACCCCAAACACCATGTCCGAGCCTCTGATAGGCAGAAGGTAGACATCAATACGAACAGTGTACCCCTGTATGCGTAGCTCCACCCCTTTCATAACTCCTCGCACTGAAGTTTGCTTCCATCCGCCACCATGACCTAAAAGGTGGCGCCACGATCGATCACATGTCCCACTCATTGAGCCACATCAGGATGGATTAAGTGTGGGTGCTCCCACTATCCACCATAATCGTCACCCGCTCCTGGCTAACCTTTCCCGCAATGCGCATATTGAGGGGGGCGTTGCGTCCCTCCATAGCCTGTAAGGACACGCCAAACTCGGTCAAATCCAAGTCCTCCAACCCTGGTTTTGGAGTGATCTCATCCTCCACATTCTCATGTAACATATAAACACAGATCTTTTGACATTTGTGCCCGGGCGCGTACTTTTTGTCACAGTTGAAACACAGACTCTTCTCCTTCCTCGCCTGGAGCTCGGCCCATGATAGCCGTGTTACAGTCGATTTGCCGGTCGCCGACGGTTCTCACCTGGCGATCACTGGGGTGGTCGTGGTTCTCCCCGTGGTGCGAGTCCGTTGTCTGTTGAAGCGTTCCTCCTGAATGCGGGCCAAGCTAATGACATGGTTTAGACTGCGAGGCATATATCCCTGAATCTCGTCACGTAAATGTTCCTCGAGTCCCAATACGAAACTGCTGAGCAACGTTTTTTCTTCCTAGTTCACCCGATTTGCCAACTTTTCGAACTCCGTGCGATACTCCATCACTGTCCCCTTCTGTCGCAATTTCTGAAGGAGAGCCTCAAAATCCTCGTACTCCAGTGACCCAAATCTGGCGGTGAAGCCCTCCACAAAATCAGCCCAGGGCTCATAGTTCTTGCCCCTCAGAAACCATTGCGTCTCCTAAAAGACATCATCCTCCAAATGGAAGGATGCTAGCTGCACCCATTTGCCCTCCGGGACCTCCTGATAACTGAAAAAAAGTTCAGCCTTCTGCACCCATTTCAAAGCGGCCCCTCTGTTGAACTTGGGAAAATTAAAGCGCGTCAATTTCAAAGGCATGTAAGCTCGCGGGGTGGCCTGACCGTGCCATCTCGGTTCTTTCCCATACGGCCTCCTTTGCTCCGTAGGATCGAAATGTGCGCCTGAGTATACTTGGTGATGCATTGTGCCCATAGGTAGAGGCTGACCGCCCCAAGGAGCGTCGCCCCGTAGACCCCTGACGGCCCGCCGCCATGCTGGTGGGGGAGGTGACCGCTCGCACCCCATTAGAAGAATCAGGACTCCTGGAGCCCGTCCAACCCCTCCCTGATCCCCGCCAAATCGCCTCCACGGCGCGCGCCCAAAGCCGGTGTCACCGGCCCCGACCTGGGCTGCTCCCGCTCCCAATGAATCCCCGCAAATCCCCATCTTACTGTTGCGCCAATTGCTCCGGTAGATCCCACCCCGACACGCCCTGGTTCCGCTGAACCGGACGCCTCGCTCACTTACGACGTGAGTTGATGAGACTCGGTCGTCTCCAGGATTGGATTTTGCGAACCGCCAGACTCCTCGCTCGCCGTTGCCTTCCCTTTCAGATTTTGCGATAACAATGCTTTGATTTCTTCCATATGGGCGACGATCCGTTCCTCCAACTGTTGCGTGGAAGCCCTCATCTTTTCCTCGATGACGGCTACCGAATCCGTCAATCCGACGTAGTTTTCCTCTAGGATTTCCAATCGGTTGATTTTCTCTTGCGAGCGAGTGGTAAGCATGGCTGTAGGAACGATGCTCTGATAACAAATGATAGGGATCTAGAGAAGAAGAGAGATCTAGAGAGGAAGATAGAGAGAAATTAGGGTTTAGGGAGAGGAAGAAGAGAAATACCTGAGATTATCTTTTTCCTCCTCCAAGATAGAGCCCCGAGTACAGATAAACCCGGGTCCTAGAGGGGCCGGTCCCCCCCCCCCCCCCCCCCCCCAAAGGGGTTGAACTGGTGGTCAGCCCCGTAGCCTCCTGCACTCACCTTCCATCGGCGAGCATACTGACGCCCTGAGAACCGTGCCATGTTCGAGGGCGTAACATAGTCATGCCAGTAGGAGCCATGGGGAGGCACATCAGATACTCTGAATACGGTGCACGGGCTTTGTGCTGCAATTAGCATAGACGTGTACCCCAATAATCTCTTCATCTCTACTCTTATTTATCCTTGCTATTTGTTTGTTTTGAGTTAATTAATATCATGTCTATGAGTTTATGCGTTTGCGAGCTTAATTTCCACGGGTCGTAGCCAAATCATGCATTATTTAGTGTCACTCACGATCGCTCGCCCAACAACGCATGACAGCGCGCTTTTCTTCTTCTTGCTCATCTAGAATACCAAGCTCTGAAGGACGTCGCATGGCTTCTTCACGCACGACCTTGTCTTCCTCCCAACACAGTTTCATAGGTTTAATGAAATTTTTTTCTGTTTTAATTATCATGTCTTTCTCCCAACATAATAGTTTCTACTACTTAACCATGCGAATCTCGATAGTAGAACAAAGAATTCAATATGTATTCACAAGAGGTAGGGTAATATATATACAAGTATATGGGAGGGTGTTCACAACATCCATGATGAGCATAAGATAACTCTGCTACACAAAGTACACTACACCTAACAAATCTGACTCTTATCAATGGTGCCCTTTCATAGTGTATTGTGTTTTCCTGGAAGCATTTGTATGTATAATTTTCCAAACAGTTGAAGAATGTTGCCTTATTATGAATATTCATTTCTTAGTGATTTCCAAGCAGCCTTGAGTTCTCATGAGATTTTAAGCCTGTGTGAAATTAATTGAGCATTCAGTCTGTCTTTATTTTATATTGAAGTTAACATGGAGTTGATTTTAGATAGGAACTGGGATATATATATCAAATTTGCTTACCCTTTTTTGTAATTTTCTTTCAAAATTAGAGTTTAGGGTAAGGCAGCCTCTTGCAAAAATGCATGATAAGGTTTGCCTATATTTTACCCTTGTGGTGTGACCCTTCCCCGGACCCTCGCTACGCGGGGCACAGGTCTGCCCTTACAAAAAACAATTTCATTAGTCTAGCTAAGATGGAGTGCCTTGAACTAGAAACTATTATGCATTGCTTAAATTATTGTTCTTTCTGTATATACTTTATATGCATTTGGGGGAAAGAGTACCATTTCCCTTCTGTATTCAACTGTTGTCTCGGCCATGATCGTTTTGAACATAAAAGTGCGAAGTTCTTTAGGTGAGCTCGATGGTCACGAACGACGGTTCATAATCAACTCATTCAGGATCGCTACCGCTGTGTCAAACGGAGTCTTTCCCTGGTTGATTACAATGAAGCTTTCCAGGTCTTCTTCTCTTTTGCTGAGACTCATCCATTGCATCAATAGATTTTGGAAATTTGCTGTAACTGCAGCTGAAATCAACTGTGATGGAAGCTCCACACTTGTATTTTGAATATCTTTGTGCAAGACTTGAAACCCGAACTGATAAATCATGGGCAAAAAATTTACTTGTCTAGAATTTGCTCACTGGATCGCTAGACACACATCGCATACCAATCCTCCAAACACCCCTAGCAAGTTAGCTTGCCTATAGAGACCCGTGCTGCCGCATGTTCAATTCGCTTTGATTGAATTGAGGAGGCAGTGTAAGTTTGTGGGCGACAAAATCTCCACTCTATCGCCATACACAGTGATTGTGTCTCAACAATTTTTAATGAAGAAATCACAGACGCTTGCTCCATGTCATGCACAGAGTAGTTCTTCTCGTGCGGTTTCAAGTGCCTTGTGATAGGAAAATAGATTTTTGTATTAACAATTGAAACAATGATAATATTTATGATGTACAAGGGAGGGTGATCCTAACACCCGAGGTGTCTCTAAGCTAAATTTTCCACTCATAATATACAACATATCTACCCCCCCCCCCCCCCCCCCCCCCCCCAACACACACACGAACTCACGGGAGATCATACACCGAGAGTTTGGACAGTAGATAAGCATGGGAGTCCTCGTCTGCGGCTTTGTTATCAAATCTGCAATCTGCTGCTTGAAAGAAATAAAGGGGCAAGAGTGCCACGACCATAGTGCTCACGTAGGAAGAAAGCATCCACCCTGATATGCTTGGAGAGAGAATGCTTCACTGGGTTTTGAGTAATCTGAATGACACCGTTGTTATCACAGTAGAGGGGAGTGAGATCTGGAGTAGAGACACCAAGATCCTCAAAAAGCCAACAGAGCCAAATAATATGCTCAGCGGTGGTAGTCATGGCTCGAAGCTCAACCTCAGTGCTGGAACGAGAAACAACAGTCTGTTTCTTGGACTTCCATGCAATAAGTGAAGAACTCAAGAACAGACAGAAACGAGTGACTGAATGACAGTATATAGGATCACTAGCCCAGGTGGAGTCGGAGTAAGCACGTAGCTGTAGAGAAACTACTGCCGGAGAAGAAGAGACTATGAGAAATCGTCGCCCGGAGATAATGCAGGAGCCGCAGTAGATGACCATACGCACAGATGTGGGCACATTAACAAATTGGCTCATCACATGAACATCATAGGCAATGTCGGGCCGAGTAATGGTGAGATAGACGAGAATCCCCACGAGGTGTCGGTATCGAGTAAGATCATCGAGTGGAACCCCATCATCCAGACGTACTTGAAGGTGGAGCTCCATAGGGGTGTCCACTGTGCAAGAGTCAAAGAGAGCAACTCGAGTAAGGAGATCTGATGTGCAGCGCTGCTAAGAGAGCTGGAACCCACCCACGATCTGTAGAGTTGACCTCAAGACCCAAGAAGTAGCTCAGCTGTCCAAGGTTAGTCATATGAAACTGCTGCTGATGGTGATGCTTGATGAAAGCCACACGAGAAGGATCATCACAGTAATAATCATATCATTCACGTACAGTAACAAAAGAGTCCGACCACGAGAGGAGTGCATGAACAAAGCTGGATCACGTGGATATGGTTGGAAACCAGTGACTGTAATGGCTGAACTGAAACGTGCAGACCACATGCGGGGCGTCTGCTTGAGCCCATAAAGAGCTTGCCTCAAGCGGCGAACAAGGCCTGAAGGAGAAGATAGGCCCGTAGGAGGAAACATGTATATCTCCGGCTGAAGATCACCATGAAGAAAGACATTCTTCATGTCGAGCTGTGATAGGGACCAGTGGTGAACAACTGCAACAACAATAAGAGTCCGGACTGTAGTCATGTGAGCAACTGGAGCAAAAGTCTCGTCACAATCTCTCCCCTGTTCCTGCTGAAAACCACGAGTAACTAGTCAAGCCTTGTATCTCTCCATAGAACCATCATAATGAGTCTTGACCTTAAAGACCCACTTGCAAATAATAAGAACAACAACATGTGGAAGAGGAACAAGCTCTCATGTACGAGTGTGCTCAAGCGTTTCCAATTCAGCAGACATAACAACCTGCCACTCAGGTATCTGGGCAGCCTCACGGTAGGAAGTCGGCTCTGTAGTACTGCAGGAGGTAGCAGGAAGGACAAGTAGGTCCAACGGTAGGGTAGCAAGGTTAAGGCGGTTAGGTGGACGCCTCTTACGTGGTAGGCTGGGACGCAAAAGGGGATCATCCACAGGACACTCGTTGGAGGAGGTAGGCACTGAGTCTGTGGGCATTGGAGGCGAGGAGATAAGATGAGGACGATGAGTATAGTGATAAAGAAGAGGAGGGACACGATCATAACTAGACAACTCATCAGAGGGAGAAGTGTGTGTGACAGAGGAGAGGAGTGATGAGGTGACAGAGTAGATCGCGGTAAAAAAAGAAGAGACGAAATAGACTGCGACAAAGGAGAAGGAGGTGATAGAGTAGACCGTGATAAGGGAAGATGAGGTAGACCTACAAGAGGGGAGAATACATGAGGCGGAGAGATGAGAAGAGTGAGAAACTGCACGTCAGAGGGAGTAACAGATTAATGTGAGGTCGAGGAAACAGATGACACAAAGAAAGGGTGAGACTCATTAAAAGTGACATCACGTGAGATGCAAAGTCGACGTACAACATGGTCATAACATCAATAACCCTTGTGCTCAGTATTGTACCCAAGAAAGGCAAAAAGAACGAATTGAGAAAAGAGCTTGGTACGCTCACGTGGCGGTAGAAGAATATAACACCGACAACCAAAAACATGAAGATGAGTGTAACGTGGCGGTCGAGAGTACAAACACTCATCAAGACTTTGTCCTTGAAGGAAAGTGGAAAGTTGCATGTTAATAAGATAGACAGCAGTGGAAACAACCTCAACCCCCAAAATTGAGGAGGAACATGAGAGGAGATAAGAAAGTTGTGGACCGTCTCGATAATGTGGCGATGCTTCCTTTCAGCGGTGCCATTCTGAGCATGAGCATCAAGATAGTCAAGTTGTGAAAGGGTGCCGTGGGAAGCTAGCAGATCTCAAAAAGCTTGAGAGAGATACTCTTCCCTGAGTCAGAACAAAAAATGCGTATGAAAGCAAAAAAAATTGTGTGCGCGCCACAACAAAAAAGTGACATATATCTGAAAAAATTAAGATCAAGAATACATAAAATAGATCCAACAATAACGAGACTAGTCATCAACAAAAAGAACATAGTACCGGTGTCCACCCTTGGATACAAAGGTACGGGTCCCCAAATATTAGAATGAATTAAATAAAAAGGACGCTGAGAGCCTGAGACTTGGACTCACTAGACAAATAGGGGAGTTATAGCTATTTATTGAGTTTACAACCCGAACATGAGTAAGACCGATCAATAAAAACACGATCAAGGAAACCATAACTAATGAGATAAGCTAGACGTGAACCACTGGGATGACCAAGACGGTAGTGTGACTGAGAGAAACCCATCGAAGGAAGACAAAGGGAGGAGGCCACAAGTGATGATGAAGTGGATGGAAGGTGGAGACGATCAATGGCGTACACCCCACAACGACGACGACCAACCCCAAGGAGTGCCCTAGTCAGATGATCCTGCACACGACATGTAAACTCATCAAAGGTAACCGGACAACCATGATATGTGAGCTGGCTGGCGGATATAAGGTTTATGGATAACTTAGGTATGTGGGCAACATCGAGAATATGAAAATGAGTGGTATGAAGGAGGCCACAATTGATTATGGGATGAATGATGCCATCTGCTACCATGATACTGAGGGCAGAGGTGATGGACTGACAGGACAAAAGGAGTGTAGCATCACATGTCATGTGAAAAATACTCCAGAGTCAAGCAACCAGTCGGAGGTGAAGATATCTGCAGGGGCGGAGGCAGCCGACTGAGAGACATGCATAAGAGCGGAGCAGTGAAAACTGTTGGAAGAACTGCTGGGCAATCAGTTGTGCAAGCTCAGATATAGAGAGAGACATCGCTGGAGCCGAAAAATGAGCGGAAGGAGCACCAGGAGCACGGTGCTGACCAGATTGCTGAGCCCTCTGAAACTTACGACACTCAGATTGGATGTGTCCAAGACACTGACAATAGTGACAGCGGGCCGGCCGGTGACGAGGAGCACCCGACTGAGCAGTAGAGGGCACTAGAGGAAGAGTCCCCTCAACAATTACCAAGGCCTTTTGGAGGAAGACAAAAGAGGAGTGAAGTGATGCCATCGAATCAAATGCAGGACGAAGGGGTCCGACGAGCTACATGAGCAGTGAATAGGGCTCAACGAGACGAGTGGGGGAAGCGGGAAACGATCGGGTGAGTGGAGATCGGGATCGATCCAGAGAGAGGAGCATGGCATCTGCAGGGCTACGTAGATCTGGATCGCTGTGAGCGAAAACGATGTTGTGTGCGCAATCAGTAAGCATCAAAAGCCGGGAGCGGGAAGCCGTAACCAGTAGACCGACTGAAACCAGTAAAAACAGGATCGATTGGATCAGGAAGAGTTATGCGATTTTCTTCTGCTCATTTTTCGGAAACAGGCTCGACTGGGCAGCGAAAGCCTGGAGCGAGATTGCAGGCTTCCGCTCGTCGCAGAGAAATGACGTCGGAGAAAAAGTCGGGGAAAGCGCGAAGCGCGAGTGGGAAGTCGAGATTGCTGAGCGCGATCAAAACACGGTGGGAGTAGCATGCGATGGAGACGGCTAAATCAAGCGATTGGAGATGAGATCAGCTAGGGTAGAGATTTCCTCAGCTCTGATACCATGATAAGAAAACAGATTTCATGGGATTATGCTACAAATAAAAAAAAGACTGAAATGCATGGTATTATCATACTTTTCATTTTTGGAAATTACGGCTACTATATGACGCCTAAAATCTGAAAAAAATCACCCCAAAAACTCTTTAGGCTCCGTTTGTTCTGCAGGAATTGAGACGCAAGAATTGAAATTGAAGTCAATTTCAATTTCACTGTTCATTTGATTACCGAAACTCTATTAAATACATTTTTAAAAGAAGGGAGAGAAGCAAAAATTATGCATAAATTATGGCTTTTAGGGTCTGTTTGGCGCAGCTCTGGCGGATGGAAAATCTCTATTCCAGCCGCCAGAGCTGCTTTATATGTGTTTGAGACAGCTCCCTGTGAAGAGCTTTTCAAAAATCTGGAGCTGTTTTGCAGTTTTTCAGAAATCTCCCTTCCCCCAGCTTCTGCTCTTGCAAAATAGCTTTTTCTCTCACAGGTTTTGGAAATCTAATGGTTTCTTCAGTTGGAACATACTTAGAGGTCAGACGGCCTTCCTCCGGCGATTCCGAGCCCCTAACGGCCTTCCTCCGGCGATTCCGAGCCCCCGACGTCCTTCCTCGGGCGATTCCGAGCGCACTTCTGCACAGAATACCCAAACACTCTGCAGCTTTTCAAAACTGCTCCCCAGAAATCTATTTTAAAACAGCTCTATCCGGACAACAGCTTTTCAATCCGCCAGAACTGTCCCAAACAGAGCCTTAGTCTTTTACCATCAAAGAAACCCACAATAGTAGAACAAAGGAACAAACACAAGATCTGCAGTGAATTGAAACCTACAAAAAAATACTTAGGAGGGTTTTAAGAAAAAAGTAGTTTTTGGAACAAAATAGAGAGGAAACAGGTGTATTGAAACTCGCCAAAACGGACCAACCCTGGAGACGTGGCCGGGCGATGCCGCCGGCCACATCAGACACATGGTTGGGCGATGTGCACAAGCCGTAGGGTATCAAGAAACAATGGACCGGGCAAGGGGGTTAAAAAATGAATAATATATTAATATGCGTGTATTTATGTGAAACGAATAGCTAAAATCGGACTTCTTATAAGACATGGTTTTTTGGTTCTCTTTGCACTCCTAAAATACGGGGTTTTGACACTTTGTATGATTAAATCTGACATTTTACACCCCTAAATACATTTTCTTGTGCCCCAGGCCGATATTTCGGGGGTATTTTTGTCCAACTCACCATCTTTCGACCACAATTCGCTACTCAGTGTGGCCGGAATCATGAAACAGTTTGCCAAAAGAACAGTGCTCCTCGGTGCGAACGGCGTAGACATATTCTAGGCAATCAGTTTCAAGCTTCTCACCATGAAAAAGCTTCTGCCTCGAACTTAAAATTGCGAGGTAAATCCGCCCTCATTCAGACTGTGAATCCAACACGAGACCGCGACAACGCCGACAAGAATGTGAAGGAGGTGCAAATCTCTGACGAGGCTTGATGCAAAATTATCTTTATTCATATTTTTGGCGCTGTCCAAACAAAAAATATATTTAAACACTCGGCCGAGGATGCAAAGTAATAGAAATAATATATTTTGAGGGTACAAATTGCCAAATTTAAATTTTCTAAATGTAAAATGCAAAATTCCCATATTTCGAACATGCAGTGTGCCAAATACCAGCTTAGCATCAACCCCACGAATTCGGATTCTCTGGAGTTCGTGCGGGAACTCCACGGTGGAGTTCGTGCAAAAAAAGTGGGCCCGGTTGAAGTTTGGCATGAGAGTATTATGCAATTGTTAATGGCCGTTTAATCTATAATCACTACTGTTGATTGGGGAACTTTAACAACCCTGCCCAACGTGATTTCTAGAGAATTCTAGAAACATCCCGTCAGGGTACTCTGCAGGAACCGGATAACTAGGATACTCTGCAGGAGTACTGGAATAGCATTCGCCAACATAAAACCCCCGACTTCCTCTGAAGGAAGCGTTCTCTTTTTAGGGTTTTCTCCTCTCACATTTCTGAGCTTATTCGCGGATAAGTCCTTCTTTCACCCGCGCCAGTGACCTACAGGAGCAAATCAAGAAGGAGTTCTTGTTATTCTAACTTTCTCTCCAAGGTATATATATGTTCAAGCTTCCCGCACAATTTGCTCTTTGCAATTTCCTTCATGATTATTTCTATGTTTGGTTTCACGAGTTTCTTCTACGCCTGGTTTCTTCCATCATGTTTTTTTTCTTCTGTAATTTGCTAGCGAATGTGTTAGTTTGTAGAATCCATGGCCTCCATTCATATATCTGGGGTTGGATTGGCTGGAAAGAGCTGCTTACCCTGCTTTGAAGGCCTTCGTTTCTCGAGACCCGCATTTGTCGCTTCTTCTTCACTAGGGGCAAGTGGAGCTGTCCTTGACAGGAGGTGCTTTAGGGGCCTTGTCGTAAAGGCCGCCACCGTGGTTGCTCCAAAGGTGAATAATCAGTGTAAATGATTTGGTAGATTAGTGATTTGATTTTGTTTTTGTGTTGATGATTAGTATTTTTGTGCTGTTACAGTATACTTCGATTAAGCCATTGGGGGAAAGAGTTTTGGTCAAGATTAAGACTTCGGAGGAAAAGACTACTGGGGGTATATTACTTCCAACGTCTTCCCAATCGAAGCCACAGGGTGGTGAGGTTGTTGCTGTCGGTGAAGGAAGAACAATTGGCAAGAACAAAGTTGACATTAGTGTTAAAGTAAGTGTTATGTTCTTTTGGTTTGTTCTATAAGTAAATTATTAGCTTAGCATGATGAATAAACTTGGATTAGTGTCTAGTAGAAAGAACTTGGATTAGTGTCTTGAAGTTAAACACATTTTAGTATGACTATTTTACTGAGAGAGCTTTGGTTTAAATTGAGGTGAATTTAGTAAAATGAACTTAGATTAGTGGTTTTAAGTTTAGTTTATCTTACTATAGACGGTTTTTTTCTTTGAAATGTCGACCCTTCTATTCTTTCAATACATTTCTTATTATTTTAAAGGAAAGAATCCAGCCAGTTGTAGATAATTATTTCTTTAATGAAATTATTGTCTTTTAAAATTGTAATCATTGACTTGCAGCTTCATAAGAAGAATCTTGTTTTTTTAGCTAGGCATGCGGTGCACACTTGTGTGGCACTGATACTTAAAATGGCCTATTGTATCAACTCAAACCCTTATCAGGGACGGGAATTTTTGCATCAAATGAATATCGCAAGGACGGACAATTGAACTCACGTGTCATTTTTACTCAAAACCTAGTATATTGTGTCTCATCCTCAATGCCTCCTGTTCCTTGACGAATCCACCTCTCTTTGAAACTAACAACTTGTTAGGGCAAAAATCGGGGCTCATCCTATGGCCTCAGACATCAGCTTCAAATCCAACGGGGACAGCCATGACAGCTGGCTTTTGAAATCAACGGCCACCACAATCCCAGAAATCACGGGAAGATTAAATGATACTAGCGCCAACCAAGCAGTGGGGCCCATTGTCCTCATTGGCAATAAAGAGGAATCACAGCCCCACGGAGGAATCAACAGCCAAGATTAAGCCCGCCTTTCCAGCGGATATTCCCACCAGAAATGCTTAAATTAACATTTTATTATCCTTGCCATTAATGTAATTGCTGCAACGGTCAACTGAGGGTGATCCCCTCCTTGCTACTTTTTTGTAACGGTCATATATGACCTATGCTATATTACCCATGTATGTGTACTGTTTAAGTTAATGAAGAAAATGAAGTAATTTCTCCTCTGTTTCTTCTACTATTCCAATCCCCTTTCTGCTCTCAACTACCGGCCAACCCCCTTCCGGCCCTCCTCCAGCTTCGATTCACCCACCTCATCAGCGGGATCGTTACATTTTGGTGCTCTCGTTGAGAGAACATCACGATCCCGCACAACAAAATGGGAGAAGGACTACGCTCTATGGCAGATCTCAAATCAGCACTACAGACCGAGCAAGCAACAAGAGCAACACAGATGGAAGAAATCCACCAGCGGATGATGACGGATCACCAACGGGTGTTAGCAGAAATCGCACAACAAACACAACAAATACAACAAACCTTCACTACCGAGCTACAGACGAAGGAAAACCTCCTTGCACGACAAATTCTGGAAACAAAAGAACATTCCGCGGACCAGATTTCGGACCAAATTAATATGCTGCGCAAGGATATAATGTTGCAGTTTGAAAGCTTACTTAAAAGAGGTGCTCAACCGGATCCGAGACCCATCATTATAGAGGAGGCAACGAGTAATCAACAAAGGCACCCAGAATTCTTTCCAGCCCAGTCTACCAACGGGATCTTGGGATCCAGCCCAGCTCTGCATAAAAATCAGGTCGATTCTAACCGCCCCGGTAATTTAGAGATATCTTGCCCACGTTATTCCGGGGGAGACCCAACCGATTGGCTCTACGAATTAAAACAATATTTTGAGTATAATGACATTAGGCCTCAAGACTACCTCTTAATTGCTTCCTTCCATCTAGATAAGCCGACATCCAAATTGTATCAAGCAACCCTTAAGGACCACCCAGCCTTAACATTTCAAATGTTTGTCGACGCCATCCAAAAGCGGTTCGGACCCTCATTATATGTCAAACCCGCTGGCTTGCTGACCAAACTGCAGCAGACCACCACGGTGCTTGCGTACAAACAAGCCTTTGAAGAATTAATTACAAAAGTACCCGGACTATCACCCGAATTTGTATCTGACATGTTCGTCTCAGGACTCAAGGAAAGCATTAAAGGACCGGTAATGCTGGCCCGGCCCGTCGAAATTCACGATGCCTTCGCCCTTGCCCGCATGCATGAAGACCAACAAAACTCAAGCTATAAAAACCGACAACAATACACTACCAACACCCACTACGGAGCAAACAGATCAACCCAAATCTATAATAATAAACCAAAACTCCCACCAATTAAACGACTGACCCCCGCTGAACTTCAAGCCCGTAGAGACAAAGGGTTGTGTTATAACAGCGACGAACGTTACCACGCGGGACACAGATGTAAGGGAAGAGGAGCCCTACTTTACTTAGGAGGCACGGAGGAATCCGACGACGAGGAAGAGGAACCCCCCGACGAACCTGGAGAGGAGGGAGACCCCACCACTCCAATATGCCTACAGGCCCTTATCGGATCCATTCCCAACCACGGGCTACGCATGACAGGGTATATCAACAACCAACCCTTGGAGTTGTTTGTAGATGGGGGAAGTACACATAACTTCATCTCCTCCCGAATGACAGAATTCCTCAAGCTACCCACCCTTAAGATCACAGAATTTCCAGTATTCATGGGTAATGGTTCAACCGAGACTTGCAGGGGTAAGTGCAAGGATACCCAGCTGCTTATTCAAACCAACCCCTATAAAGTCCTCCTATATGTCCTCGAAATCGAAGGCACCGACCTTATCTTAGGACAAAGATGGCTCAGGACCCTGGGGCCGGTGACCACGGACTATAAGAAGCTCACACTGGCCTACAAAGGTAATCGAGGACCGGTGACATTAGTGGGACATCAACAAGGGACCCAGGTTGGCTTGGCCTCATCCTCGCAACTCCTTAGGATGATCGCAGTCAAACCCGCGTCCATGTCTTATTCTCGCCAAAACCTCGCCACCACTTAAGACCCCAACACTAGCGGACTTAAAAAATAGCGTATCACCGCCCGTCTTCCGTTTACTTCAATCGTACCACACCATGTTCGACGAATCGGCCTCCCTTCCGCCCGCCAGAAGGATCGACCACAAAATCACGCTCCTACCCAATGCCACTACCCCCAACTTGCGACCATTCTGTTACCCCTATCACCAAAAAAACGAAATTGAAAAGATGGTAGCGGAGATGCTCAGTCAGGGGCTGATCCGACCTTCAACCTCAGCCTTCAGTTCCCCAGTCATTCTCGTCAAGAAAAAAGACGGAACATGGCGCTTTTGCGTCGACTATAGGGCCCTGAACAAAATCACGATCAAAGACAAATTTCCGATCCCAACTATAGAGGAACTCCTCGACGAACTCAATACCGCCCGTTTTTTTTCAAAAATTGACCTTAGGTCCGGGTATCATCAGATTAGAGTGGCTAAAGAGGATATTCAAAAAACTGCCTTCCGAACGCACCAAGGGCATTACGAATTCGTCGTCATGCCTTTCGGCCTGACCAACGCACCATTTACCTTCCAGGCCCTTATGAACACCATGTTCCAGCCGTATCTAAGAAAATTCATTGTCATTTTTTTGATGATATATTAGTATTTAGCCCCACCGAAGCAGACCACCTGGAACATCTGAGGAAGACGTTAGAGGTCTTGAGAGAAAACAACTTATACATCAAATTATCAAAATGCTACTTTTCTTCTCCGGTAATCGAGTTTTTAGGCCACACAATTAAGGAAGGAAAGGTTCTTCCCACTAGAGAAAACATCGCGAGTGTCGAAGGTTTTCCCCAACCCAAGAATCAAAAGGATATAAGGGCCTTTTTAGGACTCACCGGCTATTACCGCAAATTCATTCAGGACTACGCTAAGATTGCGTTTCCCCTTACGGAAATGCTCAAACGCAATGCATTCTCATGGCATGCCAAGGCCCAAGACGCCTTCGACCAACTCAAACTTAAATTAATCTCCTACCCCATTTTAGCACTACCAAATTTTCAAGAGCCCTTTATTATAGAAACAGATGCTTCAGGAACCGGCATCGGGGCAATTCTCAAACAAGGCAGCAAAACCATAGCTTACTATAGCAAAAAAATCTCCCCCGCCATGCAAAAGAAATCCACATACACCCGAGAAATGTATGCCGTTACGGCCGCGGTGAGCAAATGACGCCAGTACCTGTTGGGGCATCAATTTACCATTCTCACTGATCACCAGAGTCTGCACCATTTGCTAACCCAACAAATCCAAACCCCGGAGCAAGAAGTTTTCCTGTCGAAACTATTAGGCTACGACTTTGTTATTAAATACAAAGCAGGAAAAAGCAACCAAGCCGCGGACACCTTGTCAAGGATGCCGGAGACTCAAGCCCTTCCAGCCCCAGCCAGCCTCAATATCGTTACCGTACCCTCCTCTTCACTCCTGGAGGGGCTACAACTGGACTACAACAAGGATAAATTATCCCAACAAGTATTAAAAGAACCACAAGCTTTTCCTACTTGGACAAAAAAGGGAAATTACATCATGCACCACCACAAGATTTACATTCCAGAGCATTCCAACATCAAACATAAAATACTCACAGAAGCTCACGCAAGCTTGATGGGGGGTCACTCAGGCATTAGAGGAACTCTGCACCGCATACAAACACAATTTATTTGGAAAAATATGAAAAGAGACGTCACAACCTATATCAACCAATGTGACATATGCCAAAAGGCAAAGGCCAGCAACCACTTACCCTATGGGCTATTGCAACCCCTTCCAACCCCCACCCGACTATGGGCCGACCTTACTATGGACTTTATCACCCAACTACCCAATTCGCACGACTACACAATAATCTTCGTGGTTGTAGATCGGTTCTCTAAGGCTGCACATTTCGCACCCTTAAAACACCCCATTTCCGGGCCCATAGTAGCAAGGACGTTTTGGGGCACGGTAGGCAAACTACATGGCCTCCCGGAGTCGATCATCTCCGACCGCGATACCATATTCCTAAGCAATTTTTGGGTTGAACTCTTTCGGATACACGGAACCCACCTGAAGTATAGCTCATCCTACCATCCCCAGACTGACGGCCTGACCGAGCGGATCAACCGATGCTTAGAACAATACCTTAGAATTTTTTCACATGAGCACCCACAAACATGGTCTGATTATCTTAATTTTGCAGAATATCATTACAACACTACCTTTAACTTGTCGACCAACATGACCCCCTTCGAGGTCATGTATGGTCGGCCACCATCGGGTCTTCTTCCTTATTATGCAGGGTCTACCAACAACGAGGCAGTGGAAGAATCGCTGCAATCTCGGGATGAACTGATTCACTGCCTGAAGCAGAATTTGAGTAAATCACAGCACCGAATGAAGGCGCAGGCCGATAAGAAACGGAAGGAGTTAAAATTAGAAAAGGGAGATTGGGTACTACTTAAGCTTCATCCCTACCGGCAACTCACTATGACGCGTCTAAGGGGAAGGAAATTGAGCCTGAAATACTATGGACCTTTCCAGGTTATCGAAGTCATTGGAACCACAACGTACAAACTTCTTCTCCCACCGGAGTCAACGATTCACCCTGTTTTCCACGCCTCCATGCTTAAACCCTATACCGGTGACCCCAAAATACAGACTGTGAATCTACCTACCTGTCACTGGAACAATAGCCCTCTACATCAACCACTAGCAATCGTCAGCCACCGCAATATCCTTCGGAAAGGGAACTCCGTACCTCAGGCCCTAGTCCAATGGGCAGGACTCTCACCCGCCGACAGCACCTGGGAAGATGTCTCCACCCTCGAAGGTTTCTTACAACACACTGCGGCACCAGAAACTGACACTACCAACAATCCCGGAATTACCTGGACCCGAAAGCAACGCCAGACTCTAAGACGACGTCCTCCACTCCCAGAACTGTCACTACCCGAAACATGGGGAAAGAAGCAACAACGAACCAAACACACACCAACAAATCGTTCCGACAGCAGTCCTAACACAGATCCACCAGGGGGAGGCAACTTACCCTGCAACCCTAGAACCATGGCGCGAACAACGAGTTGCAGTTACCTCCACGCAGATTCCAGTCGGGCTGCCCTCTCTGAAGTTCCCGCCGCAGTTCCAAAGGAAGCAGCGCCACACTCTTCTCCGCCTCCAAGCCCGAGAGCCCCTCCCCCTCCACTCCACGCAGTTCCGACCGACGGAAGAAAAGACGCTGAGGACAGCGTCTTACAGACGGCGGCAAATGTTAGGGCAAAAATCGGGGCTCATCCTATGGCCTCAGACATCAGCTTCAAATCCAACGGGGACAGCCATGACAGCTGGCTTTTGAAATCAACGGCCACCACAATCCCAGAAATCACGGGAAGATTAAATGATACCAACGCCAACCAAGCAGTGGGGCCCATTGTCCTCATCGGCAATAAAGAGGAATCACAGCCCACGGAGGAATCAACAGCCAAGATTAAGCCCGCCTTTCCAGCGGATATTCCCACCAGAAATGCTTAAATTAACATTTTATTATCCTTGCCATTAATGTAATTGCTGCAACGGTCAACTGAGGGTGATCCCCTCCTTGCTACTTTTTTGTAACGGTCATATATGACCTATGCTATATAACCCATGTATGTGTACTGTTTAAGTTAATGAAGAAAATGAAGTAATTTCTCCTCTGTTTCTTCTACTATTCCAATCCCCTTTCTGCTCTCAACTACCGGCCAACCCCCTTCCGGCCCTCCTCCAGCTTCGATTCACCCACCTCATCAGCGGGATCGTTACACAACTCCTGCTTGCTCCTAGCTACATCCTCACCATCTCTTATTCCTCAAAGAGTCCTGCTTTCTCCTAATTGCATCCTCGGCGTAGATTCCTGCTTTCTCCTAGCCGCCATCCTCTACTGATTGAAACTGGCTCCCGCCGACTTCTGTTCTGTGAAGGCGATCCCTGCCGATCTCTACCGTGTGAAGCCGACTCTTTTGTCTGAATCAATATGTTTCAATTGCTCACCTCCCAAAAAAACCTATAACATAACACTGCATATTCTTCTTTTTTTGAATGTGAAATCAAATTTGCTAACATGCTACCTTTTACTTTCTATTTCGTCGATATGCATTGCTTCTAATTTTTAAACACTGTGGATATAGTTTTTTTTAAACAAAGTGCAAATAGTTTCTTATGTTCATAGTTTCATTGTATTTATTACTTCACTGCAAGTTTTTTTAACTATCTTATGTTCATATTTTTTTACTGTATTTTGTTCATAGTTTTTAAAGTCCTACCGTCTTATGGTCATAGTTTTATAGTTTTTATCAAACATTGTGCATATAATTTCATGACAAGTTATTTTAATTTCCAAGCGTATAATATAAGTTTGAAGCTCCGATATGTTGTAATCTTATAAAATTCTTTTTCTATAAAATTCAAGATATGTATGTTTAGTTTGTTAGTTGTTTTCTTTTTAACTTTTCATATTAATTAATACTTATATTTAATAATTAATTTTTTTAAAAATTTATCATCTATCCTTATTTTTTAAAATCACGTACCTATATTCATTTCATATCATATCATATCTAGTATCCCGTGGTTGAAACCGGATCTCTGTCCCAAGAGGAGTTCAGACCATAGGGTGTAACTTACACCTATTTCTCCCAAGTAAGTGCATATGACCGATTGCTTGAGACTAAAAATAGACCTTGAGCTGCAATGAGGAGGTCCCGTCACACACCCGTAAGATCAAAGAGAGCTTCCCCTCCCTAACCAATGCTGGGCTGGACACCTTGGAGGGCGCTTGGGGCCAACCGGGACCAACTAGAGGAGGAAGTCAAAGAAAGGGATCCCCTCCAAATGTGCCAATGAGGTCTATTTATATTTTTTCAAGTTTAGCCTACAAATGGAGGAAATTCGTCTTTTGTTCCTCTTACTTTTGTTAGTCCCGTCGATGAGGCGATTGTTCGTGCCCGAGAAGACCTCAATCACATCTTTGAATTTCTTCATGGCCTGCATCAAAATTTTTATTAGATCACTGTTCAGATATTGGGTCGTCCACAGTTACCGTCTCTTCCTGAGGTCGACAACAATGTGTTCGATCGCAGCCAGACCTTACTTCCTATGTTGTCAAGGCGCGCACCTAGGCGCTGAGCCCGGTGCGCCTCAACATGGCTGAGACGGGCAATGTGCCCCAGACGCGCCTCGGGCGCGCCTTGACGCACATCTTACTAGCTCCCAGGCGCACCAAAGGCACGCCTATGCCTTTCAAGGTATTTTTTTCAATCTGTTTTTTGGGAGATGAGCAAAAACATGATCTCAGACGCACCCGAGACAACCATCAGCGGATTCCGCTGAAAATCAGCGGATTGGGCGCCCAATCCGCTGAAAATCAGCGGATTGGGCGCCCCATCCGCTGAAAATCAGCGGATTGGGCGCCCCATCCGCTGAAAATCAGCGGATTGGGCGCCCCATCCGCTGAAAATCAGCGGATTGGGCGCCCCATCCGCTGAAAATCAGCGGATTGGGCGCCCCATCCGCTGAAAATCAGCGGATTGGGCGCCCCATCCGCTGAAAATCAGCGGATTGGGCGCCCCATCCGCTGAAAATCAGCGGATTGGGCGCCCCATCCGCTGAAAATCAGCGGATTGGGCGCCCCATCCGCTGAAAATCAGCGGATTGGGCGCCCCATCCGCTGAAAATCACCGGATTGGGCGCCCCATCCGCTGAAAATCACCGGATTGGGCGCCCCATCCGCTGAAAATCACCGGATTGGGCCCCCATTCCGCTGAAAATCACCGGATTGGGCCCCCATTCCGCTATTACTCGTATCACCGGATTGAGCCCCCATTCCGCTATCACTCGTGTGTATATATATATATATATATATATATCTTTGCCGACACTCAGTGTTAAAGCACGATACATCTTTGTATATGGTTTATATATATATATACACACATTATTTTCAAGCCCAAAGGGAAAACTACACCACAATAGCCATAATTAATTGTTCTCTTTTAGGGGAAAATATTAATTAGTTGGATCTGCCATGCCGTCACTATCTTAGGATATGCCTGTTCCCAAATTATTAATCTTAATATTTATTCTGCATATCAACATTTTGTAATGGCTAGCTAGGGGAATAGCTAGCTAGCTAGGAGCTCTTCGAGTTGTGCACTACTTATAATTGTTTACTCCATCTCTCCCTCTCGCATATGCTCACCGTAGCTGGCTTAGATGAGGAAGAGAGCAATGACGGACGCAGTGATAGCGCAGACGATGTTCGTCTCACCTGGTCCTGAAATAAGGAAGCTTTAAAAGCTATTAGAGTCACAATGATGATTTATAAGACATTCATAGGGAAATGAAGTTAATAAATGCTGCAGTGGCACGGGTAGAGCCTTGCTGGCAGGTGGGGAGCTTTTTCTGGGAGACTGCTTTAGGGATTGCCCCCCAGTCCTTCCCGACGTAGTGATGGCTGACCTCCCTTTAGTTTGCTCAATGACTGGTTCTGTATGAATTTGCCCAAAAGGCCTTGCTTGATGAGATGTTCTATTGTATCTTTAAGCTTCGAGCAACTTTTTGTGTCATGCCTTCGTTCTTGGTGGAACTCACTGTACTTTGTATGGTCCCCTGTTTTTTTGGCGAGGGGTCTGGGTTTGCTGAGCGTTTCGCTGCCTTGGATTGCACGTAATACGTCTGCTCTGGAGATGTTGAGTGGCGTGTATTTGTGTGAGTTATCGAGGCCGCGAGCCGCTGTGGCGATCACTGATCTTTTGCGAGACTGTCGAAGCCTCATGCTCCCTTAGCCTTTTTTGTGCCTCTATCAAACTGTTGCCGGTGTGCTTCAACTGCGTCGTCGGCGGTGATTTGATCCTCGATGCGTCGTACCAAGCATCTATAACTAGGGGCTGCTTCCTTCAACAATGCTGAATAGAAGTTGCCGGGGCGGAGTCCCCCCAAGAAGAAGCTTTTTAAGATCTCGGGGTTGACACCCGGGATTTGTCGCACCTCTGCGGTGAAACGATGAAAGAAATCTCTAAGGGTTTCTCCTTCGTTTTGGTGGATCCCAAACATGTCGAAAGGGTCTTTGATTGCGCGATGACTGACAAGCAACTGGTCCGTGAATTGCTGCTCCAGTTCTGTGAAGTTCTTGATCTCTCCGTCTTTCAGAGAAAGGAGCCAGGTGTGAGCTTGTCCTTCCAAGGTTGCCGGGAAGGCTTGACCCAGCAGGAGGTCCGGAACATTGCATAGTTTCATCAGGATTGTGAAGTGCCTGACGTGATCCGACGGGTCACTGACTCCGTTATACGCTTCAATCTTCGAAAGTTTGAATCCCGGGGGGATTGGATTTGCCATGACTTCAGGTGCGAACAACGAGCGCTGATGGAGAGGGAGGGAGGCTGAAGCACCACGTTGTTTGGCTTGCTCGTGCACCTCAACGATTATTCCTCAAACTCTTTACGCGTGAGCCTTTCATCAAGGCCAGCTGCTCCCGGATGGTTGCAACGATACTGAGCTTCTAGTCCTTTGTCAAGATGGACTCCATGGTGTCGGGTATCCGTGCTGGGGAGCTCTGGTTTGAGGATATTGTTGTGTGGGCGGAGAGAAACTGGATCAACATGCCCTCAGGGGTCGTTCCCACAGACGGTGCCAATCTGCCATGCGTTCTAGTCCCTAGTATCGCCGTGCCGAGGATATTGTCCTCTATGTCTTCTTGGAATTATGAGAACTTGTTCCCACAGACGGTGCCAATCTGTTGCGGATCGCCTGGGGTATTTGGTAGACCGGGCAGCTTGACCGTCTTAACCCGATGGCGCCCAAGAGAGCAAACAGAGAAGGTGTCTCCAAGGAGACGAGATCCAAGACTTGATGATGTGGAAAACCCACAATCGGGGTGAAAAACCACGCGGCCGGAGCTGTGCCGGCCTAAACTCCACTATGCTTTGTGTTTGATTTCAACTTTGCTTCCGAAGAATCGAGGGCGACAAGCCGTGCCTCGTTACAATAATGGGGGTGAGAGAGAGAGATCGCTGCTGTGCGCCGACGATGGTTTGCCGCCCGGGAGTGGTCTTTGTCCGTATCTTCACGGACCGTTGTCTCCGTTGTTGGTTTGCAAATAGCACTTGGCGTGCGCTGGATCCCGCGTCGTCGCGCGGGCTTCGGTTGTCGATCTTCGAGCCGTTTTGGGGGTCTCGAAACGTAAAAAATCCCGGTCTCTAGGCGGTCTCTCGATAGCCTTGATTCGTCCCGCTGAAGAAGAGAGAAAGAGCGCAGAGAGAAAGAGAGGGAAATCTGAGTCCAAGCCAAGAAGTGATAAAATGAATAGCCCATGAGTTTATTTATAGGTTTTGAGGAGGGCGGTCCGGTAATACCTCTTAATAATTACCGGGCCGACCAATAGGAAAGCTCCGTTTGAGGCACACAGATCACCACATTTATGCAAAAGACGAGACCACCCTTGGGCGGAATCCGGGGCCTACGAGGAGGAGACGGCGGCGGCCGCTCGCAACGGCGGCGAGGGCGGTCGGCCGCGGTGGAGCAAGCGGCCGGCCTTACGGGGGTCGTCCGAGGCGGAGCGGGCGGCCGGCCCGCACGAGGGCCGGCCCCCCGCGGGGGCCGGTCGCGGCGGAGTGGGGGCGCCGGTCCCCGCGTGGGCCGGCCGCGGCGGAGCGGGTGGCCGACCCTCGCGGGGACCGGCCGCGGAGGAGCGGGCGGCCGGCCCTCGCGGGTGCCGGCCTTGGCGGAGCGGCCGGCCGGCCCTCGCGGGGACCGACCACGGAGGAGCTGACGGCCAGCCCTCGCGAAGGCCGGCTGTGGCGGAGCGGGCGGCAAGGCCTCGCGGGGACCGGCCGCGGAGGACTGAGACGGCCGGCCCTCGCGGGGGCCGGCTGCGGCGGCAAGGGGCGGCCGGCCCTCGCGGGGGTAGGCCGCGATGGCGGCGGCGGCTGCGGTTGGGTGTGCCGGTGGGTCGAACCGAGGTCCGGACGGCTTGGTGCACTGGTTGTTCGTGATTTCCAAACTGTGTTCGATTCGAAATGATTTCCATGCGGGAAGGATTCTCAGAATATTGTATTGAATGTAATTAACCTTGATGCGAGCGGCTTCCTTCTTTGGCTATATCAAAGATCACGCTCAATATTGTGCTTCCATGTTCTCCGCGTTTCCTTGTTGGTCCCATTCTTGATTTCCTTGATTCGTGGGTTCAACCCCATCAACAATAAAAACTAAAATTTTAAAAAATTAGCACTTGAAGAGATTTTGCCACAGTGAGGTAGCAATAAATTCTGTGTGATTCGTGACTATGGAAGTAACGTTGCTCCCGTACAATCTTATGCATGAGAAACTTATTCTTATGATGAAAATATTATTAGGAAAATTTAATTATGTTCGATAATTTTTGATGAATTGCATTTCAAAATTGTAGTATGGAAGGTACCGTCATTATAGATCGTGGGCAACGTCATTCCGTCAGGCGAGTCCCAGTTCCAGAAAGGTATGACGATGGTGTCGTCTCCGATGAGCTTCCTAAGGAATCGCTCATGGAAGTGGAGGAAGAGGCGGTGCCATGGGAGGAAAAACCACGACTTGTGGATCTGGATCTGTAAGCCGGGTGAGTCGACTTGTTTGTAGCTGTCGTTGGAGTAGGCGCAGTGGACGTTGCCTTGCTGCATGAAGTTTCGGGGGTTGTTGGCGGGTACATTCTTCATGAGCTCGACTGCTTTTCTGTACTTGGCTATGTAGGCGTTGTCGAGAAGGTGAGCTGCACGATGAACGCGGAGGGGGGCAGAAAATGGAGGAAGCTGGAAGTCATCAATGCAGGTGTTATCGGGAGGGCAACATTCCAAGATTGTACGGTTTTTGGGAAAATCAGCGGAGCCACATAGAGAGAAATCCCGCATGAGGATAGGGGCGTCAGATGCTCTTTTGTTTCTGTCCTTGGCGAGGAAAGCGGCCGTGCTGAACCCGGAGCCTCCTACACTTCTCTTGTCAATCATCTACCCACTTTCTCATCACGCACCTTCCATCAGACAAGATAAAACCGTCTTCTCTCTCTCCATCGCCTCTCTATCAAAGCAGAGACATCTTCAAAAGAGGGCGCCTACGCCCCGAGCATTTCACGTCGTAAATTCTTCCTCATCGGCTCCGGGTTCGACACGACCGCTTTCCTCGCCAAGGACAGAAACAAAAGCGCATTCGACGCCCCTGTCCTCATGCAAGATTTCTCTCTATGTGGCCCCGCTGATTTTCCCAAAAATCGTACAATTTTGGAATGCTGCCCTCCCAATAACACCTGCATTGATGACTTCCAGCTTCCTCCATTTTTCGCCCCCCTCCGCGTTCGTCGTGCAGCTCACCTTCTCGACGACGCTTACATAGCCAGGTACAAAAAACAGTCGAGCTCATGAAGAATCTTCCCGCCGACGACCCCCGAAACTTCATGCAGCAGGCCAACGTCCACCGCGCCTACTGCAACGACAACTACAAATAAGTCGGCTCCCCCGACTTACAGATCCAGATCCACAAGTCGTGGTTTTTCCTCCCATGAAACCGCCTCTTCCTCCACTTCCATGAGCGAATCCTTGGGAAGCTCATTGAAGAAGACACCTTCGCCATACTTTTCTGGAACTGGGACTCGCCTGACGGAATGACGTTGCCCACCATCTATAATGATGGTACCTTCCATACTACAATTTTGAAATGCAATTCATCAAAAATTATTGAACATAATTTAATTTTCCTAATAATATTTTCATCATAAGAATAAGTTTTTCATGCATAAGGTTGTACGGGAGCAATGCTACTTCCATAGTCACGACGCACACAGAATTTATTGTTATTTCACTGTGGCAAAATCTCCTTCAATGCTAATTTTTTTAAATTTTAGTTTTTATTGTTGATGGGGTTGAACCCACGAATCAAGGAAATAAAAAATGAACCCAACTTGTAAACGCGAAGATCATGGAAGCACAATATTGGGCGTGATCTTTGATTTATCCAAAGCAGGAAGCCGCTCACATCAAGGCCAATTGCTTTCAATACAATATTCAGAGGATCCTCCCTTCATGGAAACCAATTCGAATCGAACCCCGTTTGAAAACCACGAACAACCAGTGCACCAAGCCGTCCGCGCCTCGGCTCGACCCACCGACGCAACCAACCGCCGCTGCCGTCTCTATCGCGGCCGGCCCCCGCGAGGGCCGGCCGCCCCTTGCCGTCGCGGTCGGCCCCCGCGAGGGCTCGCCGCCTCGCTCCTTCGCGGCCTCTCCCCGCGAGGCCCGGCCGCCCGCTCTGTCACGTCCGACCTTTACGATGGCCGGCCGCAAGCTCCTCCGCGGCCGGTCCCCGCGAGGGCCGTCCGGCCGCTCCGCGAAGGCCGGCCCCCGCGAGGGCCGGCTGCCCGCTCCTCCGCGGCCGGTCCCCGTGAGGGTCTGCCGCTCGCTCCGTCACGGCCGGCCCACGCGGTGCCCGACCGCCCCGACCCGCCGCGGCCGGCCCCCGCGGGGGCCGGCCCTCGCGCGGGCTTGCCGCCCTCTCCGCCTCGTCCGACCCCTGTAAGGCCGGCCGCCCGCTCCACCACGGCAGACCGCCCTCGCGGCCGCAGCGGGCGGCCGCCGCCGTCTCCTCCTCGTAGGCACCGGATTCCGCCCAATGACGGTCTCGTCTTTTGCATAAATATGGTGATCCGTGTGCCTCAAACAAAGCTTTCCTATTGGCCGACCCGGTAATTATTAAGGGGTATTACTGGAACATGCTCCTTAAAACCTATAAATAGACCTCTGGGCTATTCATTTTATCACTTCTTGGCTGGGACTCAGATTCCTCTCTCCCTTTCTCTCTGCGCTCTTTCTCCCTTCTTTCGTGGGACGAATCAAGGCTATCGAGAGACCGCCTAGAGATCGGGACTTGAACGTTTCGAGACCCCCAAAGCGAGTCGAAGATCGACAACCGAAGCCCGCGCGATGACGCGGGATCTAGCGCACGCAAGTGCTATTTGCAGACCAACAACGGAGACAACGGTCCGTGAAGATACGGACAAAGACCACTCCCGGGGGGCAAACCATCGCTGGCGCACCGCGACGATCTCTCTCTCTCACCCCCATTGTTGTAACGAGGCGCGGCCTGTCGCACTCGATTCTTCGGAAGCAAAGCTGTAATCAAACACAAAGCATAGTGGAGTTTAGGCCGGCACAGCTCCGGCCGCGTGGTTTTTCACCCTGATTGTGGGTTTTCCACGTCATCAAGTCTTGGATCTCGTCTCCCCGGAGACACCTTATCCGTTTGCTCGCTTGGGCACCATCGGGCTAAGACGGTCAAGCTGCCCGGTCTACCAAAGGCCCCAGGCGATCCGCAACAGATTGACGCCGTCTGTGGGAACAAGTTCCCATAATTCCAAGAAGACATAGAAGACAATATCCCCGGCACAACGATACTAGAGACTAGAACGCATGGCAGGAGAGCCACCCCGCGCAACCGAAGGAACGACCCCTGGGGGCATGTTGATCCAGTTCCTCTCCGTCCACACAACAATATCCTCAAACCAGAGCTCCCCAGGACGGATACCCGACGCCATGGAGTCCATCCTGACGAAGGACCAGAAGCTCAGTATCGTTGCAACCATCCTGGAGCAGCTGACCTTGATGAAAGGATCACGCGTAAAGAAGTTTGAGGAATTATCGCTGAGGTGCACGAGCTAGCCAAACAACGTGGTCATGACATATCCAATCCCCCCAGGATTCAAACATTCGAAGATTGAAGCATACAAAGGAGGCGGTGACCCGTCGGATCACGTCAGGCACTTCACAATCCTGATGCAACTATGCAATGCTCCGGACCCGCTGTGTCAAGCTTTCCCGGCAACCTTGGAAGGACAAGGTCGCACATGGTTCCTTTCTCTGAAAGACGGAGAGATCAAGAACTTCACAAAACTGGAGCTGCAATTCACGGACCAGTTCCTCGCCAGTCGTCGTGCAGTCAAAGACCCTTCCCACATGTCTGGGATCCACCAAAACGAAGGAGAAACCCTTAGAGATTTCTTCCGTCGTTTCACCGTAGTGCCCGACACGGGGCTCCGCCCCTATGGCTATGGGCGATAGTATCCGACCGGCGATGACGGGTTTCACCCGCCCCATCAAGGCGGGTTTCGCCCGCAACATATACATATGAGTACTCAAAATGACCGTAAAAAATATGCCTTGGTGCGCCTTGCGCCTTTATTAACACAGCTTACTTCCTGATCCTGCGCCCAAGGGATCTGCTCTTGCTGCTACTTCCCCTCTCTCCTTGGTGGTCGTCCATCTCGTGACTCAAAGTTGAAGGGCTCCGATAAGGACTACCTCCTCTGTGATTATTGTGGAAAAACTCTTCACACTTGGGACACCAGACATTAGCCTGGGCCACCCGTCCACTCTTGTTATGAGATTGTTGTTTCGTGCTATGTCTGCTGCTGTTTATACTTCCTTTGTGTGTGATGTCTGTACTGCTAACAAACATCATCGTTCTATGTTTAATCATGTTTCTTTACCCAGTTCCACCCGTTTTGCAGTTATTCATGTTGATATCCGGGGGCCTTGCCTAATACCTTTTATCTCTGGTTGTGTGTGATTTGTTAATTTTATCGATTGTTTCTCTCGTGATACTTGATTATATTTGTTGCGACACAAAAGTGATGTTTTTCCGTTTTTCGTAAATTTCATAACATGATCTCTACTCAATTTCATATTGCCATTAAGATTCTTTGTAGTGACAATGACCGTGAATACATGGATTCGCAGTTAGAGCAATATCTTGCTGATCATGACTTCCTCCACCGGACTACTTGCGCCTATTCCCCAACTCAGAATAGTGTTGCTGGGTGGAAAAATCGTTATCTATTGGAGGTCGCTTGTTGCTTGTTGTCCACCATGCACCTTCCAAAATTTTATTGGGGAGATGCAGTCCTTACTGCAACATATCTTATTAATCGAATGCCTTCGCGTGTCCTTGAGAATTCCACTCCTCTTAGCAATCTCCATGTGCCTCCTACCCAACTTTCCCCCGAGATGTTTGGATGTGTCGGCTACGTTCACATCCACCACCCTTGTCCAACCAAACTCGATCCTCGTGTAGTTAAGTGTGTCTTTATTTGCTATTCTCCTACACAACCTTCGCGTGTCCTTGGGAATTCCACTCCTCTTAGCAATCTCCATGTGCCTCCTACCCAACTTTCCCCCGAGATGTTTGGATGTGTCGGCTACGTTCACATCCACCACCCTTGTCCAACCAAACTCGATCCTCGTGTAGTTAAGTGTGTCTTTATTTGCTATTCTCCTACACAGAAGGGGTAAAAGGGTTTTCACTCGCCTATGAAGAAGGTCTTTGTTACTATGGATGTCACATTTCGTGAATCCAAGGCATATTACCCTGCCTCGGATGACCCAACTCCTTTACCTCTCCTTCTGGCCCTCTACCTATACGTCTACCGTATCCCCCACTTGGGGGGGGATCTCCACCTATGGAAGTGAGTCCTACTGTTTTACTACCTCCTTCATCTATTGCTTCGAACTTGCAGGTATACACTTGACATACAAAGAGAACAAACACACATGATTTGATTATGCCTCTTGAGTCATCATTAGATCCTAACTTCGGGACTTCTGATCCACCAATTACCCTTAGGAAAGGTATCCGCTTGTTTACTCGACATCCTCTCTCACATTATGTGCCTTATGACTCTCTTTCTACTTCCTACAAGGCTTTCGTGTCTTCTCTTGCTTCTTTTTCCATACCTGTATCTTAGCAGCAGGCTTTGGAGGCCCCTATGTGGAAAGATGCAATGATTGAGGAAATGAATGCTCTTGAGAAAAAACCATACGTGAGACTTGGTGCCTCTACCCCATGACAAGAAGATCGTTAGGTGTAAATGAGTGTTCTTTGTTAAACAGAGCTCTTAAGGGATTGTCGAGAGATGCAAGGCAAGACTGGTGGCAAGGGGTTTTACACAAATCCTTGGTATTGACCAGAGCTGTCACGGTTCCGGTTCGGTTTCGGTTCTTCTAAAATCATGAACCGAACCGCTAAGGTAACAATTCTTCAAGTTAGAACCAAAACCTTATATGGTTTGACCGGTTCCGGTTTTGGTTCCGGTTCCATCATAATTTTTGGAACCGTCGTGTCAACGGTTCCGGTTCCGGTTTAACGAGAACCAAAACCAAACCGGTCACTAACGATTCGGTCTGGTTCTATGCGGTTCGGTCCAGTTCCAATCGGTTTCAACTGAAACCAAATTTGACAGAATGAAATAAAAACGGTCTGCAAAAAACTCAAAACGTCTTCAAAATAGAAATAATTAAGTTGCACACTGTTCGACGATCTCTTCCACGATCGGTAGGCTAGTATATGTTGCCTTTTCATTGGTGGAGGTTTTTGACCATGAAAAGGTATGCACACCTATACCTATACAGGTCTTCAATTTTTGATCAAAATCTCGGCTTTGAATTGATATGGATATACATACACAGTAGCAGAAAATTACAGATCACAATAATCTGAAATATCAGTCATTATGTTCACTGTTATTTAGTTTTTGGTAATAGATTCCTAAGGGTGTGCAAGCTCTGAATACTATCATTCATTAAATTGCAACTATTAATGTTTGATCAAGAGTTTTATTAGCATATTCATAAATTACTGACTCGGGTGGAGAGATTATTTTATATGCATACATTATACTAATTATCTCTTGTTGTTAGTAATCTAAACAACATATAATTTTGTATGCTAACGGGATATGCTAGCGCCGCGGAGTTCATAAAGAAAATACATGTCAACTGTTGCGAACATCCGCTATCACGAAGCATGAGCTCAGAACAAACGATAGTATAAATTTTCGGCACTTCAGTTACCGTTTATTCAAGCTCTATTTCATTTGTGTGTTCTTAAATTAATTTGACTAATTAGAAAAGTTAATCTTACATATTACTCCAATGGAGATTATTAGATTTTAAATAAGATGATCTCTCATCCGTCATCACTACATTCAACGTTTTGTAATTATCCTAAATTTTTGATAATACAATTGCGTAGCGACGCACCATAATTTTTCTAACATAAATATTATAGATAGATTATAAAATTATAACAAAATTATAATAAAATTAATAATAATAAACGGGTTGCAGTTCGGTTCTACTTCGGTCCGGTTCGGATCGGGTCCAAAAATCTTGAAACCGCTTGAGACTTGTATGTTGTGGTTCCGGTTTCGGTTCCGGTCCGGATAATAAAATGTAAGAACCACACCCAAACCAAAGTTGTTCACGGTTCCAAAATTCAAACCAGAACCCGAATAATTTGCAAACGGTTCGGTCCGGTTCTTTTCGGTTCCAGTTCGATTCCGGTTCGGTCCGGTTCTTTGCGGTTCCAGTTCGATTCCGGTTCGGTTTACGGTTTTCGGTTTTAAGTGACAACTCTAGTATTGACTATCAAGAAACATTTTTCCCGGTGGCAAAGATGAACACTATTAGGGTCTTCTTATCCTGTGCTTTCTGCAAGGGTTGAGACCTTTGACAACTTGATGTGAAGAACACATTCCTCCATGAGGATTTGGATGAGGAGGTTTACATGTCTATTACATCAGGTTTCACTCCAAGAGGTGCATAAGAGAATCTGCAGACTGAAGAAGACTCTATATGGGCTGAAACAATACCAAGAGGCTGGTTTGGAAGATTCCACAAAGTTATGGTGTCATTTGGATATCACCAGAGCAATGCTGATCACACACTGTTAATCAAACATAGGACCAAAAAACTCACTACCCTTATTATATATGTTGATATAGTCATCACATGTGATGCCGCGAGAGAAGTGCAAAATGTAAAACAAAAATTGGCCACAGAGTTTGAGGTCAGGACTTGGGAAAACCCAGGTATTTCTTGGGTAAGGTTGTATGGTCCAAGCAAAGAATCTTCATCTCTCAGTGGAAATATACTCTTGACCTCCTTGAGAAGGTGAGGATGAGTGGATGTAGGCCAGCTGACACTCTGTTTGAAGCAAACCACTGATTGGAACGTAATGATGGAAAGGCGATTGAAGACATCTCTGAGTTTCAGAGATTAGTGAGAAGGCTGATTTATTTGTCCCACAACAACAACACAACACTCAAGCCTTTATCCCATTATAGTGGGGTCTACTATATGGATCATTTGTCGCCATTGTGCCCTATCTTTTGTCATTTATTTGTCCCACACTCGCCCAAATATTTCTTATGCAGTAAGCGTTATCAGTCAGTTCATGCAAGCTTTGAAGACACGTGTTCTCGATGCAAATCATAAAATTCTTAGGTACCTAAAATGCTCACTCGGAAGGGGTATCCTATTTGCTCCATATTCATATCTAAATATTGAAGTGTACACAAATGCTGATTGGGCCGGGTCTGTTGAGGATAGACGATCAACTTTAGGATATTGTTCACTTGTCAGGGGCAACCTTGTTACCTGGTGGAGTAAGAAACAATAGGTTGTGGCAGGATTCAGCGCAAAAATCGAGTTTAGAATCATGGCTCATGAGGTTTGTGATGGCTTATGACTTCGCTCCTTGATGAGTGACCTAGGCTTTATTGAAGCAGGACCCATCTGACTGTATTGTGACAATAAGTCGGCTATCAGTATCGCCCACGATCCTGTTCAAAATGACCGCCCTAAACATTGAAGGGATCGACACTTCATCAAGGAGAATATTGAGAGGGCAATTGTGTGTACTCCATTTGTTCACTCTGATAGACTCTTAACTGATATTCTCACCAAAGGGTTGAGTGAGAATATATTGAAAGGATTGTTGACAAGTTGAACATGATTAACATCACACGCCCAATTTGAGGGTGAGTGTTAAGTATGTAGTAGCGCAGCAAAAAAATATTATGTATTTTTCTTTTTTATTTTCTCATTGTTATATTTGCCTCCATATATAGAGAGGATGACTCTTCTTAATATGAATGAATGATTTTATTTCCCATCAATAGCAGCTGAGAAGGCAACTGGAGGAGATTAGCCTGAGAAGGCGAAGAGAAGAAAGAGTGATGCCCTAGCGGGGACGGGGAGGCACATCTCGTGCTTAATTGGAATTAAAAAATCAATGCAAAAGCTAATTCAATGTTGCCGCTTGACAATCATGTCAGGTTTGGAAGGATGGGTAAAGAAGAAAGCAGAAAGGGGGGAGAGCTACTAGCCTTTTTCTCTCAAACTTGCTGTTCTGCCTAGGGACAGAGCTATGCATCAATTTTTTTTTTCAGAAATCACGCCCGGGCACATGCCCGAACGTGTCCTTACTTAGTTCCGCCCTTGGCTGGAGCGGAGGCAGGGCATTTATATGCTTCCTGGTGGCAGATGAGATGATGAGGAATAGGTTGAACGAGGTTGGCCGACGGCTATGGATAGTCGAAGGAGACGATTGCTCGAGCGAATAAAGAGCGTCGAGGATCAGAAATGACGATGGTTCCGGAGGAGTCGATAGAGCAATTGGCCGTAGAAGAGGCGGTGAGACCGGTGGACGAATCCACGGTTCGAGGACCACATGCGGCAACAGTGGTGCGACACGAACTGCGGAGAGTGGCTGAGCTTTTGCGGTTGACGGTGGGAGTGGCTGTTGTGCCAGTGGAATTGGTGGCGGGAAAGGTGGAAGATGCTGCTGGAGGTGGCCTGCATGGCCTGGCTGAAGCATGGGTTGCATTGGCGTGATCGACGACCATGTTGTTGAAGTCAAAAATTGACCTCTGTGGAGTTCGGGGTCCCAAAATAGGGGTGACTTACACTTACTACACTCAGGAGAATGTCACAGGCCAAAAGATCGAAAAGCTAGGAACAGACCCTCGGCTCCGCCTCACACCCGGAAGATCTTTGAAGTTTCCCCCTCCCTAGCCAATGCTGAGCTAGGTGCCTTGGAGGAAGAAAACAAAGATTTTTGTGGCTAAGATGCAATGCTCTACAAGGTACCCTCAAGGGCCTATTTATAGTTTTTCCAATCTCATGGACCAAAATGTCAGAAATACCCCTACGACAAATAGGCCTTGAGCCAATAGAAAACATCATTACCTCTACCCCACCGGGGGGTATCATGACAAAGAGGTAATTCCGCCCTTGGGGGTATCATGGTAAAAGCATGCCCCCTACCCCACCGGACACCCAAGGCGAACAGGTAAACCCCACAAAGGAACCTAAAGCCGGCGGGCGAGACCAGGCTGCCGGCCGGTCTCGCCCGCCGGGCACTCCGCCCGGGCGAGACCAGGCCGCCGCCGTCTCCCCCGAAGGGCAGGCCGCCCGGGCGAGACCGAGCTGCTGGCCGGGCCCGCCCGCCGGGCAGGCCGCCCGGGCGAGACCAGGCTGCCGGCCGTCTCGCCCGCCGGGCAGGCCGCCCGGGCGAGACCAGGCCGCCGACCGTCTCGCTCGCCGGGCAGGCCACCCGGGCGAGACCAGGCCGCCGACCGTCTCACCTGCCGGGAAGGCCCGCCCAGGCGAGACTAGGCCGCATGCCCTCTCGCCTGCCGGGCAGGCCGCCCGGGCGAGACCAGGCCGCCGACCGTCTCGCTGCCCCTACCTCACACTTAGCAAGCTGGGGCGGGTGCCGACCAACGTGCCGCACCCGCCCTCCTAAAAAAGAGAGGGGAAGAGGGAGGAGAATTTTTCCTTCCCCTATTAGTATATTCCAAGGGCTAGGCCTAAAATGACCACCAAGAGTGCAAATCACTTCAAAAGCTTAAAAATACAAAGCCGATCTTGCGCCTGCCGATGAGACCTACTCTGCGAATACGAGGTTGTACACGATCTCCGCTCTTTTCGAGGTTGACACAAGCTCGAAAAGAAACATCCAACCCAACGTATTCGCTGAGTGACCTTCTTAGAGCCGAAAAATCTTGGCCTCCCGGGGGGGTCAATCTGTCCAGCCAGCTAATGGGAGCCTGGGTGACGAGACGGCCTCGGGATAAAAAAAAACTTGGCCTCCCCGAGGGGTCAACCTGTCAAGCCAACTAATGGGAGCCTGGGTGACAAGTCGGTCTCGGGGTAAAAAACACTTGGACTCCCCGAGGGGTCAACCTGTCAAGCCAACTAATGGGAGCCTGGGCGACGAGACGTCCTCGGGGTAAAAAACACTTGGCCTCCCCGAGGGGTCAACCTGTCAAGCCAGCTAATGTGAGCCTGTGTGACGAGACAGCCTCGGGGGAAGGTCTATTCATCCCTCCGAGAGGTCAACCTGCCTTGCCAGCTAGTGAGAGCCTGTCAGCGGAATCTATCTTGAGGTGAGACCTACTCCCCCTTCCGAGAGATCAACCTGCCCTGCCAGCTAGTCAGAGCCTGAGAGCAGAATCTATCTCGAGGTGAGATCTACTCACCCTCCGAGAGGTCAACCTGCCATGCCAGCTAGTGAGAGCATGACAGCGGAATCTATCTTGAGATCAACCTGCCTTGCCAGCTAGTGAGAGCCTGGCAGTGGAATTCATCTTGTGGTGAGATCTACTTGTTGAAGCCAAAATTGACCTCTGTGGAGTTTGGGGTCCCAAAAGAGGGGTGACCTCACGCCTACTACACTCGGGGGAACGTCACGGACCAAAGACTTGGGAAACTAGGAACAGACCCTCGGCTCGAGCGCGGAGGTCCCACCTCTTACCCGGAAGACCTTTGAAGTCTCCCCCTCCCTAGCCAATGCTGAGCTAGATGCCTTGGAGGAAGAAAGCAAAGGGATTTTTGGTGGACAAGATCCAATCCTCTCCAAGGCACCATTATGAGTCTATTTATAGTTTTCCCAATCACATGGACCAAAATGTTGGAAATACCCCTACGACAAATATGCTCTTGGCCAATAGAAAACATCCACGCCGGGGGTTAAAGGGGTAATTCCACCCCCGGGGGCACAACGGTAAAAGCATGACCAAAAGAGGTCCAGGGCTGAACGGAGGCTAAGTCATGCCGCTCACCTTCCTGGACACCTAAGGCGAGACCCTTGCCGCCGATCGGTCTCGCCCTGCAAGGCTGGGAGCCTGACCCTTGCTGCCGGCCGGTCTCGCCCCGCAAGGCTGGGAGCCTGGGGGGAGACCCTTGTCGCCGGCCGGTTTCGCCTCGCAAGGCTGGGAGCCTGGGGGGAGATCCTTGCCGCCGGCCGGTCACGCCCCGCAAGGCTGGGAGCCTGGTGGGAGACCCTTGCCGCCGGCCGGTCTCGCCCCGCAAGGCTGGGAGCCTGGGGGGAGACCCTTGCCGCCGGCCGGTCTCGCCCCGCAAGGCTGGGAGCCTGGGGGGAGACCCTTGCCGCCGACCGGTCTCGTCCCGCAAGGCTGGGAGCCTGGGGGGATACCCTTGCCGCCGGCCGGTCTTGCCCCGCAAGTCTGGGAGCCTGGGGGGAGACCCTTGCCGCCGGCCGGTCACACCCCACAAGGCTGGGAGCCTGGGGGGAGACCCTTGCCGCCGGCCAGTATGGCCCCGTAAGGCTGGGAGCCTGGGCGAATTTTCAAAGGGGCCGAGGGGGAGATAAATATTTCCTCTCACTACTAGTATATTCCAATGGATAGATCTAAATTGGCCACCAAGAGTGCAAACCACTCCAAAAGCTTAAAAATACAAAGTTGGTCCTCCGCCCGCCGAGGGGACCCGACTCTGCGAATACGGGGTTGTACACAATCCCCGCTCTTTGCGAGGTTGACACAAGCTCAAAAAGAAACATCCAACCCAACGTATTCGCTGAGTGTAATTTTCTTGCTCGGTCGAAAAGATACTTAGCCTTGATGGGGAGTCAACCTGCCATGCCAGATGATGGGAGCCTGGGTGGCGAGACCCCCTCCGGGTGAAAAACACTTAACCTCCCGGAGGGGTCAACCTGCCATGCCAGTTGATGGGAGCCTGGGTGGCGAAACCCCCTCCGGGTAAAAAACACTTAACCTCCCAGAGGGGTCAACCTGCCATGCCAGCTGATGGGAGCCTGGGTGGCGAAATCCATCTCGAGGTGAGACCTACCCCACCCTCCGAGAGATCAACCTGCCCTGCCATCTAGTGAGAGCCTGGTAGCGGAATCCATCTCGAGGTGAGACCTACCCCACCCTCCGAGAGATCAACATGCCCTGTCAGCTAGTGAGAGCCTGACAGCGGAATCCATCTCGAGGTGAGACCTACCCCGCCCCCCCTCCGAGAGATCAACCTGCCTTGCCAGCTAGTGAGAGTCTGACAGCGGAGTCCATCTCGAGGTGAGACCTACTACACCCTCCGAGAGATCAACCTGCCCTGCCAGCTAGTGAGAGCCTGACAGCGGAATACATCTCGAGGTGAGACCTACCCCACCCTCCGAGAGATCAACCTGCCCTGCCAGCTAGTGAGAGCCTCACAGCGGAATCCATCTCGAGGTGAGACCTACCCCCTCTCTGAGAGATTAACCTGCCCTGCCAGCTAGTGAGAGCCTGACAGCGGAATCCATCTCGAGGTGAGACCTACCCCACCCTCCGAGAGATCAACCTGCCCTGCCAGCTAGTGAGAGGCTGACAACATAATCCATCTCGAGGTGAGACCTACCCCACCCTCCGAGGGATCAACCTGCCCTGTCAGCTAGTGAGGGCCTGACAGCGGAATCCATCTCGAGGTGAGATCTTTCATGGATCACAAACATTTTTCGGTGGTTCCTGCCATTAATCATAGTTGTTATAACTGCAAGCGAAATTCATTACAAAAAGATGATTCACTTCTTTCCTACCTCCCTCTCCCCTCGTGAATCATCAGATCACTTTCCTACCTCCCTCTCCCCTCGTGAATCATCGGATCCCTCCCCGGGTGCCCACATCAACCCTGTTCTCACATCTCTCCTCTGCCGCCCCAGGTTGGACTTCTTCAATCCGCACCGGATCTTGCGTTTGTTGAGGCTGATGAGGCTGAGGTGCCGGAGCGCGTGTCCTTCTCAACTCCAGAAATTCGGGGCAAGTAGATGTTGCATGACCTTCCTCCTGGTGGAACTCACAGTAGGGTAACTCTACTCTAACTCTTCTCCTTCCCGTGCGGTTCCTCCTCTCCCTTCGACCAATTTCCATCGCTTGCTGTGGTGGGGGTTGGAGCTGACTAGGGGCTTGCTTTTGGAAGTTGAACCTCCCCCAGCCTTCATGAAAATTCCCCTCACCTTGGATGTGATCTCTTCCTGGACCCTGAACGGGTCCATGTTGCCTCCAACCTGGTTCCTGACCTTCTTGAGGTCCCTGGAGCCGCTGAGCTCTCTGCTCCTCCTGATGTCTCGAGCCCCCTTGCTCTTTTGACTCTGGCTCTGTCAATCTTGCCAACTTCTTGACAAATGCCGGGCTGGCCGCCTCGGTTGCTATCTCCTATGCCGTCCTTTCCATCAGCTACTCGACGAAAAAGGGGCCCTTCAGGTCAGGCTCATCTTGAAGAACCCCCCGCGCAATCCCACCGTGAACGCCATCTGGAGGGCATACCCCGGCATCTCCTGGACCTCCAGGATCTCTTCTTGGAACCTGTCAACGTAATGAGCCAGCGACTACTCGGCCCCCTGCCTTATCAGGAAGATGGACTCAGATCTCTTCTTCCTCTTTTTGGAGGTGGAGAAGCGGAGCTAAAAGCTCCGGCTCAAGTTCTCGAACCCATAGATCGACCTCGGTGGGAGCTGGTGGAACCAGTCCCTTGCCTTGTCCTTCAATGTGATCGCGAAGAGGCGACACTTGAAGGCATCTGTCATCGGCCTGATGGAGACGACATCCTCGAACCACTGCAGGTGCTGGACGAGGTCATCTTTCCCGGTATAGTAAGCCATGTCTGGCTCTCGAAACCCCTCGGGAACGGGAGCTGAGATGATCAGCTCGCTGAAGGCTGACCCCCTGAGGGGTGGTCTCGCCACACCTACTCGCGCGACCTGCTCGCCTGGGAGGCTGGCACTCGCCGGGCTGGAGAACAACTCTCGGCCGGTGAGGGCTCGCTCGACCCCACCTCCCATCCTCTCCTTCCCGGGCCTTCTTCCTGGTGCGCTTCCTTCTCCCCCTGCTGGGTCATCTCGCCTAGACCCCTGAGAGTCAACTCGTCGAGAGGGGGGGGGGGGAGCTAGCTCCTGGGGGGTTGGGGTAGAGCTGCCACCCTGAGGAGCAAATGCTTCGCAGCATCTCCATGATGCCTTGGATGGAGTCCATGAACTCTTGCCTCCCCACAAAGGGTCCTGGGCTGGGGAGCTCGCCGAGATCATCACTACCTCCCTGACCTCCAGCCATGACGCTCTCCTGAGATTTTTTGTGCAGGTCACTCTCCACGTTCACCGCACCAAAAGTGTTGAAGCCAAACTCGTCGAGAGGTGGGGGGGGGGGGCTAGCTCCTGGGGGGTTGGGGTGGAGCTGCCACCCTGAGGAGCAATGCTTCGCAGCATCTCCATGATGCCTTGGATGGAGGCCATGAACTCTTGCCTCCCCACAAAGGATCCTTGGCTGGGGAGCTCGCCGAGATCATCACTACCTCCCTGACCTCCAACCATGACGCTCTCCTGAGATTTTCTGTGTTGCTCACTCTCCACGCTCACCGCACCAAAAGTGTTGAAGCCAAAATTGACCTCTGTGCAGTTCGGGGTCCCAAAAGAGGGGTGACCTCACACCTATTACACTCGGGAGAACGTCACGGACCAAAGACTTGGGAAACTAGGAACAGATTCTCGGCTCTAGCGCGAAGGTTCCACCTCTCACCCGAAAGACCTTTGAAGTCTCCCCCTCCCTAGTCAATGCTGAGCTAGATGCCTTGGAGGAAGAAAACAAAGAGATTTTTGGTGGCCAAGATCTAATCCTCTCCAAGGCACCCTTAAGGGTCTATTTATAATTTTCCCAATCCCATGGACCAAAAGGTCGGAAATACCCCTACGACAAATAGGCCCTGGGCCAATAAAAAACATCCACGCCGGGGGGTAAAGAGGTAATTCCACCCCCGGGAGCACAACGGTAAAAGCATGGCAAAAAGAGGTCCAGGGCTGAACGGAGGCTAAGTCATGCCTCTCACCTTCCCTGGACACCTAAGGCGAGACCCTTGCCGCCGACCGGTCTCGCCCCGCAAGGCTGGGAGCCTGGGGGGAGACCCTTGCCGCCGGCCGGTCTCGCCCCGCAAGGCTGGGAGCCTGGGGGGAGACCCTTGCCGCCGGCCGGTCACGCCCCGCAAGGCTGGGAGCCTGTGGGGAGACCCTTGCCGCCGGCCGGTCTCGCCCCGCAAGGCGAGACGACATCCTCAAACCACTGCAGGTGCTGGACGGGGTCATCTTTCCCGGTATAGTAAGCCATGTCAGACTCTCGGAATCCCTCGGGAACGAGAGCTGAGATGATCAGCTCGCTGAAGGGTGACCCCCTGAGGGGTGGTCTCGCCACCTCTACTCGCGCGACCTGCTCGCCTGGAAGGCTGGCACTCGCCGGGCTGGAGAACAACTCCTGACCGGTGAGGTCTCGCTCGGTCCCATCTCCCATCCTCTCCTTTCCGGGCCTTTTTCCTGGCATGCTTCCTTCTCCCCATGCTGGGGTCACCTCGCCTAGACCCCTGGGAGTCAACTCGTCGAGAGGGGGGGGGGGGGGGAGCTAGCTCCCGGGCGGTTGGGGTGAAGCTGCCCCCCTGAGGAGCAATCCTTCGCATCATCTCCATGATGTCTTGAATGGAGACCATGAACTCTTGCCTCCCCACAAAGGGTCTTGGGCTGGGGAGCTCGCCGAGATCATCACTATCTCCCTGACCTCCAGCCATGACACTCCCAAGATCTTCTGTGCTGGTCACTCTCCACGCTCACCGCACAAAAAGTGTTGAAGCCAAAAATTGACCTCTGTGCAGTTCGGGGTCCCAAAAGAGGGGTGACCTCACACTTACTACACTCAGGAGAACGTCACGGGCCAAAAAATCGAGAAGCTAGGAACAGACCCGCGACTCTACCGCGGAGGTCCCACCACACACCTGTAAGACCTTTGAAGTCTCCCCCTCCCTAGCCAATGCTGAGCTAGGTGTCTTGGAGGAAGAAAGGAAAGAGATTTTTGTGGCTAAGATGAAATGCTCTACAAGGCACCCTTAAGGGTCTATTTATAGTTTTCCCAATCCCATAGACCAAAATGTCAGAAATACCCCTACGACAAATAGGCCTTGGGCCAATATAAAACATCCACTTCGGGGGGCAAAGAGGTAATTCCACCATTGGGGGTATAATGGTAAAAACATGCCCCCTACCCCACCGGACACCCGAGGCGAACGGGTAAACCCCGCGAAGGAACCTAAAGCCGCCTGGGCGAGACCAGGCAGGCCGCCTGGGCGAGACCAGGCCGCCGACCAGTCTCGCCCGCCGGGCAGGCCGCCCGGGCGAGACTAGGCCGCCGACCGTCTCGCCCGCCGGGCAGGCCGCCCGGGCAAGACTAGGCCGCCCGGACGAGACTAGGCCGCCGGCCGTCTCGCCCGCCGGGCAGGCCGACCGGGCGAGACCAGACATATAGAGATTGATCACCACTTTATCAGGGAGAAGGTGTTGGAGGGATCTCTGTTGGTCGGGCATGTACGGAGTGAAGATAATCTTGCTGACATCTTCACGAAGCCACTGTCGAAGGGGCCCTATGAGCGCTTGCGCAGCTTGCTGGGCTTGGTCACCACTTCCCACTTCAAGGGGGAGTGTTGAAATTTGTGAAGTGGCAGTGGTTGACGAGACAGGCCGGGCGGCCTGGGCGGACAGCGTTGGCGGACTAGGTGGACTAGGTGGACTGGGCGGACTGTTGTGTGCGGCCTGGTGGAAAGTCTAGTGGAAGCCGGCTGTTCTTCTGAGCGGGTTTATTTGCAAGTAGTCCGGGGACTGTGCGGCTGGTATCTGCGGATAAAGCGTTGGCTGATTGGTTTAGCCAAGGAGCGGCCTGAGCGGATAGAGGCTTGCGGACTGGTGCATTGCTCAGTGGCCGTGGTGCAAGCTTGTGCATTGGCGGTTTGTCTCATGTTCGCGGGAAGCTTGCGAACTGGCGTGTCCGCGGTATGGGCTGTTGCGGACTGAGCTTAGAGCTTGGCTGAGGCCTTGTCGAGCTCTGGTGATACAACAGGTGTTTGCTGTGGACGTCGTTGGCGGACTGGTGTGTGGAGTCCGGGAGATGGCTGCTGCGTTGGGCAGGTGTGCGAGTAGCTTGCGGACTGCTGGCGGTCTGTGTGCTTGGATGTTTGGCGGACGAGAGTTTTTGTCCGCCATGCTCGCATTGGCCTTTGATGGTTTTGGACTTGGTCACACTCTGTGCCAAGACCATGGTGTCCGCAGCATCCGCCAAGTCCGCTGTTGACCGGGCGGACTTGCTATCTGCCTTTGGTCGTGGACTTGTGGCGGATTGAGGCTTGAGTCTTGCGGACTGCCTCGGGTTTGTGCGGACAGCCATTGAAGGGGGTTGCTGTCCTGCATTGGTTGGTGGCTTTGCGGGCTGATGCCTTGTCCGCATAGCTTGGGCGGACTGATGAGGGTTCGCCAATGTTGCCTTGCTCCTGGCGGTTTTCCTTGGTATGCGGCTAAGTCCATGCGGATTCGGCGGACGTTGTTTTGCTATCGCGCGAGCTAGGGCGGTGTCGCTATCTCTAGGGTGGTGACCACACTCCTCACCTCGTCTATAAATAGGACCCCCCTGACAGGTCTACAGTAACTGAGTGAACAGTAAGTTGGGTTCGGCGAGGTGCTGCGGTCTCAGTTTTTCTGTCCGCGCGGATTGATTCAGAGTTAACTGTGTGCTGTGTGCAGGTCGCGCGAGTAGCTTCAAGGAGCCAGGAGTTTGGCTGTGACTTCGGTCAAGTACTTGGAAGTTGTGCGGTCTCTGCGGATTCAGCAGGAGGTCGCTCTGCGGCTTGTCAGTTTTCTGTTTCAACTTTGCCAGCTTCAATAACCTGCCCGCCGGCTTCAGGCGGGTAGGGGGTTTGTTCCTCAGTTCAGCTTCAGCAGGAGACGAATAACGGTGTGTCCGCGCGGCCTCGCGGCTTCGGCGGACTCCGTGGCTATTCGGGGGATTGCAGCTTAAGTTCGGGCGATCTCAGCGGACTCGGAGACCTCGGCGACCTCGGCGGTCTCGGCGGACTCCGGTGCTGTCCGCCCGACTAAGTTTTTGGTGCTTTCTGTTTACAACTGTTTATACTAGCGAAATCATGTCTCGCTATGTATACCTCGTGTTGTAAAAAAGTTAAATGAATATAAGATCTGCCTGTTCTTCCATGTGCTTGGTGTGTTGAGCCTGCTTCCTGAGGTTTCCGCTGGTTCAAGGTGTGAACTGGGTAGTTCCGAAGATATTAATTTGGCGTTTGTGCTATCTTGCTGACCACCTTGAGAAAATTTAACACCATTAACAACCGTATGGGATGCCGAAGGATGACCAGAGGCGAGGATACAATGGAGCGTGCTCAAGACTCAAGAGAGAGAGCTTCTAAGATCTTATATATTGGTGGGAGGGAAATAGAAATTACGTCTAGACTCAAATAGTAAGATAACTAGATAATTACGCCCGGTGCTCGAGGGCCATAACAGAAATGAAGGTAGTGATAACAGAAATCTAGATCTTCTCATGGTTTGCAATGGGGAATGTAAGGGGGTTGTAGGTATGGTTGGAGAAGGCCATGGGGTAGCAATGTGAACAACAAAGAGGTGGAAGGTGGCTGGAGGTGAAGGAGAAGGCGGCTGGTTTGCTGTTGGGCTGGAGAAGACTGGTGTCTTTGATGATTGGCAGTGGAGAAGGTGGCGGCTTGAGATTGGGGTAGAGGATATCAAGCATATGTCCTGCTATTGGCGGAGGCAATGCTTCCTCCACTAGTAACTCTTATTTAAAGATGTTAATAAAAAAAAGTCAAGATCTTTAAATAACATTACAATGTTGGTGAACTAAATAACACTTAGATGTTTGTGAAAACCATTTCGTTCTCAAACACTATATCTAATCAAAGATGGAATCATGCAATTTTCATTGAATTTCTTAATGTGTTTTCTAAACATAATCTCCAAAGTTATTAAAATTTAGTTTAAACAAGGCAATTTCAAAATTCTCTCAGCATAATTTTTGCAGTTGTATATTCTTGATTGGTTTTTACTGGTAATTTTTTGTTTTTTTTCGTTTCTGTTCTGTCAATGTAGCCAGGGGCACAGATTGTTTATTCTAAATATGCTGGAACTGAGTTGGAATTCAGTGGAGCCAACCACATTATCCTTAAGGAAGATGATGTCGTGGGCATTCTTCAAACAGATGATGTCAAGGATTTACAGCCATTGAACGATAGAGTTCTTATCAAGGTCAGTCCCATGTCAGTATAGAACACAAAGTGTGTTTCTTCTCCCAAACAAATTATCAAAACTACTTCTCTATGATTAGTGAACATGTCTAAGTGTTTATGCTTTTAGTTTAGTCTTTAGATGCATTGAGTTTATCTTCATGCCCATGCACACTTGAAAGTATGGGGTCTCCCCCACGGGATATATGTGGACATTTGATATTGTTATGGTCCCATAAGGGTTATTGAACATATTTAATTAATGTCATTATTTAGCTACGTCATGTGTGTATATTAGACGTTTTCTATTATAAGTGCACAAAAACTATGTTTATTTCACAATGTGAGACTTGCTATTCTCAACAACAACAATTGATAATAAACTCTCATCCTTTTTTTTTTCCGAAAATCATTTAGGTTGTTCCCGCGGAGGAGAAAACTGCAGGGGGCTTATTGCTTACTGAGGCTGCCAAGGAAAAACCTTCAATTGGAACAGTTAGTAACTCACAGTCCTGCTTCTGCGCAATCTTCATATCCAAATCTCTATCTCTTGTACTTTCATGTTGAATTCTCCATCAGCTTGCATTCAAAAAGGTTTATTTTGGAGTTCATTGTTCTTACTGCAACAGGTGATTGCTGTCGGTCCGGGTCCTCTGGACGAGGAAGGTAATAGAAAGCCATTAACCATCAGCCCTGGCAGCACAGTCCTCTATTCCAAATATGCAGGGAATGAATTCAAGGGTGCTGAGGGCTCCGACTACATTGCCTTACGAGCATCCGATGTCATGGCCGTTCTCTCTTGACGCGCCATGTTCGCCCTCATTTTGCACGTTAAGTTGGAACATTTTTGCCGTCCCACCTTCTGTGCTTCTATGCTGTGTGCTGTCTTCTCGTATTGTAGCTGTGGTAGTGAAACCATATGGCTTCCATTAAAGCTTTTGAGAATTATGAGTTGTTAGTGTTTGACTGCTTTTTCTCAGAAGTTTACTTAGACTGAACAGAAAACTGTTGTTGGGTTGGAGATGGAATGGTGTTTTTTATGGATCGGCGGTCTCAAATGGAGATTTACCAACAGGGCAATAAAATGTTTGTGTTTTTTCGTGGTAGGGTAGTTGTAGGGTTGCTAACTTCTTTTTGAATTCGAGTTGTGCTCAAGTTGCTCATGAGCTTTTTCATCTCAGTAATCATATTTTCTTCATATTTTAAATGTTTTTTTGAAAAAAAATGTACAAATGAAAAGCTCATGAGCCGAGTTGCATGCCAATGAACATCAATATGCGAGTTTGAGCTCAACTTGTTATTGAGCTCGTCAAGCTTGAGCTCCATAAACTCTAGCTTGATTTGTTTTTTTTTTTTATCTGGCACAACGCAACTTGCATCTCCCAAGTTCAAGTATAAAAGAGGGAAATCCAAGTAGTGTTTGAATCAACTCTAATTGCTATAGTTCCCAAAATTATGGGTAAAAATTTGTAATTACTGCACGTGAATGAATTGATTAATTAAAATGTTGAAGCACAAAGCTTGATCGTTTTGATGTTGTTTGTATAAACTCGCCGAGCGCCTGCTTGAACTTCATTGTCAAAGGATTAGTTCAATATTTCAAAGAATTTGTTAGTTTGAAGAACACAGATTTTTAAGAATTGATATTGAGTTTAATTTCAATATTATTAGGGTTTAGAATTTGGAGGAGAATTGAATTGACTTTTGTAAATTTGATTACACATCTTAAAATTATAAAATAACTGTGTTTAACATTAGAACATGCATAATTACTATAATCACACATGATTGCTATTAATAAAATTTCAGGTGGTTAAAATATTTGTTGAGAAATAATCACCCAAAAGAGGAGCCACAAACACAAAAATCAGATTTACATAGCTTCCCTCAAAACCGTAATGTCTCGAAAAATATGAGTTTATAAGGTAAGAGTTGCACTTGGAGAATCTCTCAAGAAACTCTCCTCTCTCTCCAAAAATGACGAATTTCTCCGGTTACTCCAGTAGCTCTCCTAGGAGAGTACTCTTTTGCAATTGCTTTAAACCGTAATGTCTCGAAATGAAGACCTCTGCCACTTTAGGGTAGTAAAGCAAGCCGATCTGGGCCGTAACTTGGATCAAGATCTAAAATGATCTAACGACCACGAATTTAACGAAACTGGGTTCGTCAGCTATTGCATGGTGATAGAGGTTACCGCAACGCGGTAACTCTAGCCAACACGACACGACTACCTGGTCCAAATGAAATCGACTAGAGCTCTAGTCGACATCGACTAGCTCTAGTCAATATGACTGCCAGTACTGCTCTAGTCGATAATATTTTGGTCCCCATCGGGGACGCTCTCCATCCCGCACCCCTTTATGTGGAAGGCTCTGTTTGAGACAGTGATAGTGGTGGTGGAAAAAGCTCTATTACTATCACATCGAGATGTCGAGGGACTCGCCCATGGGCGAGCACCAGGAGAGGTCATGCTTATAGGCTAGTGCCTTTGGGAGAGTACCTACCTAGCTAGAGTTCTCGCCTCCCCGCTTAATTGCCTTCTCATCTCCTTTGCCCGGGCTTCTCCTCTTCTCGTCGATTGTCCTGTTTGCTGAGCTGAATGGGGGTGGGCTCATGCACCCTCAACGAATACGAGTTTCTCAGCCGACACTGCTGTTCATTAATTTCACGCTCGCTCGCACGCACACACACATAAGTGTTAGCACACACATGCCGCTCCCGCCGCTCGCAAACCCCGGACAAATCACTTGCCCATGTCAAGTTAAGGTACGGTAGTAGCCCGTAATTTAAAATTCTTACAAAAATATGCATGAATATTTGCATATTTCCAAAGTACGCTTTGTACATGCATTTTTATGAAAAGTGATCACCACAAAAGTTGTAGATCTCGTCGATATCTACAACTTTCGTGTTGAACACTTTTCCTGATATTGCATTTACAAAGCGTATTTCAAAAAAACGCAAAAACTTAAGGGTCCGTTCATTTCGCAGGAATTGAGCTGCAGGAATTGAAATTGAATTCAATTCCCATTCCCGCAGGAATTGGAATTGAATTCAATTCCAATTCTGCTGTTCGGCTGAATGCAGGAATTCTGTCCTGGGAATTGGAATTAGTAATTTCACTGTTCGGCTTCATATATAAGAATTTTCTGTCCAAACGTGCATTTTTTGCCCCGGAGCACATTTTTTTGCCGGGGGCATATTTTTTGCATGGGAGCGCAATTTTCGTCCGGGCGAGCATTTTTCGCCAGGACACACAGTTTTCGCACGACCGCACATTTTTTCGCACACCCGCCGGTCGAAAAATGCGCACCCGGGCGAAAAATGTGTGCGCAGGCGAAAAATTCGGGACCGAGCGAAAAATTCACGCATGGGCGAAAAAATCGCTTCAAGGAGAAAAATTCGCGCACGGGCGAAAATTTTGCATCGTGACGAAAATGCGCGCCCGAACGAAAAATATGCGTCCGAGCGAAAAATATGCGCTCGACCGAAAAATACGCGCCCGAGCGAAATATTCGCATCCGTGCGAAAAATGAGATCCCTGGCGAAAATACGTGCATTGGAAAAAAATGCGTGCTCGGGCAAAAAATACGCGTCGGGGTGGGGGGGATACGTGCCCTGACGGAAAATTCGCGCCCGAGCGAAAAATTCACGCATGGGCGAAATATTCGCTCTCGGGCGTAAAATTTGTTCCCGAGCATAAAATTCACTCCCGAGCGAAAAAAATCGCGCTCATGCGAAAAATGCTCCCAGGCGAAAAATATGTATCCGGGGAAAAAATGCGCGCACGGGCGAAAAATGCGCTCCATGGCGAAAAATGGTTGTTGTGGCGGAAAAATGCACGCCCGGCCGAAAAATGCGTGCTCTGGCGAAAAATGAGCTCCCGAGCGAAAAATTCGATCCCAGGCAGAAAATGTGCGCTTCATCAAAAAATTTGATCTTCGGCAAAAAATTCGGTCATGGGCGAACAACATTATTTGCGTTGATGTTTTTTTGAGAGAGTTATGGACGCGCTGGTAGGGGTGAGAATCACGAATTCTTACCTCATGAGGTAAGAATTGAGGGAGACATGTTTCTTCTATAATCAATTCTCATGGGAATTGAAATGAATTCCAATTCCAATGTAATTTTATGACCGCCGAACAGCCACAATTGAAATTGGCAAATGAATGTCAATTCCAAAGGCCCAATTCCCGCTTAACGAACGGAGCCTAAGGGATTTTGGGGTGCGACTAACAAAATAACGAATCGTAATTAACAATCACCTTCATTAAAAAAAAAGGAAAAAACAAGAAGAACAGTTGTTGTTGTTAGTTGTAATAGCTAGCATTAATTGTTTCCCACGACACAGTCAGCCGTTAATTCAACATCGCCTCTGCATCACACCCTTATTAGTTTTATAATTAGCAAGTCAAACGGAAACACCCAGAAATACATAAAACAGAGCAAACGGCGTCAACAACTTTCCCTAAACCGCTATAATTAGATCTCAAAACCTTGTATAAAACCCGTCAATCCCACCACCTCAAAACCCCACAACAAGCAAACAAAATCTTCTTCTTCTTCTTCTTCAATGATGACAGGCAGCAGCAGGAAGACGATGATGGCCGTTGTTGTGGTGGCGGCCATGGTGATGGCGCTGGCATCTCTGCCCAAAACAGAGGCGACATCAATGTATTGCCGCTGCTTTCTTCAAGGATGCTACGTCCCTGGCAGCACCACTTTTACTAAGGAAGCTTGCGCCATCGCCTGCGACAATTACTGCAGGGATAATCACTACTACAGAATGCCAAAGAACGATCCTTACTGCGGCGTCCACTAATTCATTCACTCTTCATATAACAACTTAACCCCCATATCATATTTATAAAATTATATATGTATGTATACGGCATTAAGTCTTATTCTTGTCATATTTGTCTTATTTGAGTAAATTTAATATAATAATTGATTGATTTATCCGATCTTTTTTCAAATTATCTTTCAACTTTTATTGTTGTTGTTGTAAAAAGAATGAATTACGAAGAGTAAAGTGAAAGTAACAACAATGCATGCATGCTTCACAAAATTAATGAAAATTTATCTTTATGTATACATGTGTGTACATACACACTAACCTGCAAAAGAAATATTTATGGAATCATACAAAAAGCCCCTTAGGTAGGTGAGGTCGGGTGTTCACAAACTATGGTTCATAATCAGTGCGTTTAATAAAGATATGCCGCTTATATGTTTCATGCATGTCTTGTGTATTCACCGTGACACTGAGAGGGACGGATGATCTCATAATCCGCACTCTCACCCCCATCGCGTTCTCGCGCTAGAAGAGGAAGCCGGTGTAGTAGAGCTGGTCGTCCTGTCCTTAGACAAGTCGAACCGGCCACCTATGTCGCATGGGGACGGAAACGAGAAACGGGATACCATATAAAACAGATACAAGAAATGTGATCTTTAAAGAAAATTATGGTATGAGAAATGCTTTTTTTTTAAAATTATTTTAATATAAGTATTAAATAATTTAAAAATAAGATAACTAATAATAAACCAAATTTACATGGATATAACCATGTTTAAATAGGGAATAGATTCTAGAGTCATTAATTTGATAAGAAACACAAATATAAATCATTTATAAAATCCTAGCAAATACATGAAGATACTGCAACTTTACTTATCATTGTGGAAATATAGTGATCATATCAAGTCATACAAATTAGACAACAAACGTCTCATACATGAATTAGGGTTTAAAAATAATAGTAATAATAACAATAATGCATTGTTCCTATTTATTATACAAAGGTGAGGTTTATGCATGGCAAATCTAGTAATAATAATAATTGACCTGAAAACCTATGTATAAAATTAAATTCATGTGTAAATGTAGTCTTAAATAAAGCAAAATGAAGTGTAAATCTAGTTTCAAATTCCTCTCATGCTATGGATGCAAAACTTAGAGAATTTTCTTTTAATATTGTTATATGCAAAAAAAGAACAAGACAATAAGAGCAAAGCAATAAGAAAAGAGAAAGAAGTGCTTACTAGCAGGGCATAGTCTAGAGCGGGATCTAGAGCAACGCATCAACTTCTGAATCGCGTAAACCTACAGGGCGTGAAATGAAATAGATAAGGTGGGGTTTTACCGCACGGGAATCACGGGAGCGGGATACACGTACGATTCCAAATTATTATTTTTTATTATTATTTAAAAATGTGTTTCCTAGAGTTTCTGAAACGCATTTTCACGTGTTTCCTGTATTCGGTATGCGTCCGGGCCGATACGTAGACCATTTTTAAGTATTCGTGTTTCGTAGCCGACAACCGCTGGCGTCATCCATACATTCCAGAGTCGGTCGATGTTGTTGGGGTACTGGCGGGCAAAGAAGACGGGCCGGTCTACCGCCCCAGAATAGAAGTTTCCCATATATTCGTAATTGGGCTGATGCAAGTTGGGCCAGTCGGCAGTCCAGAGGTGGACGCGGCCATGGGGATTATATTCCAACGACCCTTCGCCGGGGTTGGGATTGTCTCCGGCACCGAGGGGATTCCCCGTGAATAGCTCCTGCTCCGCCGTCGGACCTTCGGAGATGACTTGCTCGTACATGAGTTTTAGGGTGCGTTGGATGAGCTTCTCGCAGCTGACGGCCGTCAGGCTTAGGCTCCGTTTAGGGACCTTAATTAAGGTCCGGTACATGCAGTCGTAACCGTTTGACCGGTGAAAATAAGTCCCCCAAACGGAGCCTTAATTTTGCGGGAATCGGTGGAAGGTAGGTGATTGCCGGTGGTAGATGCGATTGTGCCCGGAGCAGGTCAAAAAGTGAGGAAGCAGCAACAACATTTTTAAATTTGTATATGGCAATTTGTGGCTAAAAAACTTGCAACCTCCACCTCTCCGGCAAAAGCTGCCGGCAAGGAGGAGCTCATCGAATGCTTCTCCAACGGCGGACTGATTCATGGGGCAGCCTTCCGTGCCGGAGACAAGACCACCCCTTTGTGCAAAAATAGCTAACATTGATCTTTAGATTTGTTTTACAGGGAAGAAGCAGATCACAACAATGGATTTTCATATATATATATATATATTCATATATATATATATATATATATATAATATATATATATATATATATATATATATATATATATCCTATATATATATATATATATATACACGAGTGACAGGCACGGGCCTCCGGCCCTCGGTGTCTCGCGCGAAAGTACCCGAACGGGCTTCGCCCGCGGCGGGCTTCGCCAGCTATATGTATATATTTATAAATATAAATATATATATATATAATTTATAAATATATATATCTTATGCATAAGTGTAAAACACTCTTTGCTGCAAGGACATTTTGGGAAATGCCATGTTGCACCAAATGATGATTTTTCCTTATAATATAAGATATATATATCAAAAGCATACAACATCGGGGTGTGTAAATACACCCGTATAAGAAAACTCTCGAAACAAACATTAAAGAGGAAGATAGAGAATTACAGTTGGGACACAGATTAATGCATAATTAATGCAAATATTGTAAAACGTATTCGTCGAGGGTGGGCTCCTCCAGAGCCAGGTCAGCAGAAGTCAAAGTCATCAAGTCAAGACAAATGTCAGAGTCAACGCGCAAGGTCGCAGAAGACTTGGACGAGTATGATGAGCTCCCCTCGCATACTCGTCAGGTAGGCGACTAGGCATGTTGCTCGCCTAGCTGGGCGAGCTCCTCCAGAGAATTCTCCCAGTCGCCGGGGGGGGTGGGGGGGGGGGGGGGGGGGGGGGGGGGGGTGGAGGGGGGGGGGGGGGGGGGGGGGGGCTATCAAGAAGACCCACCCCTCCCCTTGGATTTGCCTATAAATAGGACCATATGGGTACAAGTGTACAACCCATATTCGTCAAAGGTGGACCCCTCCAGAGTCAGGTCAACAAAAGTCAAAGTCAGCAAGTCAAGACAATGGCCAGTCAACGCTACAAGCAGCCAAAGACCTGCGCGAGTATGGCGAGCTCCCCTCGCATACTCGCCAGGTGGGCGACTAGTCCAGCTGCTCGCCCAGCCGAAGCGAGCCCCTCTAGAGAAGTCGCCCAGTCGCCGGGGGTGGTGGTGGTGGGATATAAATAAGACCCACCCCTCCCCTTGGATTTGCCTATAAATAGGACCCCAGAGGCACGAGGAAGAAGACTTCGAAATCTCGCGGAGATCTCTCATACTCTCTTTTCTTGGACATTAGTTGAGCCTGTGGATTCCTTTTTCAGAGAGACTTATTTGAGAGTTGCGACTATCTTTCTTAGTCGTCGCGACCTAGTTACCAACGTGTCTTCCTCGTACCCCGCTCAACCATTTTTGGTTGTGTAGGGGTTGCTTCTTCTAAGCTTCTGGGTACGTGGTGGGACCTTCCTGCCGAAGCGCCTGGGGCTGGGGTCCTGTTTGTTGTTCGACTATTTCCTAATCCTAGCCCTTTAGCCGTCCAGCCTGACCATTGAGCCGGTAACCTTAGGCTGCCTTGATCCGAATTTTGGAGTTAGGATTTTCCTGGTTTCAATACTTTAGTGCGATGAGCATAGATCGCAGCCATGGAGGTAAAGTTCCGCTGGTAGGCGAGATGGTGTTTGTTGGAGAGCAAGAGGAGATAGACGGTAACTCGACAGGAGTTGGTAACTTTGCTCGAGGAGGCGAGTTCGTGATAGTAGCTGCATTCGAGGAGCCTGAGAGGAGGATAGAGAGGAGCATCATCACAGGGTTCCCTTATTGTCCCGATGTCCTAGCGACCTCGCCTCGTCGCGTGACACTATCGGACGAGGATGCTCCTCATAGGTGACCCGGGAAGGAGCGAGCCAGGGAGAGGGAGGAGCGACCAATGCAGTCGCGCCACCATCCATCGAGCAGCCATGAGATTAGGTTCCGAGATGTGGAACCTCAGGCGAGATATTGTGATACTCACTGCTATAGCGAGTAGGACGAGGATACTGGCAACGATGAAACTCGCCACCGCTAGGGAGGGAGAAGCCCCTTTTGTGACGAGATCCTCGCAGCCCTAGTTCCCGAGGGCTTTAGGGAGCCAGTCGTTACCTACTACTCCGGCAGAGATGACCCAGTCAGGCATCTCCAATAGTTCGAAAACGTGGTGTCCATCCGCAAATATGTCAGACGCCTTTATGTGCATGTTCTTCTCCATTACCTTCAAGGGTAAAGCGAGAGATTGATTCCATCAGTTGCCTGCTGGTTCCATCTATGACTTTGAGGATCTGCGTCGGGGCCTGATGCAAGGTTCGCGGCATCCGAGAAGAGGAAGAAAGAGGCAACTGCTCTCTTCAAGATCGCGCAGGGGCAGCGCGAAAGTCTTGGCCACTATATCGACCGTTTCCAGGAGGAGTTCCTGGAGGTCGAGGAGGTAGACAACTTCATTTTGTTGTTGGCTTTGAAGTTCGGCTTGAAGCAAGGTCTCTTCAGCCTAGAGATTGGATCCAAACCCACGAAGTCCTTTGAGGATATGATCGAGAGGGCAAACACATTTGTCCAGGGGGAAGAGAAGAACTAAGACTTCTTGGCAAAGCTGGATAAGGATGAAGCCAGCGAGAAGGTAGAGAGGAGAACCTTCAGAGGTAAGGGTCGGAAGGCTGCCAGAGAGGCAGGTTGAGAGGAGAAGGGAAGAGCCGGGGAGAAGGGAGGAGTAGAGGAAGAGGGAAGAGCCCATGAGGGCAGAAGAGCGGAGGAGGCAATAGAGGCTCAGAGGTAGGAAGAGAGGAGGCCAATAGCAGCTCCAGAGAGGAGGGGAGAGGCCGACGATTCCAGTATCCTGTGAATCAGCCCCAGTGGAGACCGCCTATTAGGCCTCAATTCCAGCAGCAAGGAAGGAGGTGGAGGTCGAGGAAAAGGAAGAGGAGTGGTGATGACCATTATCCGACAGGGCAATAAGCATCACAGGCAGGAGGCGCAACGAGCGAGGCGTCATAAGGCAGAGATTTCCCTCTACTACGATCTGCATCGAGTAGAGGGGCATGGGACAATGTCCTGCCCTGATTTTTGGGAGGCTAAGAGGAGGTTGGTAGCTAGAGCAGTGAAGAGGGAGCATCCAAGGCAAGAAACCACGACAAGACCGATATCGTTCCAAGATCCGGCGAGGAGGAGGAACAAAAATAGGGTTGACTGGGGAGGTCGCGGAGAAGTGGTCCACGACCCAGGAGGTGGGCAGGTTGGAGGGATAAATGGAGGGCTGGGCTCGGAGCTCACCTTTTCTGAAGAGGACATGTCGATGAGATCACCTTTTCTGAAGAGGACATGTTGGGGAATGAGAACCCCTTTCATGATGCCCTAGTCATCCAGGCCACCATCGAGGACTTCACCGTCGACCGAATCTTTGCGGATAACGGGAGTTTGGTGAATGCCATTTTCAAGAGGACCTTCGTCGGGCTTCAGGTGGAAGCAACCAGGGTCCAAGCTGCGGACGGACCCCTCTTTGGCTTCTCGGGAGAGAAGAGGTGGAGGGAGGAGTGGATCTTCTGGTCACCCTTGGTGGCACTTCTATCTGATGTCGCTTTGTCATCATCGACGCACCAAGCTGATATAATGCCATGTTTGAGTGTCCCCTCATCAACTGCTTCAAGGCGGTTTCATCATCATATAATCAGTGCCTTAAGTACCTTCGGGGAGATGTCCAAGTGCGGATCAGGGGCGATCCAAAAGCTGTCAGGGAGTGATACCTGAATACCGTCAGTACCATTAGGTGGATGGAGGACGCGGAGAGGTTGGAGAAGCTGTTGGATAAGGAGGAAGATCTGAGAGCTGTCGAAGTGCTGGAGGAGCTGGAGGTGATCTCCCGAAGAGGAGAGCTGGGAATGCTGAAGATCGGAGGATCTCTGACGCTAGAGGTGAAGTTAAAGATGGTTATATGCCTGCAGGAGAATGTGAACATCTTCGCTTGGAGTGCCGCAAAGATGCTAGGGATTGATGTCGATGTTGTCTGTCATCTCCTCAACCTGGATCCCAAAGTCGACCCATCCGTCAGAAGTAGAGGAAGAGTGCCACCGTGCTGGCCGAGCCGATTCGAGAGGAGGTGGATAAGCTGTTTGAGATTGGGTTTGTTTCGAAGATCTGGAATTCTGGCTGGGTCTCCAATGTTGTAATAGTGAAGAAGTCCGGAGTCGGCTGGAGATTATGTATCAACTTTTTAATGTTAAATAAAGCTTGCCCGAAGGATTGCGACCCCTTGCATCAGATCAACACACTTGTTGATTCAGCCGTCGGGTTTCCTGTGATGAGTTTCCTTGATGCTTTTGCATGGTATCACCAGATCCGGATGCATCCCCCCAACTGTCGTGACATCTCTTTTATTACGAGCGATGACTGCTACAACTACAAGACGATGTCCTTTTGGCTCAAGAACGCAGACGCGAGCTACCAGAGGATGATGGATCACGTCTTCAAAAAGTAGAAGGGGCAGAATCTAGAAGTGTACGTGGATGACATCCTCGTCAAGAGCAGGAGCATCGCAGAACACATAAAGGACCTGGTGGAGACCTTTGCTACCCTGAGGATGTACAAAATGTTGCTCAACCTGACTAAGTGCATCTTTGGAGCATGAAGAGGGAAGTTCTTAGGTCACTTACTCACTCTGAAGGGGGTAGATCCTAACCCTGACAAAGTTAAGACCATTCTGGAGATGACATCCTCAAACAATACCAAATAAGTTCAAAGGTTAATTGGAAGGCTAGCATGCCTTAGCCGCTTTCTCTCCAAGGCGGAGGAGAAGTGTTATCTTTTTTTCAAAGCTCTCGAGGCAGTAAGAAGTTTGAGTGGACCACAGAGTATAAGAAGGCTTTTGGAAAGCTCAAGCAGTAGCTAACTCAAGCTCCTCTACTCCAAGGCCCACAGGCAAACGAAGACCTCCTCCTCCTCCATCTAGGAGTGTGAGCGAAAGCAGTCAACTTGGTGCTGGTCAGGGAGGGAGGGAAGAAGCAGCTCCCCATCTACTATATGATTGGAGTGCTGTAGCAGGCAGAAGTAAGATACCCTATCTTGGAGAAGTTGGTTTTCGCCTTGGTTGTTTCGGCTCGGAGGCTCTGCCCATATTTTCATGCTCACTCCATCAAGGTTGTCTCAGATTATCCACTTCGTAGTATCTTGGATTGAGTGGAGCACTCTGACAGGTTGGTCAAGTGGGCGGTGGAGCTCAACGAATTTGATATTTCTTATTTTTCGAGGGTGGTGATTAAGGCTCAGCCAATGACAGACTTTCTGGCCGACTTCTTGGCCGAGGTAGGAGGAGACGAAGGCTCTTCCAGCCCAGTCTCGTGGAGGATGTTCGTTGACGGGGCTTCAGGAAAGTATTCCGTGGGAGCTGGAGTCGTGCTAGTAAGCCCGCAGGGAACTAGGATCGAGCAAGCCGTCAAGATCCTCTTTCCTGTCACGAACAACCGGGCGGAGTACGAGGACATGGTGCCAAATCTATGACCTCCATCGTGCTCCATCTAAAAACCACATAGCTTATGGTGCTCCACCTTCCACATATTTGGATCTATGTCTTTAGGCATCTCTTCAAAGATAGGTGCATGTCAACTTTTCACATAAATAATATCCTTCATCATTAAGTGACACCGGTGGTAGTTTGAGTCGTTCAGTTTCACCATTTGCTCGAACCCTAAATCAGATGTAGACTCCATCCTGCTTTGTCACTGATAGGGCTGACCTCGGTTCTTTGAGCCTATTATTTTAAAGAAAAGAATCAAAGAGGATAGGGAGCAGACCAATGGTCGTCACCTACCGCACCCGATCACTAACTCGAAATATCTGATCGACTTGTCTTGAATCTCGCACATGTCAATCTGATAACTGCTCTGCTAATGAACATAGCTTTGATAGCACGTGTTAGGCTAGCGTGCACGCAAGCCCGACTAGAACACCTGCAAATTAGTTCGAGCAAGTACATACACAACCATTTAGCGGTATGTTGATACACAACCAAAATACAGTACAAAATTACAACAATAAAAGGTGACACAGAGATTTAACGTATAAACCCAATAAGGTGAAAACCACGGGACGGTCGGAGTCCAATCCGGAAAACTGTCACTAAAAATGTTTGAAAACAATAGGCAATTAGAAAGCTTTCTCTCCTCGATCCTTATAGGATCTTCATCAGCTTCACACTACATAATACAATAAATAGTAACAAAAAACTGCAAGTTACAGACAGTGGAGGACGAAACGGATTACACAAATCTTCTCCAAGATGTCTCTTCGAATCCTTGCCCAAATCTGCTCTAAATCCAATCCGTGTAGGCGAATTACTCATCGTTAACGTCGTATAATGACGTCCGAAAGCTCTCCCAAACTAAGGCGATTGTCGCAAAGGCCTATGCAAAAATCTTTCAATGCTTGAGTTTGTAAAGAAGTGGATACTTTACCCCTCCTTCATGCCTATATATAGGGCTAAAGCCAAGGAGGTAAAGGTGGAAGATGATATGTGGATGAAGCTTCCTTTGATCAAAAAACACATGTTGGTTTAAAGGTCAAAAACCGCTTCTCCTTTTCACACTTGTCATTAAACACAAGATTGAAAAACAATGATCAAAATTGACTAACCTCTTTCACACTTGTATGAAAATTGTCTTAACAACAACATGCAATTGGAGAGTCAAAGGACTTAGAAAACTTTGCTCTTGCTGAACTAATGGGCTCCTTACAAGCTAGCTAGTCAAGGTTAAAACCTGTTGATGTCCCTGTAGAGCTTAAGAGCATCTTGCCTACATCACAACAGAAAAATGAAAAAAATAATACCTTGGATGAAAAACATTAGTAGAGGAAGAGGGAGATGTAGAAGTGTTGTGGCTGATAGAAATTCAGCTCAATATTTTCCATTCAACACTTATGTGATATGTAAAAAATCAAACCATGAGTCTAAAAATTATTATTTCAGATGTAAGAGGTGTGAAATCCCACACAGTGATAAAAACTGCTAGTTCAAAGAGAAACCAAAAACCCTGGAACCAACTGCAAAAGCTAAGTTGACTGAAGTTGTTAACACTGCATTAATTCTATATCGAAAAAGATCAGAGTACAAATCTCGGCTGCTTGCGTCGGCGGCTGGGGTTGGAAAATGGATACTCATGGAAATTCGATTCCGTTGTAGGAATCAGAGATGGAAGGGAGGAGAGAAACATCGATGCCGTGCGGAATTTGCATCGGCGTTGTCGGCGTCAACGTTGTTGATGTAGTTGTGTTACTTTGAACCATCCCAATTTCGGTTCAGTTTGGTGAGACTTATTTTCACCGGTCAAGCGGTCAAGACCGCATGACCGGTGAAAGGGTCCGTTTCATACGGTCGTGACCGCTTGACCGGTGAGATTGGTGAGAATCTAGTCCCCAAACAAAGCCTTCATCTCGTAAGTTCGCAAGGTTGAGATTGAAAGTGCAGCATTAGCTTAAAGAATGATATATTTTTCTTATAATACAGTAGAGATATAATATATGAAAAATAAAAATAAATATTGTTTGGTGCAACACTCATCTCTCTACTAATATTACCACTCTCCATTACAAAAGTTCAAAATTTAAACATCCAGTTTTTCAAATTCATCCCTCCCTAATACAAAATTTTATAAAATTTTAATATTAAAAAGTGCACTCATAGATGCAGAGACTCACTCATCACAATTGCAATTAGAGATTGAGGCATAGTCCTGAGCCATGTGTAACGACCTCCCCAGCACGGCAGCACATGGCTCTAAAGGATGGTTGTCGGCACCCCCAACATCCAGCTCGAAAGGGTTAGGTCTCAACAGGTCTACAATCCATGCACCCTAACCCCTCTCCATCCATAGACGGATTGTTGGAGGCCGCAACCTCCCTTCGATGATAAGTGATCCAGTTAAGCGTCCCTACGGGGACTTCCCTGGAGGTCACCCATCCCGGAACTACTCCTATTCGAGCACGCTTAACAATAAAGTTCTTTCACCCAAGCTCATAGCTCGAAAGGACGACCACCGGAACCCCCAGCATCCAGCTCGAAGGGGTTCAACCTCAACAGGTCTGCAGCGGCCCAACCTCCTATCCATCTACGGACGTCTTGTTGGAAGCCGCATCCTCCCTTCGATGAGAAGCGATCCAGTTAAGCGTCCCTACAAAGACTTCCCAGGAGGTCATCCATCCCGAAACTACTCTCATCCGAGCACGCTTAACTATAAAGTTTGTAGCCCAATTAGTGATGAGAAGTGAAAGAGCTTTATAGTTAAGCGTGCTCAGATGTGACTAGTTTCGGGATGGGCGACCTCTTGGGAAGTCCCCATAGGGGCGCTTAAATGAATCACTTCTCATCGAAGGGAGGTTGCGGCTTCCAACAACTCGTCTGGGGATGGAGAGGGGTTGTGATGCATGATCTGCAAACCTGTTCAGACTGAATCCTTTCAAGTTGGTTGCTGGAGATGCTGGCAGTCGTCCTTTCAAGCTATGAGCCGGAAAAGCCATTACACCATGATATAACCTCATAGCCGTTTGATATAGTTCAGCCAAGGAAGTAAAAACAACTCTAGCTTGGATGGAGATCCTCTTCACTTGTAAGCAAATGGAGGGTTTCATGCAATTTTACGATCAAGATCGATTCTTATTTAATCAAGGGTTCAAAATATTCCCGTCTATATAAAAAATAAATAATTAACCCATTGGATAAAAGAAGAAAACACCTAAATAATGAAATGGATATTATTCATTTGCCTCACAATTGAGAGGACCCAAGTTCCTTTTAACTCCACATCACCCATATAACCTTCAAATTTTACCCACAAATTCTTGCATATATTTAGACCTCGGAGCCTTATAAAAGCCCGGCGGGGAAGAAAAGAAGAAGAATAAGAAGAGAGATATATATAATTAATAAAAGGAGAGCGATCGATCATGGCGAGCAGGAGTAGGAGACTATGATAGCGGTGGTTCTGATCGTCATGGCGCTCTCATGTGTGTCGAAAACGGATGCGGGTTTGTCGTATTACTGCAATTGCATGATTAGTTGCGTGCAGCCGGGCACCGATGGATACAGCAAGGAAAACTGCGCGCCCGCGTGCGACCAACTCTGCCACCAGGTCGGCCAACCGGGGATGGACCCAAAAGATCCGTATTGCGGCCTCCCATAACCGAGTTGGGTTTGAATCATGAAATCCAAGCTGTACCGTTTCTAGAGGAAACCCAAAAGGGGTACAACAAAATCTCTTTAAAATGTTTTAACTCTCTTTAAAATGTAATGGCTATGATTCTAAGCCTGCGTATGAATGTAATTGCTGAATAATAATATATATATATATATATATATATATATATATATATATATATATATATATATATATATATATATATATATATATATATATATATATATGAAAAATGTTTGACTCTCTTCCGAATTCCAATATATATAAGCACGTGTGCATGAGTTTTTGGCCGCACGTCATTTCTGCGTTTTTTTTTGTTTTGATTATGCTGAGCACAAATCTTAATAGAAATGCAGGAGGGCTTCGATGATTAGGGTTGTTTGCAAATCAAATAATTCGTGAATTTAGTACGTGATTTGCGAATATTCGATTAAGATTTGTATTCTTAAATTTGAATCAGGATTTGAATTCAAATTTGGATTTGAATAATAATATTTCTATAGTCAAGATTCACTGATAATAAGAATAATATATATTATAATATACATATATATATATATAAATATATATATATATATATATAATATATATATATATAATATATATTATATATATAAGATATCTTCATGTCCGATCAAATCCAAATTAAGATCAGGATTTCGGGATGAATCCGAATTCAAATATTTGAATGAATTCAATAAAATTTATATAGGTAAGCTTCATATTTTTCTTGCCAATAAATTCAAGGCTTAATGGTGAGAATTTTTCTTCGTCACGCAATTTGGATGAGTCGAGAATAATTTCAGACTACTCATTGCGTCTGGGTTAGGTGTTTTCGTCCGAGTCATTATATGATTTAGTTTCTCTTAATTGGTTCAGCCCAATTTTTGTTTTCCCCTCAACTTTCTTCCAAGCGCTCACAAATTGTTGCCGCAGTCCCATCGGCGAATCACCGCAAATTGGCCCCAAAAACCGTCTAAGGGCAGAGGTTTTAACAGACTAATCTGATAAGTTCTTCCAATTTTGTAGTGAAGAATTGCAGAAAAGAAATGTTGATTTTGTTTGGGAGGGGAAGTGATTATATATATGTATATATCTTTACTGTATTATATCAATATACATATTTGAAAGCAAACCAACCAACCAATCTAAACCATTAGATAAAAGATCTTTTTTCTCATTCATTGAATGAAGAAAAAGAAAAAAAAATTGAGGAGAAAGAGAGAGACAAAGAAAAGGAATAGAGATAAGTGTCTTAAAGCTATGAGAGAGAGGAGGAAAGAGAGAGAGAGAGAGAGGAGAAATATAGATGTGTTGTGTGGTCAAATCACTTTAAGAGGAGAAAGAGAAGGGATAAAGAGAAAAAAGAAGAGAAGGTGGGACCCACGACATTTAATGAAAAGAGAGGCAATAAAAATTAATTTAAATTCTATCATGAAATTTTTAGTTTCCCTGTTTGCGCAATTTTTCGTTTTCCAAAATTGCCCTTTGGCATAGACGATCGAATGCGGGCGCAACCGGCCTAGATGCGAGTGCAGCCCGCCTGGATGTGGGAGCAACCCGCCTGGAAGCGGGCGCAGCCCGCAGCGACACATCAAGAACGGGCGAAACCCGTTTGAAGATGCTAGTATGTATATATATATGCTCTCGGGCGGCCTTCAGCCGCATCTAAGCGGGCTTCGCTCGCCTCCGCACGGGCTTCACCCGCCTCTGCCCGTTCGCCCGTGCTCGATGCATCGTTGCGGGCAGCGCCCGCATCAAGGCGGGCAGCGCCCACAATATATACATATGAGTACTCAAAATAACCGTAAAAAAATATATGGAGGTGGCTCGGTTGAGCTAACCGGAAGTAGCAAGGTTGATGAAGCACCGGTGGCGGCTGCTGAAGGCTTGGAAGAGGAGCTTGCTGTTTCACCAGCAGCTCCTGCTGCTTCTAACTCCGAGGCTGAGCCTTCTGGCTCAGGAAGCAGGGGGAGCACTGCTCAATGCTTGCCCCAGGTAGGAGTGGAGCCCGAAGAAGCAACGGAAGCAGTGAGCAAGGAGCCGACCCTTCGGAGATCGAAGAGGATTGTGAAGCCACCGGCTCGGTACTGTGATGGGAATGCAATGAGCTTTGTCTCCTGCTTCTTTGCAAGTCCTCTGGATGAGCGAGAGCCTGCAAACTTCAACGAGGCCACTGGAGTGAAGGAGTGAGAAAGTGCCATGAAAGAAGAGATTGATGCTCTGAAGAAGAATGAAACCTGAGACCTTGTGCCCAAGGTTGATGACATTACTCTGGTTACTTGCAAGTGAGTGTATAAGTTGAAGAAGAAGGCTGATGGGAGCATTGATAGGTTCAAGGCTCGCCTGGTCGCTAGAGGATTCTCACAGCAGTATGAAGAAGACTATGATGAGACATTCAGTCCAGTTGCGAAGATGACTTCAGTAAGAGTGGTGATCGCCTTGGCTGCTAGCAAGGGATGGAGATTATGGAACCTCGATGTGAAGAACGCCTTTCTTTACGGAGAGATTGGCAAGGACATCTTCATGGATCAGCCGCTTGGTTTTGTCTCTGAAAAGCATCCGGACTATGTCTGCAAACTCAGGAAGGCTCTCTATGGGTTGAAGCAAGCTCCTAGAGCGTGGTATGAGAATATTGTAGAGTACTTGCAATTCTGTGGATACCTTGCTTCCAACTCGGATTCAAGCTTGTTCGTCAAGAAGAAGCTAGGGGGAGCTACGAGTCTTGGTCCTGCTGTATGTGGATGACATGATCATCACAGGAAATTCGGAGGGGGAAGTAGCAAGGCTCAGGGTAGAGCTTGCTATACGCTTCGAGATGAAATACTTGGGAGAGTTGCATCACTTTCTCGGTCTGGAAGTGGAGAGAAAGGAGTGCAGGGTTCTCATTTGCCAGAAAGGATATGCTGATTGCATTGTGAAGCGGTTCGGCATGGGCGAAGGGAAGAAGTGCTCTACTCCACTGGAATCTGGGCTGAAGCTTCGACGAGATGAGGGAAGGGTTCTTCATGATCCCTTGGTGTTCAGGGCTCTTGTTGGGAGCTTGATTTACCTGACGATTACAAGGCCAGACATTGCTTATGCTGTTGGCCGAGTAAGTCGGTATATGGCTGAACCAAGGCAATCTCATCTAGTGGCGGCGAAGGGTATTCTGAAGTATGTCAAGGTGACTTCTGACATGGGACTCCTCTATGGAAGGGACTCGGAGTTTGCGTTGCTTGGTTACACGGATGCTGACTATGCCGGTGATTCGGATGATCGAAGGTCTACTTCATGTTATGTGTTCACTTGCGGTTCAGCTAGCCTCTCGTGGTGTAGCAAGAAGCAGGACTCCGTGTCGGTTTCAACCACAGAGGCGGAGTATAAGGCTTCGGCCTTGGCTGCTCGGGAAGCCGTTTGGTTGAGGAGGCTTATAGAGGATGTTCATGAAGAAGTGCAAGTGCCTACTTTACTCCGGGGTGACAATGAGAGTGCTCTCAAATTGGTTAACAATCCAGTGTGTCACGCCAGGACCAAGCATATAGAGATTGATCACCACTTCATCAGGGAGAAGGTGTTGGAGGGGTCTCTGCTGGTCGGGCATGTTCAGAGTGAAGATAATCTTGCTGACATCTTCACGAAGCCACTGTCGAAGGGGCCCTTTGAGCGCTTGCGCAGCTTGCTGGGTTTAGTCACCACTTCCCACTTTAAGGGGGAGTGTTGAAATTTGTGAAGTGGAAGTGGTTGACGGGACAGGCCGGGCGGCCTGGGCGGACAGCATTCGCGGACTAGGCGGACTGGGCGGACTGTTGTGTGCGGCCTGGTGGAAGGTCTAGTGGAAGCCGGCTGTTCTTCTGAGCGGGTTGCACGGGTGAAGTCCGCGGACTATGCGGTCTGGTATCTGCGGATAAGGGGTTGGCTGTTTGGTTTTGCCAAGAAGCGGCCTGAGCAGATAGAGGCTTGTGGACTGGTGCTTTGCTCAGTGGCCGTGGTGCAAGCTTGTGCTGATTGGCGGTTTGGCTCATGTTCGCGGGAAGCTTGCGGACTGGCGTGTCCGCGGTGTGGGCTGTTGCGGACTGGGCTTAGAGCTTGGCTGAGGCCTTGTCGAGCTCTGGTGTTACAGCAGGTGCTTTGCTGTGGAGGTCTTTGGCGGACTGGTGTTTGGAGTCCGGGAGGAGGCTGCTGCGATGGGGCAGGTGTGCGAGTAGCATGTGGACTGCTGGCGGTCTGTGCTATGGTGTTTGGCGGACATGAGTTTATGTCCGCCATGCTCGCATTGGCCTTTGATGGTTTTGGACTTGGTCACACTCTGTGTCAAGACCATGGTGTCCGCCGTATCCGCCAAGTCCGCTATGACCGGGCGGACTGTTGCTATCTGCCTTTGGTCGTGGACTTGTGGCGGATTGGGGGTTGAGTCTTGCGGACTGCCTCGGGTTGTGCGGACATCCATTGAAGGGGGTTTGTTGTCCTGCAGTTGTTGGAGGCTTTGCGGGCTGATGCCTTGTCCGCATAGCTTAGGCGGACTGGAGAGGGTTCGCCAATGATTGCCTTGCTCCTGGCGGTTTTCCTTGGTATCCGGCTAAGTCCTTGCGGACTCGGCGGACGGTGTTTTGCTATCGCGCGGGCTAGGGCAGTGTCGCTATCTCTAGGGCGATGACCACACTACTCACCTCGCCTATAAATAGGACCCCATGACACATCTACAGTAACTTGAGTGAACAGTAAGTTGGGTTGGGCAAGGAGCTGCGGTCTCAGTTTGTCTGTCCGCGCGGATTGATTCAGGGCTGACGGTTTGCTGTGTGCAGGTCGCGCGAGGTAGCTTCAAGGAGCCAGGAGTTTGGCTGTGACTTCGGTCAAGTACTTGGAAGTTGTGCGGTCTCTGCGGATTCAGCAGGAGGTCGCTCTGCGGCTTGTCAACTCTGTTTCAACTTTGCCAGCTTCAATAACCTGTCCGCCGGCTTCAGGCGGGTAGGGGGTGTTCCTCAGTTCAGCTTCAGCATGAGACGAATAATGGTGTGTTTGCGCGGCCTCGCGGCTTCGGCGGACTCCATGGCTATTCGGCGGATTGCAGCTTAGTTCAGGCGATCTCAGCGGACTCGGCGACCTCGGCGACCTCGGCGGTCTCGGCGGACTCCGGTGCTGTTCGCCCGACTTGGTTTTGGGTGCTTTCTGTTTACACTATTATACTAGCGAAATCATGTCTCGCTATGTATGCCTCGTGTTGTAAAGAAGTGAATGTATAAAAGATCTGCTTGTGCTTCCATTGTTTGTTGGGATTAACCTTTGTTTCTTGGTTTTCCGCTGGTTCAATGTGAGAACTGGGTAGTTCCGAAGATATTAATTTGGCGTTTGGGCTACCTTGCTGACCGCGTTGAGAAAATTTTAACATCTTCGAATCCTTGCCCAAATCTGCTATAAATCCAATCCGTGTAGGCGAATTACTCATCGTTAACGTCGTATAATGACGTCCGAAAGCTCTCCCAAACTAAAGCGATTGTCGCAAAGGCCTATGCAAAAATCTTTCAATGCTTGAGTTTGTAAAGAAGTGGATACTTTACCCCTCCTTCATGCCTATATATAGGGCTAAAGCCAAGGAGGTAAAGGTGGAAGATGATATGTGGATGAAGCTTCCTTTGATCAAAAAACACATGTTGGTTTAAAGGTCAAAAACTGCTTCTCCTTTTCACACTTATCATTAAACACAAGATTGAAAAACATGATCAAAATTGACTAACCTCTTTCACACTTGTATGAAAATTGTCTTAACAACAACATGCAATTGGAGAGTCAAAGGACTTAGAAAACTTTGCTCTTGCTGAACTAATGGGCTCCTTACAAGCTAGCTAGTCAAGGTTAAAACCTGTTGATGTCCCTGTAGAGGTTAAGAGCATCTTGCCTACATCACAACAGAAAAATGGAAAAAAAAAATACCTTGGATGAAAAACATTAGTAGAGGAAGAGGGAGATGTAGAAGTGTTGTGGCTGATAGAAACTCAGCCCAATATTTTCCATTCAACATTTATGTGATATGTAAAAAAACAAACCATGAGTCTAAAAATTATTATTTTAGATGTAAGAGGTGTGAAATCCCACACACAGTGATAAAAACTGTTAGTTCAAAAAGAAACCAAAAATCCTGGAACCAACTGCAAAAGTTAAGTTGACTGAAGTTGTTAACACTGCATTAATTCTATATCGAAAAAGATCAGAGTACAAATCTCGGCTGCTTGCGTAGGCGGCTGGGGTTGGAAAATGGATACTCATGGAAATTCGATTCCGTTGTAGGAATCAGAGATGGAAGGGAGGAGAGAAACATCGATGCCGTAGAGTGCGGAATTTGCATCGGCGTTGTCGGCGTCAACGTTGTTGATGTAGTTGTGTTACTTTGAACCATCCCAATTTCGGTTCAGTTTGGTGAGACTTATTTTCACCGGTCAAGCGGTCAAGACCGCATGACCGGTGAAAGGGTCCGTTTCATACGGTCGTGACCGCTTGACCGATGAGAATAAGTCCCTCCAAACAAAGCGTTCATCTCGTAAGTTCGCAAGGTTGAGATTGAAAGTGCAGCATTAGCTTAAAGAATGATATATTTTCTCTTATAATACAGTAGAGATATAATATATGAAAAATAAAAAAAAAATTGTTTGGTGCAACACTCATCTCTCTACTAATATTACCACTCTCCATTACAAAAGTTCACAATTTAAACATCCAGTTTTTCAAATTCATCCCTCCCTAATACAAAATTTTATAAAATTTTAATATTAAAAAAGTGCACTCATAGATGCAGAGACTCACTCATCACAATTGCAATTAGAGATTGAGGCATAATCCTGAGCCATGTGTAACGACTCCCCAGCACGGCAGCACATGGCTCTAAAGGATGGTTGTCGGCACCCCCAACATCCAGCTCGAAAGGGTTAGGTCTCAACAGGTCTGCAATCCATGCACCCTAACCCCTCTCCATCCATAGACGATACCCAACCTCCCCTCGATTGTTGGAGGCCGCAACCTCCCTTCGATGATAAGTGATTCAGTTAAGCGTCCCTACGGGGACTTCCCTGGAGGTCACCCATCCCGGAACTACTCCTATTCGAGCACGCTTAACAATAAAGTTCTTTCACCCAAGCTCATAGCTCGAAAGGACGACCACCGGAACCCCCAGCATCCAGCTCGAAGGGATTCAACCTCAACAGGTCTGCAGCGGCCCAACCTCCTATCCATCTACGGACGTCTTGTTGGAAGCCGCATCCTCCCTTCGATGAGAAGTGATCCAGTTAAGCGTCCCTACAAAGACTTCCCAGGAGGTCATCCATCCCGAAACTACTCTCATCCGAGCACGCTTAACTATAAAGTTTGTAGCCCAATTAGTGATGAGAAGTGAAAGAGCTTTATAGTTAACGTGCTCAGATGTGACTAGTTTCGGGATGGGCGACCTCTTGGGAAGTCCCCATAGGGGCGCTTAAATGAATCACTTCTCATCGAAGGAAGGTTGCGGCTTCCAACAACTCGTCTGGGGATGGAGAGGGGTTGTGATGCATGATCTGCAAACCTGTTCAGACTGAATCCTTTCAAGTTGGTTGCTGGAGATGCTGGCAGTCGTCCTTTCGAGCTATGAGCCGGAAAAGCCATTACACCATGCATATAACCTCATAGCCGTTTGATATAGTTCAGCCAAGGAAGTAAAAACAACTCTAGCTTGGATGGAGATCCTCTTCACTTGTAAGCAAATGGAGGGTTTCATGCAATTTTACGATCAAGATCGATTCTTATTTAATCAAGGGTTCAAAATATTCCCGTCTATATAAAATAAATAATTACCCATTGGATAAAAGAAGAAAACACCTAAATAATGAAATGGATATTATTCATTTGCCTCACAATTGAGAGGACCCAAATTCCTTTTAACTCCACATCACCCATATACACCTTCAAATTTTACCCACAAATTCTTGCATATATTTAGACCTCGGAGCCTTATAAAAGCCCCGCGGGGAGACGAAAAGAAGAAGAATAAGAAGAGAGATATATATAATTAATAAAAAGAGAGCGATCGATCATGGCGAGCAGGAGTACTATGATAGCGGTGGTTCTGATCGTCATGGCGCTCTCATGTGTGTCGAAAACGGATGCGGGTTTGTCGTATTACTGCAATTGCATGATTAGTTGCGTGCAGCCGAGCACCGATGGATACAGCAAGGAAAACTGCGCGCCCGCGTGCGACCAACTCTGCCACCAGGTCGGCCAACCGGGGATGGACCCAAAAGATCCGTATTGCGGCCTCCCATAACCGAGTTGGGTTTGAATCATGAAATCCAAGCTGTACCGTTTCTAGAGGAAACCCAAAAGGGGTACAACAAAATCTCTTTAAAATGTTTAACTCTCTTTAAAATGTAATGGCTATGATTCTAAGCCTGCGTATGAATGTAATTGCTGATAATAATATATATATATATATATATATATATATATATATATATATATATATATATATATATATATATATATATATATATATATGAAAAATGTTTGACTCTCTTCCGAATTCCAATATATATAAGCACGTGTGCATGAGTTTTTGGCCGCACATCATTTCTGCGATTTTTTTTTGTTTTGATTATGCTGAGCACAAATCTTAATAGAAATGCAGGAGGGCTTCGATGATTAGGGTTGTTCGCAAATCAAATAATTCGTGAATTTAGTACGTGATGTGAAAATTCGATTAAATTTGTATTCTTAAATTTGAATCAGGATTTGAATTCAAATTCGGATTTGAATAATAATATTTTATATAAGATTACTGATAATAAGAATATATATATACATAATATATATATATATAAAGATAATCTTCATGGTCGATCAAATCCAAATTAAGATCCAGGATTTCTGGATGAATCCGAATTCAAATATTTGAATGAATTCAATAAAATTTATATAGGCAAGCTTATATTTTTCTTGCCAATAAATTCAAGGGAATTAATGGTGAGAATTTTTCAGACTACTCATTGCGTCTGGTTAGGTGTTTTTCGTCCGAGTCATTATATGATTTAGTTTCTCTTAATTGGTTCAGCCCAATTTTTGTTTTCCCCTCAACTTTCCTTCCAAGCACTCACAAATTGTTGCGGAAGTCCCGTCGGCGAATCACCACAAATTGGCCCCAAAACTCGTCTAAGGGCAGAGGTTTTAACACAACAGACTAATCTGATAAGTTCCTTCAATTTTGTAGTGAAGAATCGCAAAAAAGAAATGTTGATTTTGTTTGGAAGGGGAAGTGATTATATATATATGTATATATCTTTATTGTATTATATCAATATACATATTTGAGAGCACATCAACCAACCAATCTAAACCATTAGATAAAAAATCTTTTTTCTCATCCATTGAATGAAGAAATAGAAAAAAAAATTGAGGAGAGAGAGAGAGAAAAGAAAAGGAATAGAGAAAGTGTCTTAAAGCTATGAGAGAGAGGATGAAGAGAGAGAGAGAGGGGAGAAAGATAGAGGTGTTGTGTGATCAAATCACTTTAAGAGGAGAAAGATGAG